>JAEIFR010000599.1:0-369598 GCA_018904105.1 Zaprionus tsacasi | reverse complement strand
GGTTGTGTTCTGCATAGCTCCTGGTATTTTTACTTAAATTGTGCATTTTAACAAATACATTCATACTAACTTTGGTTAATCTATTGCTCTAACCCTGTGATTATTATTAACACTTGTTATTAACTCGGTGCTACTGCTAATTTCTATCATACAATAAGCCTTTTATTTTGATTTTAATTTTTCTTGCGCTTCTTTGGCGTCGGTTATTGTTTTTGTTTTGAGTACTTACTCTAACACTCTTGTTCTCCCACGCTCTCGTGCTCTCACGCTGCTTACGCTCTCACTTTGCTTACGCTCTGTTGTTGTTTTGTGTTGAGTGCACTCTCTCTCAATCTCAACCGCTCAGATTGTAACAGCTGTACTTTGTATTTAGCTTGTGCACTTGCGTTGGATACCAAGTAACTGTTTCTCTCTTTTATTGTAACTGCCTATTCCTATTTTCTTTTCGTAGCATTTTTTGGAGTTCCCTACGTGAGTTGGGTACATCAGTTTTTATATAATTTCATTTTAATTTCATAATTTTCATTTTTCTTTTAAATTTTAATTTATTTTAAAATGCTGCCTTGCTGTGCATCAAACTGCAAATGCGCTGCTGATCCCAATGCCGATTATATTGGCTGCTGGCTGTGCGATAATTGTATGCACGTAAAATGCGCTGGCTTCTCTTTAAAGATCAGAGATGCAATTAATAAAAACATCGGCCTTAAATGGTCGTGCGAAAACTGTCGGGTGGGCGAATTAGAGCTTCGTAAAGTATTTACAAAAACTTCTCGCGGTTTCTCCCGTATTCGCTCTCTTTTCACGAGTCTCATGTCCGAGTTTACGGATCTTGAGACTCATCATAACGCCTTTAATGCCACAAAAAAGCATTCTCCTACACCATTGGCAGTTGATCACTCAAATGTTCCTCTTCCAGTACCATCTGAAACATCTTCAGCCCTTATTGTTCCCAGAAACGACCCTCCTTTGATGAGTTTTAACTCTCCAGTCCCGTCCTGCTCTGAGAAAATCATTGTAAGGGATATTTCTGTCTTTCCAACTTCTAGCAAACGAAAAGACAAGACAACTTTAGGAGTTGACCCTCTTCCGTTGTCTATCTTGCCTAGCTCCAGTCAGAGTAAAAACAAGATAGCCACGACCAATTTACCGGCAAACATTGTACAGAGTGTAAAACCTCTTGTTGCGGTGAAGCCGAAGAAAGTAGTGTTTCTCTCTCGAATCGTATATCCTCTCAAAATTACATATACCAAATATGTTGATTGAGAAATTTAATTTCAAATTTTCGCGGGATATATCTTCCTTCAAGATAAGTCTCCCAGCAGAGCATTTCCCAGCTGTATGCTGTGGATCTTTTTGGCCGCCAGATCTAATTGTTAAGGAGTTCACTCCAAAACAAAGAAGTCGAACCGCCGTAACCCTGCCATCGTTAACAGTTTCGTCCCCAACTAAGACCTCCAGAACTCCAAAAGATGCAATGCATGCAAAAAACTAATTTCGCATCTTTCTATTGCATATCAAAACGTTAGAGGTCTTAACACTAAGATCTCTAATCTTTTTGTTGATAGCTCATCTTTTGATTTTAAAATACTAATATTTACTGAAACCTGGTTAAAGCCTACCATAAGTAACTTAGAACTTTTTCCCAATAAATACACTACCTTCAGATGTGACCGTCTATCACGATCCGGTGGTGGTGTTCTTATTGCTGTCGAATCAGACATGTCGTCAGAAATTGTTTTGACACATTGTCCACCTCACGTTGAATTTGTGTGTGTAAAAATAATCGTAAATCAAATTTCAATTTATATTACTTGCTCCTACATTCCTCCTTCTTCTGAACTCTCTTTGTACGCAGAACATCTTTCCTGCATTCAATCTATTGAATCTAAACTTATGGACAGAGATTACCTCTTGGTTTTTGGCGATTTTAACTTGCCCCAAGTCTTATGGTCCACTCAAGCAAATTGTTTAATTCCCTCAGTTTATAATTCATTTATTAATAGCCTTTACGAATTATGCTTATCTCAAATTAACCCCTTTCGTAACATCAGTGACAATACTCTTGACTTAATTTTTGTCTCTGATTCTCTATCTAACACGATTTTTAGAATTGATCCTCTAGTTCTTCCTGAAGATCCATATCATCCAACGCTTAATATTTTACTAGAATTGTTTACTCCAGTGCAAACGTCAATAGTTATGCCTAACTTAAAATCGCGTTGTTTTCGCAAAACTGATTTTGTTAAGCTTAACTATCTTATTTCTAATCATGATTGGTCTTTATTTTATTCGTGTTCTGATTTAAATTCTTGCATTGCATATTTTTATAAATCCTTAAATGCATTTTTTGATGTTTGCGTTCCGTGTGCATATCCGGCAAAGTCTAACTGGCTTCCGTGGTATACACGTGAACTACTAAGGTTAAAAAATGTTAAATCTCGGCTTTATAAAAAATTTACTTCTTCGGGTAATCCCTCTGATTATACCCGATACATAGTTGCAAAGACAAATTTTATTACTTGCAACAGTTTATCTTATAAAAAATATTTAAATCGTTGTCGACTTGAATTTGCACGTAACCCTAAACAATTCTATAACTTTGTTAATATTAAACGAAAATCTAATAGTTTCCCACCTTATTTTTTATATGAAAACAAGAAAGCAACCAGTGATCAAGAAGCTGCTGATCTGTTTGCGGACTTTTTTCAATCTACCTATTCCTCTACTAACTACGACAATAATCATCCATATCCGTATTTAACTCAGAGATCAAATTCCGTTTCTTGTGATATGATCGATGAGGAATCATTACGGACTAATCTCTGCTCTATTAATCCAATCTTCTCTCCCGGTCCTGACGGAGTACCAGGATGCGTACTTAGATATTGTGCCAATAGCTTATATAGACCCATTTTCAAGTTATTTAACTTGTCTTTAGCAACTTCTGCGTTTCCTTCAATCTAAGTCTAAGTCGGAAGTAAAGAATTATAGGTGTATTTCCAAATTATCTTCTATTCCAAAATTGTTGGAAAAAATTATTACCGTAGAGTTAACACATAAGTGCAAGTCACTTATTTCGCCACATCAACATGGCTTTGTAAAATCTAGATCGACTTCCACGAATCTTCTGGAGCTCACCTCACTAATTAATAAAGGTTTTCAGAAAAAAATGCAAACTGATGTGGTCTACACAGATTTCAGCAAAGCATTTGATTCAGTAAATCACTTACTTCTTCTTCATAAGCTTAATCTTATTGGTTTTTCCTACCCATTGCTCCTTTGGATCTCCAATTACTTAACTGGTAGGTCCCAAAGGGTGTTATTCAAATGTTTACTATCTAAGCCTATTTCTGTATCCTCTGGTGTTCCTCAGGGCAGTCATCTGGGCCCTTTACTCTTTAACCTATTTATAAATGATCTTCCATCTGTTCTACACTTTTCTAATATTCTAATGTATGCTGATGATGTGAAACTTTGCTTAACAGACAATGAACTGACCGCTAATTCACTTCAAGTCGATATTGAGTCATTTTTTACTTGGTGTAGCTGTAATTTGCTATATTTAAACTGTTCGAAGTGTAAGGTCATGTCTTTTTATAGAAGTAATTTTCACGTTGTCAACTATACCCTTGATCAATTTCCACTTCACAGAATTGTTGAAGTAATAGATCTTGGAATTCTTTTTGATCATAAGTTGAAATTTGATTGCCATATAACACACATTGTCAATAAGGCGTATCGGGCTCTTGGCTTCATTAAAAGATGGGCTAAAGAATTCGAAGACCCTTATACGACAAAATTGTTATTCACATCAGTGTTTGAAAAGCAGCAGTCGAATTAGCAAAAGTTGCAATATTTTTGCTTTTCACTGCTTCTGCTGCGAGCGATATCAGAATGTGAAAAATTGCTTCTGCTTCTGCTTCTCAAAAATCAGAAGTCGCAGTCAAAGCATAAGTAAAAATCACGCAGCGACAAATATCAAAAATCAGCAGCAGTCGCCGTTTTTCATTTTTTTGCTTTCTGCTTTGCTGTTGCTTTTCATCGTAGACGTTCGTCGCACCTGGAGCTACCGACGACTTTCGGAAGTCGTCGGCAGTCGCTGCAGCATAAGTCGGCGCATCCGACTGTTTGCTGCTTTTGATTTTCGTTGCTATTGCTGCTGACCAACAGCCGCAGCAGCTGAAGTCGGTGCTTTCGACTGTTTTCTGCTTCTGATTTTCGTTGCTATTGCTGCTGACCAACAGTCGCAGCAGCTGAAATCGTTGCTTTCGACTGTTTGCTGCTTCTGATTTTTGTTGCTATCGTTGCTTTCGACTGTTTGCTGCTTCTGATTTTTGTTGCTATCGTTGCTTTCGACTGTTTGCTGCTTTTGATTTTCGTTGCCGAGCAGCATAAGGTGACAGACGCATGAGGCGACAAATTTTGGAAGTCATCCGCAGCGACTGCAGCCGTCGCAGCGTGTATTTCCTCATATTAATTTTAGTTTTAAAACGTTTGCTGCTTGATTCACACGGACACTCACTTGCATATTTCTGCTAACCATGGCACCAAGTGAAATTTGGAAATATTTTGAAAATAAGGCAGTCGAGGGCTTAGCTATATGTAATATATGCAAAAGGTCTCTCAAAAATAATCGAATTTTAAATTTAAAAGCACATTTACAAAAACAGCACAAAATTGATGTTAAAGTGATAAGTTTAGAAAACCTAGAAACTTTATCAACTAGTTCATCTTCTAAAATAATAAGAAAAAAAAAAATAAAAATTGAAGTAAATAAAAAACAACTTATAAGATCATATATAGGATTGGTAACCGAAGATAGCATTCCCTTCAATGTTCTAAATTCACAAAATATGAGAAACATACTTGATCCAATTTGTGAAGGTCTAAAAACAGCAGAAGGGAAAATGATGAAATTAAACGCAGTAAACTGTAAAAATACATTGGAAATAGTGGCAAATAATATAAGAACACATATAACAGCTGAACTTAAAAACACGTTATTATCTTTGAAAATAGACAGTGCAACGCGAATGTCAAGAAATATTTTTGGAATAAGTGCACAGTATATAATTTCATCTCAAATAAAATCTATTATATTAGGAATGATTGAGTTGAAAGGTGCAGGATCAAGTGGAGCCAAAAATCTTGCAACCGAAGTGATCAAAGTGCTTAATAAATATAATATAAATTTAAATCAAATCGTATCCATTACTTCTGACAACGGGGCAAATATGCTTAAGGCAACTAATATTTTGTCATTTGTGTCTGAACAAAATAATGAAGAGGACGATTACGAGTGCACCAACGACGATTATTTAGATAAAATAGAGTTAATAGAAAAAATTCCCAAAGTATTAATAGGAAATATTGAAGTTTGCCGTTGTGCTGCACACACAGCACAGCTGGTTGCCCTCGATGTAAATATGACTAAATATATTAGAAAACCATCGAATGGATACCGCGAAATATTTGAGCTCAAAAAATTAAAAGTGCCACAATTAGACTGTCCAACAAGATGGGGATCCACGTACATAATGTTAAAAAACTTGTTGGAAGCGAAAGATATTTTAAGTAAAATTGAGTCACTTAAAAACAGAACGGATGAAGAGAATTTTGATGTAGATGCTTCGTTTTGGGATTTTATTGAAACATATTGTAATGTTTTTAGTCCCTTGCAAAAATCTATACAAAGATTCCAAGAGGAGCAACTACATTATAGTAATTTTTACGCACAATGGCTTAAACTAAAAATATTGACCGAAAAAATAGTCAATGATTCAAATCACAATTTAACAAAAACTATTGGAAATAAAATTTTAAATTCAATAGAAACACGAACAAAAACATTGTTAAATAATAAATTTGTTGTTTCATGCTTGTTTTTGGATCCCCGCTTTCAACATATATTGTCTCCGCAACAAAAAACCGACGCAATAAATCATTTAAAATCAATTTGGGACAGACTATATAGTCTGAACCCTACTATGTGTTCAACTCCCAACTCTAGCTTCAATCAAATAGACAACTTTTTTTATGACGAGGAAGACGAAATGTTAGAGGCCTATTTATCGCAAGGCGTTCAATCAACAGTAAATAGTTCAATAGACGTGTACACAAAAATTGAAAATCTACAACTTGCATATCAAAGATTTGACATAGACGTGCTATCTTACTGGAAAGGAAAGCAGTATACGGACCAGGAGTTATACGCAGTTAGTAACGTTTGTTATGCCGTACCGCCAACCCAGGTAAATAAAAATGGCATAAATAATTTAGGTTCCTTCTTAGATAGTTTCTTATTTTATAACAGGTGTCGGTTGAACGAGCATTCTCCACTCTGAGGCTGGTGCTTACCGACTACCGCAATCGATTAAGCCAGGATGTTCTTGAGAACATATTGCTAGTCAAATTAAATCCCACCTTTTTGGACATGGCCATTGATACTTTGCCACTTTTTGAAAATGAAGAACTTACTCTTAGTGGTTTATAAAATAAGTAAAATAATAGTTATAACAGAAAGCAATGAAAATTTATTTATGTATCATTTATCATAATTCATATACTATTATGTTTTTATTTTTGCTAATTTTCTTTCTATAATTTTTTTAAAATTGATTAGTTGTATTACTTTATAAGCATTATACAAAAAGAAAGTCAAAAAAATAAAAAAGTACAAGAAGTACGCTATAAGTAATTTCCAAAAAATGTAGTCATTCGTAATTAAATACAAGTCGGGGCTACTGAAAGAATTTGTCGCCTCATGCGTCTGTCACCTTATGCTGCTCGGCAACGAAAATCAGAAGCAGCAAACAGTCGAAAGCAACGATAGCAACAAAAATCAGAAGCAGCAAACAGTCGAAAGCAACGATAGCAACAAAAATCAGAAGCAGCAAACAGTCGAAAGCAACGATAGCAACAAAAATCAGAAGCAGCAAACAGTCGAAAGCACCGATTTCAGCTGCTGCGACTGTTGGTCAGCAGCAATAGCAACGAAAATCAGAAGCAGAAAACAGTCGAAAGCACCGATTTCAGCTGCTGCGACTGTTGGTCAGCAGCAATAGCAACGAAAATCAAAAGCAGCAAACAGTCGGATGCGCCGACTTATGCTGCAGCGACTGCCGACGACTTCCGAAAGTCGTCGGTAGCTCCAGGTGCGACGAACGTCTACGATGAAAAGCAACAGCAAAGCAGAAAGCAAAAAAATGAAAAACGGCGACTGCTGCTGATTTTTGATATTTGTCGCTGCGTGATTTTTACTTATGCTTTGACTGCGACTTCTGATTTTTCAGAAGCAGAAGCAAAAGCAAAATCATGTGAAATGAAACTTACAGCAGTTTTTTAAACGCTGATTCACATCTCTTGTTCGTCCGATTTTGGAATATGGATCCTGTGTATGGTCTCCTCAATACCAGGTCCATCAAGACAGAATTGAGTCTGTCCAAAAACAATTTTTGCTCTTTGCTTTGCGTCGCTTTAACTGGGTTTCTAACATAGATTTACCACCTTACTCAAGCCGACTCCTGCTAATTAACCTACCCTCCTTAACTAACCGTCGTATTATGCTAGGTGTTATGGTTATAATAAAACTAATAAAATACGACATTGACTCTCCTTTCCTGCTTAACCAACTAAACTTCTGTGTTCCTTCTAGGGTCACACGGAATTTTGTACCACTTTCTTTGGGTTTCTGTAATAATAACTATAGCTTGCATGATTCTTTTAGAGTTCTCTGTGCTGATTATAATAAGCTTTTTAGAGTAATCAACACGGAATCCTCCCTTTCATCTATTAAATTATCTATATTAAACCACCTAACAACAATTAATATACATCCTAACAATTAATACTAATTTACCGATCTGATTGGGTTTTACTGGGTTTTCCCCAATCCTTTGCAGCAAATGCTGGATCGGGAAATCTTGCTTCCCAGCTTAAATTTAAATTTAAACTTAAACTTTACATTTAAAAATATATATATAGTGACATATCCATTCTACACCCACACTTTAAACTCACCAAACCCACACACACACTCACATTATTGTAAAACGCACATACACACATTAATCTATAAGCACCATTATTGTAAAACGCACATACACACATTAATGTATAAGTACAATATGTAATCAAAGAACGAGAGCCCTTCGATTAACTTTGGTTCCCACAGATCATAAATCTAGAAACCCGATCACCCAAATAATTGTCCCCCAATTCGACCACTTGGCTAGCCCCAATGTTTACAGCGAGCCAACTGAAACAATAGAACCTGATCATCCAAACAATTGTCCCCCAATTCGATCACTTGGCTAACCCAATGTTTACAGCGAGCCAACTGAAATAATAAAGCTTCATCACCCGGGTCTCCGCCCAATGTTTAGAGCGAGCCAACTGAAATAACAAAACTTTATCACCCGAGCTTCCGCTCAGGCACTTGTCTCAGGATTCTCCAATTACCCCTATTTATCGGGAACCTCTCCCTCTCTCAATGAAAGAACATCAAAATCAAATCAGCCAAACTCTTTCAAAGAGAACATTAGAATCAAATTAGCCAAACTCTCTTAAAGAGTTTGCTCTCTTAACACCCACTCTGCCTATATAAACCCAGGCGCGCTTCCTAGCAGCAGTTCAGTTCAGTTCAGGAGAGTTCAGTAAACTTTCAGTTTAATTCAGCTTAATCCCGATCACCGAGTACGCTATCAACCGCGATAGCTCACTAAAGTCTATTATCAACCGAAGATAATCTGATGGCTCTAGTTCTTCCTTTGGAAGAAAAATAAAAAGTGTTTAATTAAATAAAAAAAAAAACTTGGAAAACAACTGTGTTTTTGTTTTTTTTTATTAAACCCTCGGTCTGAATTCGTTAATGGCGCAGCCGGTAGGATAAAACGGAAAAGTTGTGCGACTCGTTTACCAATATCAATCTAGTGATAAAAGATCCTTGTACGACCAAGCGTATCTTTTTGTGATTGAACCACGCGAATCGGCGCTAAAGTAAACTTGACCTCGTAATACAATAAAATCGTTTTATCCGCCAAAGAACTTACGGTGATTGACACACAATAGTCAATCTACTGCAAGAACAATAAAAGTGTAAAAACAACCAAAAACAATAAAAGTGTAAAAACAACCAAAAACAATAAAAGTGTAAAAACAACCAAAAACCAAACAAACCCTGCTAAAACAAAATAACAATGGCAACCGAACAAGTTCAACTATTGTCGGAGCCCCACCTTAATCAGGCATTAGGTCAAGTAAGACAAATACCTGTATTTAACGGAAACACGCAAGCGCTCAGTGCCTTCATCAAAAGGATCGAGTTCATACTCCAACTATACCCAACAAGTGACACCAGACAGAAGCATGTGTTCTTCAGTGCCATCGAGATGCAACTCACAGGAGATGCCCAACGCGTATCCCAACTTTCAGGAGCCAGAAGCTGGCCAGACATAAGGAGTGCCCTTATTGACGAGTACAAAACCCAAACACCATGTGAGGAGTTGTTACGACGTCTTTACAACACACCTTTCCCCGGAACTATCCGTAAGTTCGTCGAAGATTTAGAAACTAAGTCATTTATAATATCAAACAAACTCATGTTAGAAAACGATATGAATAACACCATATATTACACAAATGCATAAAACACTACAATTAAAAAAGTAATCAAGAGAAAGTTACCTGATAGGCTATTTATGACTCTTGCTAGATCGGATATATCAACAGTATCCAAACTTAAACAAGTAGCACAAGAAGAAGACGTATACGAATTAACTTACAACGACAGAACAAAACCCCAATATAATTCTAAATCAAATCCTTCCCAAAACTCAAAGAGTAAAGGACAAAATCAAAATTTCGTGAACAATGCAATGCATGTGACAAATAAATCTTCTCCAAGCACTAGTTCCAAACCAGTGGAATCAAATCCACAAGTTTTTAATGAATTTAAACAAAAACTAAATTCGGGTAGAGCCCAAAATTCCCTTAATTACCAACAACAAGGTAGCAATGCACCAAACCCTCCAGTTAAAAGGCAAAGAGAAAATGCTAGTGGCCAATACAAAATGGACACAGGCGAAAATTTTCTTCAACCAGCCTCGGAATCGGAAAGCGATTCAGAAGAAGAGGAAACCCATTCTTAAAAATTAAAATGAATAATATTACCCTTAGATGCCTAGTAGACACTGGTTCATCTATCAATATTATGAAACAAAATTTTTTCAATTTTCCACTTAAGCCTTCTAAAGTAAAAGTCCACACTATAAATGGCACTATAGTATTAAACCAAAGCGTTTCATTGCATTCAAGCAAACTATGTCCTACTAAACAAACCTTATTTATTCACAATTTCTCAGAAAATTATGACTTACTGTTAGGTAGAAATTATTTAGAGTCAACTAATGCTCAAATTAACTACTCAAATCAAACGGTCAATATAAATGGATATCCATTTAAAATGTGGTACGACCACACCCAAACAGATGAGTCCAAGGCTACCAACGAGTGCCCTAAGTCATCTAACACAGAGGAAACACCTCTACTTACCCCAAAAAAGGAGAAAACCCTCCTAGAAATTAAAACGTGGAATTCCCACGAACAACAAGATAGGTCCCAAGTTACCAATGAGTGCCCCAGTCTATCTAAAATAGAGGAAGAACCTCTAAACATAGAAGAAACCCTTCTAGAAAAAATGTGGAATTCCCACGAACAACAAGATAGGTCCCAAGTTACCAATGAGTGCCCCAGTCTATCTAAAATAGAGGAAGAACCTCTAAACATAGAAGAAGCCCTTTTAGAAATACTCTCTAACTTCGCCTTAGACAACGGGTTAAGAGAATCCAATGTATTCAGATTGGAACATCTGAATACAGAAGAAAGGGAACAACTTTCGCATGTTTTGTTAGAGTACAATGATATTCAGTACAGAGAAGGTGAAAATTTAACCTTCACAAGTACGATTAAACATTCTATTCTTACAAAGCACGAAGACCCTATTTATAAAAAACCTTATAAATACCCCCAAGCGTTTGATCAAGAGGTCAACAAACAAATTAATGAAATGATAGAACAAAATATAGTTAGGAAATCTAAATCCCCTTATTGTTCTCCAATTTGGATTGTCCCAAAGAAAAACGATGCTTCTGGCAAACCAAAATTTCGATTAGTCATAGACTATCGCAGTCTCAATGAAATAACCATTGACGACAAATTCCCTATTCCTGTAATGGACGAAATATTAGACAAGCTTGGACGCTGTCAATACTTCTCAACTATTGATTTAGCTAAAGGTTTCCATCAAATTCAAATGGACCCGCAATCAATATCCAAAACAGCATTTTCAACAAAACACGGACATTACGAATATCTTCGTATGCCCTTTGGTCTGAAAAATGCACCAGCAACTTTTCAACGTTGCATGAACAACCTCCTTGAAGATTTTATCTACAGGGATTGTCTAGTTTACTTAGATGATATTATCATTTATTCCACTTCATTAGAGGAACACATAATATCATTGAAAAGAGTATTCGAAAAGCTACGATCAGCTAACTTAAAATTGCAACTTGACAAATGTGAATTCCTAAAGAAAGAAACTGAGTTTCTTGGTCACATTATCACAACAGACGGTATAAAACCGAACCCCAACAAAATAAACGCAATTGTTAATTTTCCCATTCCTAAAACCACAAAAGGAATAAAGTCTTTCCTTGGACTCTGCGGATTTTACCGTAAGTTCATCCCCAATTTTGCAAAAATAGCAAAACCAATGACACTCAAATTAAAAAATGGAGCAATAATCAATACAGAAGATACCGATTACATGTCCGCTTTCGAAAAACTAAAAGTACTCATCACGTCTGATCCAATACTAATATACCCTAACTTCGAAAAGAAATTTTCATTAACAACAGATGCGAGTAATATAGCTATAGGTGCTGTATTATCTCAAGAGCATAAACCCATTTGCTATGCAAGCAGAACCCTTAACGAACACGAACTCAATTACTCAGCAATAGAAAAAGAACTATTAGCTATAGTATGGGCAACAAAATATTTCAGGTCTTACCTATTCGGTAGAAAGTTTGAAATATTAAGCGATCATAGGCCACTTATATAAGATAAGGCTAAATGAATATGATTATAATATCCAATACCTACCTGGTAAGGAAAATCATGTCGCTGATGCCTTATCCAGAGTTCAAATTCAAGAAAACTTCCTAGGAGAAGATAACCCAGTTTCCATTACTACAGCAGCTACTGTGCATAGCGCACAAAAAGACAATCAAAGCCACATTTCCTTAACCGAAAGACCCCTCAATTATTACAACAGACAATTAGAATTCTTAAAAGATAATTTTGACGATGTCCAAATAATAAGATACTTTCATAAAACTAGAATAAAAATTAGTTACAAAGAAATGACCGACACCCTTGCCAAAACCCTAATTAAAGAATACCTCTGCACTAAGAAAAGTGTTATTTACTTCCCTAATGAAGCCGACTTTAAAATCTTTCAAAATGCTTATATTCAAATCATAAGTCCCGACAATATCCAAACATATGCTCAATTTAAAGAAATTATCCTCAAAACACATAAAGAATTATTACACCCAGGCATAGAAAAAATCACTCTTCAGTTCAAAGAACTTTATTATTACCCCGATTATCAAAAACTTATCCAAAATATCATAAATGAATGTGAAATCTGTAACATTGCAAAAACCGAACATAGAAATACAAAATTAGCCCTGGAAACAACCCCAGAAACTTTCAACCCCAGAGACAAGTATGTCATGGATTTTTATTTAATAAATAATAAACAATTCCTATCATGTATTGATATTTATTCTAAATACGCCTCCCTGATAGAAGTAAATAGTAGAGATTGGCTTGAAGCTAAAAGAGCTAATTTACGTATATTCAATGACATGGGTAAACCCATAGAAATAAAAGCCGACAAAGACTCCGCCTTCATGTGCACCGCACTCAAGCTCTGGTTAGATTCAGAAGGAGTAACCTTAAACGTAACAACGAGTAAAAATGGAATTTCTGATATTGAGAGATTTCATAAAACTGTCAACGAAAAACTAAGAATAATAACAAGCGAGAATGAACCAGAAAACCAATTCACTAAGTTCGAAAAAATACTTTACGTATACAATCATAAAACAAAACACAACACAACTGGTCGAACACCAGCAGACATCTTCATTTATGCAGGCACCCCTGCCTATAACACGCAGCAAAATAAAATAGACAAAATTGACAAACTCAACGAAAGTAGACAAGACTACAATATAGACACTAATTTCAGAGAATCTCCTCTGGTTAGATCAAAAACAACTAACCCATTTAGAAAGACAGGAAACTTAAGACAAATAGATGATAAACACTATGAAGAAACAAATAGAGGTAGAAAGATAATACATTATAAATCTAAGTTTAAAAAGAAAAAGAAAATTAATAAAAGTAAATATAATAATGATAATTCCAGGCTCATTCCCGATCATGATAATCATGTTATGCCTACTATCAACAATTAGCACGCAAAACCTAGAAGTAACCCCTATTCAGGCCAAAAACGGTTACCTAATCTTTCAAACCGGATCAATTGATTTACCTATAAACTATGAATATCATTACTTATCTATTAATTTAACTAAAACCGAAATCATTTATGAAGAACTTATCAAACAAACACAAATTTTTGAAAATTTACCACAAATTCAGTACTTAACAGAAAAACTCAATAGAGAAATGAATGGCATTAGAATTGCAAAGCGTAACAAACGCGGTCTTGCAAATTTTATGGGAACTATTTACAAATACTTATTCGGCACATTAGATCAAGAAGATAAAGAAGAATTACAACAACAAATAGGTAACATTTCCAAAAACAATATACAAATAAGCGAACTCAACCATGTAATAGAAGCCATTAATGAAGGAATAAAAGTAACCAATCAATTAAACAATAATTTTGAAGGAGACCAAATGTTAGCCTTACTAATTTTCAACTTACAACAATTTACCGAATACATAGAAGACATAGAACTTGGTATGCAACTGACACGCTTAGGTATCTTTAATCCAAAACTTTTAAAACATGATTCCCATACTCACGTAAATTCTGAAAAAATTCTTAATATCAAAACTTCTGCTTGGCTTAAATCTGACACTAACGAAATTTTGATAATATCCCACATTTAGAGAGAAATAATTAAAACACCTATTTTCGAAATAATACCATACCCCGACGAAAACAATAACATACTAACTGAAACAATACATGACAAATATTTTTCGCATAACAATCAAACTTTTATAGCAAGTTCTCAAAGCTTGATCATAAATAAATGCATAACAGGTATACTTAATCAAGTCTCAACACAATGTAGATACAGTAAAACACGCTCTGATTTTGAAATAAAATATGTTGAACCTAATATAATCACAACTTGGAACCTTCCCAAAACTATGTTAAATCAAAATTGTATTAATAGAGAAATTATAATAGAAGGTATGACATGATAAAAGCATTTAATTGTTCCATTCAGTTAGAAGAAATTTTGATTACCAACACAATGTTAGACTACACTCAAACTATCTATGTAAACAATAATGTAACAAAACTTGAACCACTTGAATACATTCAGGCAAAAGAAATAATTGAACAACACACTCAAACTAATAATGTCTTCCAAATAATAATAATCACAACATTAGTAATAATAATTATAATCGCAGCATTATACTTCATTTATAAATATAAGACTATACCACAAAAACTAATTGTAAAATTCAAGAATCAAAATCCAGAAAAAGAAACTACCATAAGTCCTGAAACAGAAAATAATGTACCTTCAGTAAGTAACCCTGTATTGTACCCTAAAGTTATTGCCTGAGGACAGGCCTTTTTCTTAAGGATGGGGAAGTGACATATCCATTCTACACCCACACTTTAAACTCCCCAAACCCACACACACACGCACATTATTGTAAAACGCACATACACACATTAATGTATAAGCACCATTATTGTAAAACGCACATACACACATTAATGTATAAGTACAATATGTAATCAAAGAACGAGAGCCCTTCGATTAACTTTGGTTCCCACAGATCATAAATCTAGAAACCCGATCACCCAAATAATTGTCCCCCAATTCGACCACTTGGCTAGCCCCAATGTTTACAGCGAGCCAACTGAAACAATAGAACCTGATCATCCAAACAATTGTCCCCCAATTCGATCACTTGGCTAACCCAATGTTTACAGCGAGCCAACTGAAATAATAAAGCTTCATCACCCGGGTCTCCGCCTAATGTTTAGAGCGAGCCAACTGAAATAACAAAACTTTATCACCCGAGCTTCCGCTCAGGCACTTGTCTCAGGATTCTCCAATTACCCCTATTTATCGGGAACCTCTCCCTCTCTCAATGAGAGAACATCAAAATCAAATCAGCCAAACTCTTTCAAAGAGAACATTAGAATCAAATTAGCCAAACTCTCTTAAAGAGTTTGCTCTCTTAACACCCACTCTGCCTATATGAACCCAGGCGCGCTTCCAAGCAGCAGTTCAGTTCAGTTCAGGAGAGTTCAGTAAACTTTCAGTTTAATTCAGCTTAATCCCGATCACCGAGTACGCTATCAACCGCGATAGCTCACTAAAGTCTATTATCAACCGAAGATAATCTGATGGCTCTAGTTCTTCCTTTGGAAGAAAAATAGTGTTTAATTAAATAAAAAACAACTTAGAAAACAACTGTGTTTTTGTTTTTTTTTTATTAAACCCTCGGTCTGAATTCGTTAATATATATTCTTGATAATTTTAAACTTTTTATGAAATTTAATTTTAATATCATAATTTTTAATTTTTATCATTTCCGTTTTTTTTTAATTTTAATTATATCATAATTTAAAAATAAAAACTAATTTTAATTTCTAGTCGACTGTCTTAGTTGACGTTAAATAATTAAATAAAAAATAAAAATGATCAGATAGCTTGTGAGTTATGGTCCGTCTAAATGAAGTTATAATGTATCTAACATACTATGAAATTTAAACCAATGTAAATAAACATTTGTGAAGGGGTAACCGTCAAACTAGTCCATCGCGTTACCAAGGTCGGGAGGGTACAGAGGAGGGGGCAACCATCAGCTGAGCCACCCTTGCAGTCTATTAACGAACGTAACGCGCAATTCAACAACAATTCACCTTATTTTATTTGGCCCATCATATAGCTTACAGACAGTGCACTTATTCTTTCTTTCTACCCACAAGAGGCCGTATAGAGCGCGTTAGGAAAAGATCCCACGACATATCCGACGAGCTACGTCAGAGCGACGCTAGAAGTGCACGCCCTCCTATTCTTTCTATGCGCTAGGCATTGATCTCCAGGATCAGCGCTCAGTGAGGCCGTAGTATGTTTCTATCTGAATACTACACCGTCTACGTACTGCTCCTGCTACTGGTAGTCATAGTCGCCGTCTCCTGGTCATTCCGGCGCAACATACACATCGTCCACCTGCTCACAGAATGCCAGCTGCCTGTTGTCGCTCCGGCCATTCCATCGTTATAGCCTTTGCTCCATTCTAGGGGGGGAGGAGTCACCAACCCGGCACCGACAGCTGCCATTCCCCCCTTGAAACCCCCTCATGCCTTCACACAGACCTAACGCACCGACTAGCGAAGTCTTACATCAACAGCCGTTCTTCTGCTCAAATCATATATTCCACCAGATTTGAGTAACGGCCAGTATATGAGTTGCCACTTGTTTTGGCTACAAATAGAGTCGCTGATACGCTGACTCTACAGACGCAATATACGAACATATTGGTCGGACTCAACGCAATCGACGCTCCCAGCAACGGTACGTCGGTGCCCAAATCACGATGTGTCGACCATCAGCCGCGCCGAACCGGCGTCTCCAGACGAAGCTTTAGGCAGAGCAACGCGACATTGAGCTGCGCGACAATTCCACGCAACAACAAATTCTGCCGAAATCATATAGTAAGTAAGCCATTAAGAACAAATCTCAAATAAAATCACTTCTGTCTTGACTTCCGAACAGTACGGTCGCATTATTGCACGTATGGAGATACTTATTTCACCACATAAGAAGAAAGCACAGTTATCTCCCTCAACCCTCCTCAACAGCCTCAACGCTCAGGTCACGAGTGGTAACTCACGCGAAGAAACGGTCCGAGTTCAACGGACGCAACGACGAAAGGAAATATGTATGTAGGTGTGTATGTGCAAACGCAAACATGTATATGCTTATTACTTTATGTATTAAAGGATGTTATTAAATTCGCGGTTATATGTAAATATATATGTGCATATGTACCAAAAGCGAAATTTCAAAAAGACCGCGATAATTTTGCGTTGGCACAGTGACACACACAATTAATGACAATTTGACCACCAGAAGTTTTATATTTTAATAGAAAATGTAAATAAATATTGCTGTTTTGTTTTTATTTGTATGTTTATATCAAGATCATGCAATCGAATATTACTTGCAAGTATGTATTAGAACTAATATATGTGTGTATGGTATGTTCATATGTGTATAACTCAGAACTGTTTTGTTCTGTATAATATTTAGCGGTTATTTTTTGAGGTAGTCGCGAAATAATACTACATATGGCAATAAAATGTTAACATACATACATGCTTATATATTTTGCATGCAAAGGTTATTACAGTAAGTGCCAGGAATTGAGCTATTCACGAATTTTTATAATTTTATTTCGAACAAGCAGCAATACAATAAGCTGTAAGCTCAATTTTTGACACTAATACCTTAAGACTGTCTAGGGAATCGATAGACATGGAACGACGACTATTTTCCATTAGGTCCAGCGGCGACAGCAGAAAACGGCTTGGCAGTTTGGTCCAGCGGCGACAACAAAAAACGGCTTGGCGGGGGGCACACTTTGCTATTAAAGACTTTAATTTGATTTTAACCCACACACGAACGCGCAAGAAATAGCCAACCAGCACATAATAATATTAGCAAATTATTTATCAAAATTTATCAAAAACACCGAACACGTGGCAATGATTCAGTTTGACCCACAGATCTTTATTTTCCATTTTAAGATCATCGAGTTCTTTTTTCAATGCCTCTTCGAGAGCCCTACGTATTTTGCTATTTGCTCTAGCTGCTGGCTCTGCTTAAGCTCCTCTTGCAGAGGTATATTGTCCCTCTGTAGACTTTCGATAAGAGTCTCTCTATTAGATATTGTGCACTTAGTAACCATGTCGCCGTCAGCCATGTCGGTATCCGTCTCAAGACTTGGTGCAAATTGCGTTTGCATTCATTAAGAAATATAACAAAAAAATATATTTGTATTTTTTTATATTCACTATTCGATTTTTGAATTTGTATAATAAAAGTATACGACCTATGTATGACAAAGTAAGAATTGAATGTCAAAAAAATTTAGATATTACTAAGGTTGATATTTTTTCATACCCCCAACTATACGATATCGTATATCGTATAGCGATTTTTGACATCTAAAACCTTGGCAACAAACTTTTGACATTTGAAATAGATTTAACAACTTATTATTTCGGTAGAAAAATACTACGAATCAACCTACAATATATAAAACAAATTTTTGTTTAATTTTATAATATATAAAAAAAAAGGGGAAGAGTTAATATAAACAGAACTAAAAAGATTACAAATTTTAAATAGATGAAAGTTGAGTTTTTATTTCCGTCTTCCATCCTCCTTTGAAGCCACGTGGAAATTAAAGCCTCCTGAATAGGGCTTTGAGCGGGGTTTCTGAGAAGTACTTGGCATGTTGTTTGAAGCCACGTGGAAATTAAAACCTCCTGAATAGGGCTTGGAGGGGGTTTTTGAGAAGTACTTGGCATGTTGTCCTCAGATGCGGGACGTTTACCCTGCATTCTGTCAGGATACCCAGGTATTACAGTGATTCTATTGAAACCACTTGAATCCCGCTTACCGAGACCTGCATGTTCCCCACGGCTATTCTGCAGCTCATCAAAACAGCCTCAGTTTTGTGCGCCGCGATTTTAAGGCCGACCTTGTCAAGCCAGATGATGGTCGATCTGATCGTCGTACTGCACTTGTTTTGAAGTTCAGTCAAAGTTTCGGAGACCGCTGTAATAGCCACGTCGTCCGCAAAATAGTGTAGCTCAGCTCCTTCAGGTTTACTGTTTCTCAAGATCCCATTGTACATAATGTTCTATAGGATTGGACCAAGTACTGATCCTTGTGGAACACCAGATGAGACTCCTTAGAAGTTCGGACCAGCTACCGTATCGTAGCAAAGGATTCGGTCCCTGAAATAGCTGCCCACAGCGATCCTTTTATACTTCGGGATACCCATATATCTCATTGCGCTGAGAATTCACGTCCAGATTGCACAGTACACTTTCCTGCCGCCTAACCCTATGTTGCCGTTGAGAGTGTCCCCCGTTATGTTCTCCACCGCAGACAGCGGAGCTAAAGTACTTCTTCCCTTTCGGAAGTCGTGTTGCTGCCTCCCTAGGCCATTCGGACTCTCGGTTGTGGTCTCTAAGCGAGCATACAGTATGCGTTCAAACAATTTCCCCAGTATATCCAACATGCAACCTGCAGGATGAGATGATCCTTCCCTTTCGGCAATAGAAACAGCTTCTGTCCTTTCCACTTCTTAGGGAAGACCCCTTCTAGTAGACACTGCTGGAATGTGTCCCTAAATATTACAGGTCTGGCCAGCGACATTGCCTTCATGACCACTCCCGGGATCCCATCCTGGCCTGGAGCCTTGTTGGGCTTGATCCGTTTCGCTGCCTCAACGACTTCGCATACGGTGACTTCCGGAAGGGGAGAGCTTTGTGATTCTACTCTCAGTTGCTATAAGGTGGTATGCATAGGGAAAAGTTCAAACACGATACTGGACAGTATCTGGGGTTCAACAGGAGGACTCTCCCCCCTGCCTAGCTTTTTGCTTACAATTTTATAAGCTAGTCCCCAAGGATCGTCATCCACACACTCCAGTAGATCTTTATAGGCACGCGCTTTGGCCACCGATATTCCATGGTTGAGCTCATTGCATTTAGTTTTGAATACTTCCAGTTGTTCCCCGTGATGAGGGGCTCCTCTGGCTCGGTGCGCGCGTCTTCTTGGCTGCCGTCCATATCTTGTGTAAGGAGGTATGCCACCAATAAACCGTTTTCGTTTTGCTAAGTGCCGGTGAAAGTGATAGGGATCAAGAGATCATGGAGCTGAAGACTCAATTAAATGCACAGCGTAAATCGGCTATCGATTTGCTTGAAATTTTTAAAGGAACTTACGATGGAACTATCGATTTGGATGACTCAACACTCGACTCCGAATTGTGCTTTACAAAGTTGCATGTCCATTTCAAATCCTTCTGCATGAGCTACAAACGCTTGTCCAAGGAGCGAAACTATCTGACCACAAGGGTGAAGTTCCGTTACAGGCAAATGGCCTTCAGTCTGCCTAATTGCAATCAGATGATATATATTTGGACTCATTTTGATCATCTACTCAACGATCTTCAGACTAGTAACGATATGCTTGTGGACAAACTTCTCGTGACCAGACAACAGTTAAATAGATTTAGTCAAGCTTCCTATGGATTCTCCGAATGGGTCGAGGAATTGAAGGAGGAATTCTCCATTCAAGTCAGAATAGCTGTGGTCAAGCAGCTGCAGCAGCTCATGTCAACAACGGACTTGGGAAATGAGACATGGAGTCTCCAGCTGATGATCAAGAAACTGCAATTGCAGTGCGCCAGAGCGATCAGTGATCGCAAGTTTACGATAAAGCGATTGAAGAAGAAGCTGAACTCACGGCGACGCAGGAGTGGCCTATATGTAATCCAAATGCGACTATTGAGACAATTCAAACTGTTGCAGCTGAAGGTGGAACGGAACGATACAGATCCCACTTGAAGTCTCGAGAATCTGAATGAGCCTGACGACAAGTCAAATAATGAGTTAGCTACGTTACAGGAAGAGGTAAAGAAACTCCAAGCACATTTGGAGCATCATGCCGAGGCGCCGCATGACGACGATGGGCAGCAATCCAAGACAGTGGCAGCTGTGAGACCATTATCTTATATAACGAGTAGCAAGATTCCAAGGTTGGTTCAGGAGTCATCTGTGCCAAGGCACAGTAACGAATCGCTGCCCGAGGAACAGCAGAAGCAGCCAAAGAGAGAGAAAGTTAACTTGCCAATCAAACCGGCATCAACATGTTCATCATCCACCAAAACCCCAAGTAATCGTCAAACAGCCAAGCAGCAGAAAGTGCATGAGGTTGCGAAAACACGCTCATAGCAGAGGGAGCAGAAGCTGGCTAAAGTTGAGCCCAAATGTGCTGAACTCAAACTGAGCGCAATAACCCAAGCCGATCTAAATGAGGAACTAAAGAACTTCATTAAAATACGTACTGCTAAGGAGTACTCAAATAAAGCTCGCACGAACAACAAGGTGCGGAAATAGCTACAGAAATTGCGTATAAAAGGATCATTGCGCAAACACAATAAAAAATATATATCAGATAAGCAACTGAAGAGGGTTCCTGATAAATTCGATAATGATCAACTGAAAGAACTCAACAGAAATCTACAAAGTGAACTGGATGAAAAGGAGCTAATACTCCAGACATTTAAAGATCAGAATAAAACTCTGCAGGCGGAAACCAATAAGAATATTTGGAAATTCAATAATAGTAAACTGAGAGAACTCAACAGAAAACTACAAAGTGAACTAGAAGAAAAGAAGAAAATACTCCAACCATTTGAAGATTAGAATAAAACTCTGCAGGCAGAAACCAATAGGAATATTTGGAAATCCGATAATAATAAACTGAAAAAAATCGACAGCAAGCTACAAAGTTAACTAGATGAAAAAGACAAAATACTCCAGACTTTTGGCATTATATGCTCGGCTGAAATAGCAGCCTACAGCGATCCTTAGGTACTCTAGGATGCCCATATTCCTCATTACGCTGAGGATTATCGGCCATTTTGCTGTGTTGAAGGCGTTCTTCACGTCCAGAGTGACTATTGCGCAGTACTCCTTTCCGCCTCCTAACCATCTGTCGCCTTCGAGAGCGTCCCTGTCCGCTGTGTTCACCACCGCGTCTAGTGCTTCTTCCCTTTCGGAATCCGTATTGATGCCTCCCTAGACCGTTCGGGCTCTCGGTTGTTCTCCAACGTCATCCGTTGATGATCAACGGATTCCAGTACACGTAGTTTGTCTTGTAATCGCTGAACCTGTGCCTCCCGTGCAGCCAAGAGTTCGATCAAATTCTTTTCACGCCTCCGATACTCTTCCTCCAAAGAGATACAATTTTAAAGATCTGCTGAGAGATCGATGTATTCTTTTTCGAGTATCTTATAGCGATTCGCCTGATCAATTCTAGCATTCTTCGGTTTTATTTGGGCATCCTTCCTAGTTTTGTAACTTTGCTTGTATTGCTTTTGCTTGGTCCGCAAGGACTAATTCTTCTCCTCCAGTTTCGTTACTTGTTCCGCATGTGCATACAACGCATTTTGCAGTTCGCTCTTGGTACTCTTCAGCGTGCGATAGTCGCACATACAATCTCTATTCTCCTCATCTAAATTTTTTTTTTCTTCCTCCAGTTTCTCGATTCGTTTTGTTTTGCCATTCAAAGCACTTTGCAGTTCGCTGTTGGTATTCTGCAACTTGAATAGTCGCACATACGCTCTGAAGTCTGTTTGAGTTTCTCATCTACATTTTTCTCTTCTTCCTCCAGTTTCTCGATTCGCATTGTTTTGGCATCCAACGCACTTTGCAGTTCGCTATTGGAATTCTCCAGCTTGTGATAGTCGCACATACGGTCTGTAATCTGTTTGAGTTCCTCATCTACATTTTTCTTTTTTTTTCTCCAGTTCCTCGATTCGCTTTGTTTTGGCACTCAAAGCAATATTCAGTTCACAGTTTAGCCGATCTAAATGCTGATCTAAATGAGGAACTAAAGAACTTCATTAAAATACGTAGTGCTAAGGAGTACTCAAATAAAGCTCGCACGAACAACAAGGTGCAGAAGTAGCTACAGAAATTGCGAATAAAAGGATCATTGCGCAATCACAATAAATAATATATATCAGATAAGCAACTGAAGAGGGTTCCTGAGAAATCCGATAATGATCAACTAAAAGAACTCAACAGAAATCTACAAAGTGAACTGGATGAAAAGGAGCTAATACTCCAGACATTTGAAGATCAGAATAAAACTCTGCAGGCGGAAACCAATAAGAATATTTGGAAATTCAATAATAGTAAACTGAGAGAACTCAACAGAAAACTACAAAGTGAACTAGAAGAAAAGAAGAAAATACTCCAACCATTTGAAGATCAGAATAAAACTCTGCAGGCAGAAACCAATAGGAATATTTGGAAATCCAAAAATAATAAACTGAAAAAAATCGACAGCAAGCTACAAAGTTAACTAGATGAAAAAGACAAAATACTCCAGACTTTTGGCATTATATGCTCGGCTGAAATAGCAGCCTACAGCGATCCTTAGGTACTCTAGGATGCCCATATTCCTCATTACGCTGAGGATTATCGGCCATTTTGCTGTGTTGAAGGCGTTCTTCACGTCCAGAGTGACTATTGCGCAGTACTCCTTTCCGCCTCCCAACCATCTGTCGCCTTCGAGAGCGTCCCTGTCCGCTGTGTTCACCACCGCGTCTAGTGCTTCTTCCCTTTCGGAATCCGTATTGATGCCTCCCTAGACCGTTCGGGCTCTCGGTTGTTCTCCAACGTCATCCGTTGATGATCAACGGATTCCAGTACACGTAGTTTTTCTTGTAATCGCTGAACCTGTGCCTCCCGTGCAGCCAAGAGTTCGATCAAATTCTTTTCACGCCTCCGATACTCTTCCTCCAAAGAGATACAATTTTTAAGATCTGCTGAGAGATCGATGTATTCTTTTTCGAGTATCTTATAGCGATTCGCCTGATCAATTCTAGCATTCTTCGGTTTTGTTTGGGCATCCTTCCTAGTTTTGTAACTTTGCTTGTATTGCTTTTGCTTGGTCCGCAAGGACTAATTCTTCTCCTCCAGTTTCGTTACTTGTTCCGCATGTGCATACAACGCATTTTGCAGTTCGCTCTTGGTACTCTTCAGCGTGCGATAGTCGCACATACAATCTCTATTCTCCTCATCTAAATTTTTCTTTTCTTCCTCCAGTTTGTCGATTCGTTTTGTTTTGCCATTCAAAGCACTTTGCAGTTCGCTGTTGGTATTCTGCAACTTGAATAGTCGCACATACGCTCTGAAGTCTGTTTGAGTTTCTCATCTACATTTTTCTCTTCTTCCTCCAGTTTCTCGATTCGCATTGTTTTGGCATCCAACGCACTTTGCAGTTCGCTATTGGAATTCTCCAGCTTGTGATAGTCGCACATACGGTCTGTAATCGTTTTGAGTTCCTCATCTACATTTTTCTTTTTTTTTCTCCAGTTCCTCGATTCGCTTTGTTTTGGCATTCAAAGCAATATTCAGTTCACAGTTTAGCCGATCTAAATGCTGATCTAAATGAGGAACTAAAGAACTTCATTAAAATAGGTAGTGCTAAGGAGTACTCAAATAAAGCTCGCACGAACAACAAGGTGCAGAAGTAGCTACAGAAATTGCGTATAAAAGGATCATTGCGCAAACACAATAAATAATATATATCAGATAAGCAACTGAAGAGGGTTCCTGAGAAATCCGATAATGATCAACTGAAAGAACTCAACAGAAATCTACAAAGTGAACTGGATGAAAAGGAGCTTATACTCCATACATTTGAAGATCAGAATAAAACTCTGCAGGCAGAAACCAATAAGAATATTTGGAAATCCAATAATAGTAAACTGAGAGAACTCAACAGAAAGCTACAAAGTGAACTAGAAGAAAAGAAGAAAATATTCCAACCATTTGAAGATCAGAATAAAAGTCTGCAAGCAGAAACCAATAGGAATATTTGGAAATCCGATAATAATAAACTGAAAAAAATCGACAGCAAGCTACAAAGTTAACTAGATGAAAAGGACAAAATACTCCAGACATTTGAAGATCAGAATAAAACTCTGCAGGCAGAAATCAATAAGAATATTTGGAATCGCAAGAATGATAACATGCAATTGAAGTCTGATGAATGATAATACAAATCTGCACAAGGAGTGCGAAAAGTTTGAAATGTTGAAAAATAAGGAAAGATCTACGGGAGTTACTTGAGCAAACTAAAGGCAGCACGACAGACTATCTTCAGCTAGACGATTTCAACACAAAGCAGCAAAAGAACTTCGATGTACTAAAGAGAGAACTAGAAGAACTGAAACAAAGTGAGAAACTGGTCGAAGACTGCAGATCAGACTATCTTCAGTTAAAAGTTGCCAACACAGGTCTGCAAGAGAACTTCGATGTACAAAAGAAAAAACTAGAAGAACTGCAGAATGATATGAAAAAGCTTTGTCAGGAGCTCAAGAAATTGAAGTCCAACAACAGCACATTAAGCAAGAGTTTAAGCCAACAAAAGCATCGCGTAAAGGTACTCCAGGATACGAGGAAACGGCTTTTTGAGAAGTTTAGAACAGCTAGAAATTGTAATTCCATACATCTCCAGTTAATAAAAACCAAACGCGAACTGAACAATGTGTTACAAAAAATAGAGGAACTGGAGAAAGAGAAGACAGAGCTTGATAAGGAGTACGAAAAGCAGTTGGATAATTGCAAGTGTGACTACTCAAAGTGAATAGAAATCAACAGTCAACTTAAAGAGACATCGGATGCAAAAGTAAAGCTACTCGAAAAAATAGAGACTGAAAAGAGAATTTTGAAAGATTTCTTAGAATTACAAGAGAAAAGCTTCGAGAATCTGCAATTTGAAAATTTTGAACTACATGAAGAAGTCAGAATGAGAGGAGAGCGTTTGGGTTTCTAACAGAACGTAACAGAAAACAAACAAACGGCTTGCCGAAGGTTTTATACCTTTGCAGTTATACTAAATATAAAATACATTTGGATTGCTGGTTGTTTCTGTTTGCATACAAGAACCCTGATTTCAGCCGATTATTCCTATGGCAGCTATATTTTATAGTGATCCGATGTTGATACAAGACAGCACATTAAAATCGTAATAAGAATAAGATTTGCCAAATCTTGTTGCAATATCTTGAAAAATACCGAAAATCCGCCGAATATAGGAAGTCGAGATTTTTAACTGATTACCATTAAGACGATACAAATGGCTATGAATCAAACACCTGCATCGAAAAAAAATAATTGTTCCTTTTTAATGCTATTGTATATACCTGGATTTCTTATACAAAATGTTATGAGGAAATGTCTTTTTGTAACGGATCTGTTGGTCATAAAATCTAAATTTGAAAAGTTCTCATTCAAAAATCCGTTTGAATAACAGCTATATGATATTTTGTTTAACAGCTACGTGTAATAGTACTCAGATTTCCTTAAAATTGCAACAAGAACCTTCATTAGGCCGATCGTTGATCGTTATAAGTTATAGAACTTCGATTTTGATGAAACTTTATTAATATGGACATACTTAGATTTCTATGTGGTAAGCCTGATAGTTATATCTTGATATATAACGAAAATCGGCCGATAGGCACCATGACATGACATGACTGATACGATATATCAGTCCGATCTGGCCCGTTCCGACTTATTTACAGAGAGCAGAAATAAGAAGCTTGTGAGCCAAGTTTTATAAAGATAGCTCAATAACTGGAGGACTTATTTGCGATGCAACAGACAGACGGACGGACTTATTGTTCCTATAACAGCTATAGAATATAATCGTCTGAGATAGTTAAATGGAAAAACTAAGGGCGTGTTACTGTATAACATTAAAAAGTATTGGTAATGTGCGGTATTTCCAAAAAGAAAACATGTTTGCATACAAAAAACCTGATTTCAGCCATTGTTCCGATGGCAGCTATATGTTAAAGTGGTTCGATTTTGATACAATTTTGACAGCACATTTAGATCGTAATAAGAATAAGATGTGCCAAATCTTGTTGCAATATCTTGAAAAACAACAAAAATCGGCCGATAGCTTCTATGACAGCTATACAATATATCGGTCCGATCTGGCTCGTTCCGACTTATTTACAGCATACAGCAATAAGAAGCTTGTGTGCCAAGTTTAATGAAGATAGCTCAAAAACTGAAAGACTAGTTTGCGTTGCAACAGACAGACGGACGGACGGACAGACGGACATCCATTTTTGGACTCCTCTGTTGATGCTGATTCTGAATATATATACTTTATAGGGTCGGAGATGTTTCCTAAGGTGCGTTGCAAACTTCTGGCTAAAATTAATATACCCTCTGCAAGGGTATAAAAACAGCGAACTGCGAAATAAGTTGAAGAAACAAAAACATGAGCATCTCAAACAGGCTGAAGACTGGAAGTACCAATGTCTCAAGTTGAAAGAAATCCAAAACAAATTGCAGGATACATTGGATGCACGACAGAAACTATCCGAAAAACTGCAAGATCAGAGTTGAAGAGGTCAAACAGGCTGATGACAAGAGCTGTGAGCTCCTCAAGTTGATGAATACAAACAGCAAACTGCAAGATGCGTTGAATGCCCAAGTAAAACTTGTCGAGCAACTGGTGATTGAGAAGAATGATCTTTGCGAGCTGCTCAAGCAGGGTGAAAATTCGAACTTGAAACTAATGGATGTCAATTCTGAACTGAAAACTCTTTTGGAAGCAAAATCAGAGCGACTGGAAAATGAAAAGAATCGTATGAATGTGGAAATCAAACGGACTGCAGCACTTATGTCCGATTTTCTCAAAATGAAGAATGCTAGTTGTGAAGTACTAACTTCTTGGGATGCCCAAAAGCAAAATCTTTATGCTGACCTCAAAACCTCAAAACTAAACTAAGAACTGCAGCTATTTGAAGCTATTGAACGTGAACTGTGAACTTAATATTGCTTTGAATGCCAAAACAAAGCGAATCGAGAAACTGCAGGAATAAAAGAAAAATGTAGATGAGGAACTCAAAACGACTACAGACCGTATGTGCGACTATTACAAGCAGTAGAATTCCAATAGCGAACTTCAAAGTGCGTTGGATGCCAAAACAAAGCGAATCGAGAAACTGGAGAAAAAAAAAAGAAAAATGTAGATGAGGAACTCAAACAGCTTACAGACCGTATGTGCGACTACCACAAGCTGGAGAATTCCAATAGCGAACTGCAAAGTGCGTTGGATGCCAAAACAAAGTGAATCGAGAAAATGGAGGAAGAAAATAAAAATGTAGATGAGGGAAGAAGTACCTTAGATGCGCTGTCTGCGGTGGATAACATAACGAGGGACGCTCTCAACATCAACAGATGGTTAGGCGGTAGGAAAGAGTACTGTGCAATCTGGACGTGAAGAACGCTTTTAACACAGCAAAATGGCCCTTAATTCTTAGCGCAATGAGATATATGGATATCCCGAAGTATCTAAGGATCGCTGTAGGCAGCTACTTCAGGGACCGAATCCTTTGCTACGATACGGTAGCTGGTCCGAACTTCTATGGAGTCTCATCTGGTGTTCTACAACGATCTGTGCTTGGTCCAATCCTATGGAACATTATGTAAAATTGGGCAATAGTAAACCTGAAGGAGCTGAGCTACACTGTTTTGCGGACGACGTGGCTATTAAAGCGGTCTCCGAAACTTTGGCTGAACATCAAAACAAGTGCAGTACGACGATCAGATCGACCATCCACTGGCTTGACAAGGTCGGCCTTAAAATTGCGGCGCACAAAACTGAGGCTGTTTAGATGAGCGGTAGAAAAGCCGTGGGGAACATGCAGGTCTCGGTGAACGGGATTCAAGTGGTTTCAATAGAATCACTGTTATACTTGGGTGTTCTGACAGACCGCAGGATCACATTCAAGGAACATGCAATTTATGCGAGTCGGAAGTCAGTACTCACATCTGCTGCTTTGGCAAGACTAATTCCCAACGTGGGGGGACCTAGAATGCCTGCAAGGAAGATGCTGGTAGCAGTGGCAAAGTCACAAAGTCGCAACTCTATGCCGCACCAATCTGGAGCAGTGCCACGAACAAACGTTTGCACACCAAAGGCGGACGGTCTGTAACACAGACTATGGCCCTTAGGCTCATTAGGGGTTTAATACAATACCACTCAGCTCTAGCTCTGGCAAACATGCCTCCAATTGACCTGGAGATAAAGTCACTTGGCCTAACTCGTCATGGCGTTACTCGGGAGGAGGCTCAAAAGTGGCTGCTTGGAGAACTATCGAAATGGGCAGAGTGTGCACAAAGTCCTGGACTTCCACCTTTCCCAGTTCCTCACGGATCATGGTTGTTTCCGAGCTTTCCTGTTTCGGTTCCGCCACGTAAGGTCACCCCAGTGCCTCTTCTGCACAGACGAGTTGGAAACAGCAGAACATGTTCTTTTGCACTGCTCCAAGTTCCATCCGGAAAGGGATCAGCTAGTGGCGCTGTCCGGAGATCCTCTCGGCCCAAGAGGTTTTCTAGCAAAAATCATTATTTCCTAGTGAACGGATGTGTTTTTGCGCTTCGATTTTTCGGCTTTTTTGTATTAAAACAACCGGTGTTATCACTTAAATTAACTTTAAACCCGAACCCGTTCACGACGCGTGTGCATGCTCTTTAAATTAGTCAAACTAATCTGTGTTTGCTAATTTTAGATTCTATTTTGTTTCTTTTTTGTGCATTGGTTTTGCCTAGTTTGGTGCATTTATTTTTATTTATTCTCTTTTCGGTAAGCGACGTAGTTGTAAGTGTTGTTTGTCACCGCTAATTTCTCTCTCTTCTTACCTCTCCTAATTCTTTAAGCGCGCCTAAGCTGCTCTCACGATTTGCCGCTCTAGCACTTATCTTTTTTATTACCATTGTTCTCTCTGCTCTCTGCCCTTTACGCGCGTTAATTTCTCTCTCTTGCGCTCATCCCTTTTCTTGTTTTGGTTTTCTTTTCTTTTTAGCTGATTTTATTTCTACAGTAGGTGTCCCCTATAATGGACTTTTAAACTTGTTTCAAGAAATCCTGCCTTAAGCAGGTGACTGCCGTCCAGGCTAGCATCTCGTGTTGGCAATGTGACAACGTAGTACACGCGAAGTGTGCTGGATATACTGGCCCGATGGCTGACGCCGTAGCCAAGCACACTGGGTTGCGTTATTGCTGTGATGTGTGTAGGGAGGTGAAGAACGAAATGTGTTCACTTATGTGTAAAATGAAGACTGGATTTGGGGAACTGTTTGGAAGTTTTCGCAAACTTTCCGACCAGTTCTCTGCGCTTGATTCGTCTTTCAATAACCTTAAGTTATTGAATGAATCACCAATGCGGAAAAAATCCGCGCGAAATCAAAAGTCTTCACCCATCTCCCTCTAATTGACCAGCCAAGCACGTTATGGACCCAGCCGTTGATTTCGTTTACCAATCCCCCAATAGTAACGAGGTCTTCGGCTCAATCGGTTTTGCTTCCTGATAATGTCATTGAGTTTGTGCAACCTGTGACTCCCATAATTTCCGACAAGTCCGCTGTGGTCTCATTGCACGTGCCACAGTTAATAGTTTTACCGAAGGCGTGTTCAAGTTCTGATTTACCAGAAGAGAACCTATGCTCTGGAGTTATACATGATGTGCCTAAAAAGATTCTAGGTGTTCCACAAAGGAAACAAATTTTTGTTTCTAGGCTTGCCCCTGACCACACATCAAATGATGTAACAGGCTATATTCAAGGCAAAGTTAATTCCTTGGACATTAAAGTGGAAAAATTCAAGTTTTCTTATGAGAGGGACATATCATCCTTTAAAATAAGTGTCCCCAACGAACCCCTGGGCATTATATGCTCGGCTGAAATAGCAGCCTACAGCGATCCTTAGGTACTCTAGGATGCCCATATTCCTCATTACGCTGAGGATTATCGGCCATTTTGCTGTGTTGAAGGCGTTCTTCACGTCCAGAGTGACTATTGCGCTGTACTCCTTTCCGCCTCCCAACCATCTGTCGCCTTCGAGAGCGTCCCTCGCTGTGTTCACCACCGCGTCTAGTGCTTCTTCCCTTTCGGAATCCGTATTGATGCCTCCCTAGACCGTTCGGGCTCTCGGTTGTTCTCCAACGTCATCCGTTGATGATCAACGGATTCCAGTACACGTAGTTTGTCTTGTAATCGCTGAACCTGTGCCTCCCGTGCAGCCAAGAGTTCGATCAAATTCTTTTCACGCCTCCGATACTCTTCCTCCAAAGAGATACAATTTTTAAGATCTGCTGAGAGATCGATGTATTCTTTTTCGAGTATCTTATAGCGATTCGCCTGATCAATTCTAGCATTCTTCGGTTTTGTTTGGGCATCCTTCCTAGTTTTGTAACTTTGCTTGTATTGCTTTTGCTTGGTCCGCAAGGACTAATTCTTCTCCTCCAGTTTCGTTACTTGTTCCGCATGTGCATACAACGCATTTTGCAGTTCGCTCTTGGTACTCTTCAGCGTGCGATAGTCGCACATACAATCTCTATTCTCCTCATCTAAATTTTTCTTTTCTTCCTCCAGTTTGTCGATTCGTTTTGTTTTGCCATTCAAAGCACTTTGCAGTTCGCTGTTGGTATTCTGCAACTTGAATAGTCGCACATACGCTCTGAAGTCTGTTTGAGTTTCTCATCTACATTTTTCTCTTCTTCCTCCAGTTTCTCGATTCGCATTGTTTTGGCATCCAACGCACTTTGCAGTTCGCTATTGGAATTCTCCAGCTTGTGATAGTCGCACATACGGTCTGTAATCGTTTTGAGTTCCTCATCTACATTTTTCTTTTTTTTTCTCCAGTTCCTCGATTCGCTTTGTTTTGGCATTCAAAGCAATATTCAGTTCACAGTTTAGCCGATCTAAATGCTGATCTAAATGAGGAACTAAAGAACTTCATTAAAATAGGTAGTGCTAAGGAGTACTCAAATAAAGCTCGCACGAACAACAAGGTGCAGAAGTAGCTACAGAAATTGCGTATAAAAGGATCATTGCGCAAACACAATAAATAATATATATCAGATAAGCAACTGAAGAGGGTTCCTGAGAAATCCGATAATGATCAACTGAAAGAACTCAACAGAAATCTACAAAGTGAACTGGATGAAAAGGAGCTAATACTCCAGACATTTGAAGATCAGAATAAAACTCTGCAGGCAGAAACCAATAAGAATATTTGGAAATCCAATAATAGTAAACTGAGAGAACTCAACAGAAAGCTACAAAGTGAACTAGATGAAAAGAAGAAAATATTCCAACCATTTGAAGATCAGAATAAAAGTCTGCAAGCAGAAACCAATAGGAATATTTGGAAATCCGATAATAATAAACTGAAAAAAATCGACAGCAAGCTACAAAGTTAACTAGATGAAAAGGACAAAATACTCCAGACATTTGAAGATCAGAATAAAACTCTGCAGGCAGAAATCAATAAGAATATTTGGAATCGCAAGAATGATAACATGCAATTGAAGTCTGATGAATGATAATACAAATCTGCACAAGGAGTGCGAAAAGTTTGAAATGTTGAAAAATAAGGAAAGATCTACGGGAGTTACTTGAGCAAACTAAAGGCAGCACGACAGACTATCTTCAGCTAGACGATTTCAACACAAAGCAGCAAAAGAACTTCGATGTACTAAAGAGAGAACTAGAAGAACTGAAACAAAGAGAGAAACTGGTCGAAGACTGCAGATCAGACTATCTTCAGTTAAAAGTTGCCAACACAGGGCTGCAAGTGAACTTCGATGTACAAAAGAAAAAACTAGAAGAACTGCAGAATGATATGAAAAAGCTTTGTCAGGAGCTCAAGAAATTGAAGTCCAACAACAGCACATTAAGCAAGAGTTTAAGCCAACAAAAGCATCGCGTAAAGGTACTCCAGGATACGAGGAAACGGCTTTTTGAGAAGTTTAGAACAGCTAGAAATTATAATTCCATACATCTCCAGTTAATAAAAACCAAACGCGAACTGAACAATGTGTTACAAAAAATAGAGGAACTGGAGAAAGAGAAGACAGAGCTTGATAAGGAGTACGAAAAGCAGTTGGATAATTGCAAGTGTGACTACTCAAAGTGAATAGAAATCAACAGTCAACTTAAAGAGACATCGGATGTAAAAGTAAAGCTACTCGAAAAAATAGAGACTGAAAAGAGAATTTTGAAAGATTCCTTAGAATTACAAGAGAAAAGCTTCGAGAATCTGCAATTTGAAAATTTTGAACTACATGAAGAAGTCAGAATGAGAGGAGAGCGTTTGGGTTTCTAACAGAACGTAACAGAAAACAAACAAACGGCTTGCCGAAGGTTTTATACCTTTGCAGTTATACTAAATATAAAATACATTTGGATTGCTGGTTGTTTCTGTTTGCATACAAGAACCCTGATTTCAGCCGATTATTCCTATGGCAGCTATATTTTATAGTGATCCGATGTTGATACAAGACAGCACATTAAAATCGTAATAAGAATAAGATTTGCCAAATCTTGTTGCAATATCTTGAAAAATACCGAAAATCCGCCGAATATAGGAAGTCGAGATTTTTAACTGATTACCATTAAGACGATACAAATGGCTATGAATCAAACACCTGCATCGAAAAAAAATAATTGTTCCTTTTTAATGCTATTGTATATACCTGGATTTCTTATACAAAATGTTATGAGGAAATGTCTTTTTGTAACGGATCTGTTGGTCATAAAATCTAAATTTGAAAAGTTCTCATTCAAAAATCCGTTTGAATAACAGCTATATGATATTTTGTTTAACAGCTACGTGTAATAGTACTCAGATTTCCTTAAAATTGCAACAAGAACCTTCATTAGGCCGATCGTTGATCGTTATAAGTTATAGAACTTCGATTTTGATGAAACTTTATTAATATGGACATACTTAGATTTCTATGTGGTAAGCCTGATAGCTATATCTTGATATATAACGAAAATCGGCCGATAGGCACCATGACATGACATGACTGATACGATATATCAGTCCGATCTGGCCCGTTCCGACTTATTTACAGAGAGCAGAAATAAGAAGCTTGTGAGCCAAGTTTTATAAAGATAGCTCAATAACTGGGGGACTTATTTGCGATGCAACAGACAGACGGACGGACTTATTGTTCCTATAACAGCTATAGAATATAATCGTCTGAGATAGTTAAATGGAAAAACTAAGGGCGTGTTACTGTATAACATTAAAAAGTATTGGTAATGTGCGGTATTTCCAAAAAGAAAACATGTTTGCATACAAAAAACCTGATTTCAGCCATTGCACTATGGGCAAAAAGCTCGACATTTTTGCAGAAAGTCTTTTTTTTCATGTTTTTAAATCTCAAAATTTTTTGTGTTTTCTAAATATGAATACTCCTGATTAAATAAAACCATTTTTAAAAAAATTTTAAAGCTCACGGTTTAAAAATGCCGCGCTAACAAAGTCAGCTGATTAAATGCATGCTTGACTGATTGAAATGCAACCCTAAATATTTATTAATTTGGAGCGCAAATTCTGGCTGTTTTGTTAAAGTGTAAATAATTTGTTAATATGGAAAATAATCGTGCAGGTATTTATTTTCAATGTTTTATGTTAGTTTTTATGTGTCTGTATATTTCGTCGTGTATTGTCCAATGTTGTTGATGTCTTTTTGCAGCTAAAATCTAACTTATTTAGTTGTGTTCCGTGGAGTATAACTTTTTTGGCGCTTGTAGGAGCGTTCTACTAAGATTGGTTTGTTTTGCGTAAAAGTGTTTAGATTATGGTGGTAATAATATCTTTTGCCCGTTTTTGCCCCTTTTTGAAAAAAAATGACATGTTGCAGCCGAACATCAGTTTCGACATTTTACGCTGCTGCAGGTTTGGGAGAGCAATGATCGCGATAAGTCCAAATTAACAAAATGGATGATTGAACAAATTAATATGAGCAACATCTGCAAATCGATTGTTGATGAAATTGAAAAAAAAGCAGACATTTTTATAAAGTACTTGAAGAAAAATTTGCCTAAATGTAACCGAATGATAACAAGGTTTAAAATTAAACACTCAAATTGGCTTTCAAATGGATTTGTTATAGCCTTGCACGAAGACCTTTGTGAACCATCTCCTCATAAAAAGGGTAGACCAACGCTAGGCTATGAAGAGGCTGGTTCACGCCAAAAATATAAATTAGCGAGCGATCTTGCAGCGGATACAAATTTTACAACTCAGCACATATTACATGCTGCTTCTGTAGATGTATTACATCTTCTTAAATTACCATCGCCGACAAACTTTGAACCAATAGATATGGGAAGAAAAGATTCTGATTCTGACGAGGACTCTGATGAGGATTTTGATGAAGGTGCAGATATAGAGCTCGAAGTTGAAGAAGAATAAACATATTTGTAAATAAAATTTTAAATTAAAAAATTATTTTTTTCGGCTATGGTAATGTGGGCGGATAGATTAAAGGCGTGGTTATATTAAGGGAAAAAAATCCGAAATTATATAATAATTCTTCAGATATGTGTGCCAAATTTGAATTCTCTAACTTTAAAATTGGACTTTCTGCAAAAATGTCGAGCTTTTTGCCCATAGTGCATTGTTCCGATGGCAGCTATATGTTAAAGTGGTTCGATTTTGATACAATTTTGACAGCACATTTAGATCGTAATAAGAATAAGATGTGCCAAATCTTGTTGCAATATCTTGAAAAACAACAAAAATCGGCCGATAGCTTCTATGACAGCTATACAATATATCGGTCCGATCTGGCTCGTTCCGACTTATTTACAGCATACAGCAATAAGAAGCTTGTGTGCCAAGTTTAATGAAGATAGCTCAAAAACTGAAAGACTAGTTTGCGTTGCAACAGACAGACGGACGGACGGACAGACGGACATCCATTTTTGGACTCCTCTGTTTATGCTGATTCTGAATATATATACTTTATAGGGTTGGAGATGTTTCCTAAGGTGCGTTGCAAACTTCTGGCTAAAATTAATATACCCTCTGCAAGGGTATAAAAACAGCGAACTGCGAAATAAGTTGAAGAAACAAAAACATGAGCATCTCAAACAGGCTGAAGACTGGAAGTACCAATGTCTCAAGTTGAAAGAAATCCAAAACGAATCGCAAAATACATTGGGTGCATGACAGAAACTATCCGAAAAACTGCAAAATGAGATCAGAGTTGAAGAGGTCAAACAGGCTTATGAGAAGAGCTGTGAGCTCCTCAAGTTGATGAATACAAACAGCAAACTGCAAGATGTGTTGAATGCCCAAGTAAAACTTGTCGAGCAACTGGTGATTGAGAAGAATGATCTTTGCGAGCTGCTCAAGCAGGGTGAAAATTCGAACTTGAAACTAATGGATATCAATTCTGAATTGAAAACACTTTTGGAAGCAAAATCAGAGCGACTGGAAAATGAAAAGAATCGTATGAATGTGGAAATCAAACGAACTGCAGAACTTATGTGCGACTTCCTCAAAATGAAGAATGCTAGTTGTGAAGTACTAACTTCTTGGGATGCCCAAAAGCAAAATCTTTATGCTGACCTCAAAACCTCAAAACTAAACTAAGAACTGCAGCTATTTGAAGCTATTGAACGTGAACTGTGAACTTAATATTGCTTTGAATGCCAAAACAAAGCGAATCGAGAAACTGCAGGAATAAAAGAAAAATGTAGATGAGGAACTCAAAACGACTACAGACCGTATGTGCGACTATTACAAGCAGTAGAATTCCAATAGCGAACTTCAAAGTGCGTTGGATGCCAAAACAAAGCGAATCGATAAACTGGAGAAAAAAAAAAGAAAAATGTAGATGAGGAACTCAAACAGCTTACAGACCGTATGTGCGACTACCACAAGCTGGAGAATTCCAATAGCGAACTGCAAAGTGCGTTGGATGCCAAAACAAAGTGAATCGAGAAAATGGAGGAAGAAAATAAAAATGTAGATGAGGGAAGAAGTACCTTAGATGCGCTGTCTGCGGTGGATAACATAACGAGGGACGCTCTCAACATCAACAGATGGTTAGGCGGTAGGAAAGAGTACTGTGCAATCTGGACGTGAAGAACGATTTTAACACAGCAAAATGGCCCTTAATTCTTAGCGCAATGAGATATATGGATATCCCGAAGTATCTAAGGATCGCTGTAGGCAGCTACTTCAGGGACCGAATCCTTTGCTACGATACGGTAGCTGGTCCGAACTTCTATGGAGTCTCATCTGGTGTTCTACAACGATCTGTGCTTGGTCCAATCCTATGGAACATTATGTAAAATTGGGCAATAGTAAACCTGAAGGAGCTGAGCTACACTGTTTTGCGGACGACGTGGCTATTACAGCGGTCTCCGAAACTTTGGCTGAACATCAAAACAAGTGCAGTACGACGATCAGATCGACCATCCACTGGCTTGACAAGGTCGGCCTTAAAATTGCGGCGCACAAAACTGAGGCTGTTTAGATGAGCGGTAGAAAAGCCGTGGGGAACATGCAGGTCTCGGTGAACGGGATTCAAGTGGTTTCAATAGAATCACTGTTATACTTGGGTGTCCTGACAGACCGCAGGATCACATTCAAGGAACATGCAATTTATGCGAGTCGGAAGTCAGTACTCACATCTGCTGCTTTGGCAAGACTAATTCCCAACGTGGGGGGACCTAGAATGCCTGCAAGGAAGATGCTGGTAGCAGTGGCAAAGTCACAAAGTCGCAACTCTATGCCGCACCAATCTGGAGCAGTGCCACGAACAAACGTTTGCACACCAAAGGCGGACGGTCTGTAACACAGACTATGGCCCTTAGGCTCATTAGGGGTTTAATACAATACCACTCAGCTCTAGCTCTGGCAAACATGCCTCCAATTGACCTGGAGATAAAGTCACTTGGCCTAACTCGTCATGGCGTTACTCGGGAGGAGGCTCAAAAGTGGCTGCTTGGAGAACTATCGAAATGGGCAGAGTGTGCACAAAGTCCTTGACTTCCACCTTTCCCAGTTCCTCACGGATCATGGTTGTTTCCGAGCTTTCCTGTTTCGGTTCCGCCACGTAAGGTCACCCCAGTGCCTCTTCTGCACAGACGAGTTGGAAACAGCAGAACATGTTCTTTTGCACTGCTCCAGGTTCCATCCGGAAAGGGATCAGCTAGTGGCGCTGTCCGGAGATCCTCTCGGCCCAAGAGGTTTTCTAGCAAAAATCATTATTTCCTAGTGAACGGATGTGTTTTTGCGCTTCGATTTTTCGGCTGTTTTGTATTAAAACAACCGGTGTTATCACTTAAATTAACTTTAAACCCGAACCCGTTCACGACGCGTGTGCATGCTCTTTAAATTAGTCAAACTAATCTGTGTTTGCTAATTTTAGATTCTATTTTGTTTCTTTTTTGTGCATTGGTTTTGCCTAGTTTGGTGCATTTATTTTTATTTATTCTCTTTTCGGTAAGCGACGTAGTTGTAAGTGTTGTTTGTCACCGCTAATTTCTCTCTCTTCTTACCTCTCCTAATTCCTTAAGCGCGCCTAAGCTGCTCTCACGCTTTGCCGCTCTAGCACTTATCTTTTTTATTACCATTGTTCTCTCTGCTCTCTGCCCTTTACGCGCGTTAATTTCTCTCTCTTGCGCTCATCCCTTTTCTTGTTTTGGTTTTCTTTTCTTTTTAGCTGATTTTATTTCTACAGTAGGTGTCCCCTATAATGGACTTTTAAACTTGTTTCAAGAAATCCTGCCTTAAGCAGGTGACTGCCGTCCAGGCTAGCATCTCGTGTTGGCAATGTGACAACGTAGTACACGCGAAGTGTGCTGGATATACTGGCCCGATGGCTGACGCCGTAGCCAAGCACACTGGGTTGCGTTATTGCTGTGATGTGTGTAGGGAGGTGGAGAACGAAATGTGTTCACTTATGTGTAAAATGAAGACTGGATTTAGGGAACTGTTTGGAAGTTTTCGCAAACTTTCCGACCAGTTCTCTGCGCTTGATTCGTCTTTCAATAACCTTAAGTTATTGAATGAATCACCAAAGCGGAAAAAATCCGCGCGAAATCAAAAGTCTTCACCCATCTCCCTCTAATTGACCAGCCAAGCACGTTATGGACCCAGCCGTTGATTTCGTTTACCAATCCCCCAATAGTAACGAGGTCTTCGGCTCAATCGGTTTTGCTTCCTGATAATGTCATTGAGTTTGTGCAACCTGTGACTCCCATAATTTCCGACAAGTCCGCTGTGGTCTCATTGCACGTGCCACAGTTAATAGTTTTACCGAAGGCGTGTTCAAGTTCTGATTTACCAGAAGAGAACCTATGCTCTGGAGTTATACATGATGTGCCTAAAAAGATTCTAGGTGTTCCACAAAGGAAACAAATTTTTGTTTCTAGGCTTGCCCCTGACCACACATCAAATGATGTAACAGGCTATATTCAAGGCAAAGTTAATTCCTTGGACATTAAAGTGGAAAAATTCAAGTTTTCTTATGAGAGGGACATATCATCCTTTAAAATAAGTGTCCCCAACGAACCCCTGGGCATTATATGCTCGGCTGAAATAGCAGCCTACAGCGATCCTTAGGTACTCTAGGATGCCCATATTCCTCATTACGCTGAGGATTATCGGCCATTTTGCTGTGTTGAAGGCGTTCTTCACGTCCAGAGTGACTATTGCGCTGTACTCCTTTCCGCCTCCCAGCCATCTGTCGCCTTCGAGAGCGTCCCTCGCTGTGTTCACCACCGCGTCTAGTGCTTCTTCCCTTTCGGAATCCGTATTGATGCCTCCCTAGACCGTTCGGGCTCTCGGTTGTTCTCCAACGTCATCCGTTGATGATCAACGGATTCCAGTACACGTAGTTTGTCTTGTAATCGCTGAACCTGTGCCTCCCGTGCAGCCAAGAGTTCGATCAAATTCTTTTCACGCCTCCGATACTCTTCCTCCAAAGAGATACAATTTTTAAGATCTGCTGAGAGATCGATGTATTTTTTTTCGAGTATCTTATAGCGATTCGCCTGATCAATTCTAGCATTCTTCGGTTTTGTTTGGGCATCCTTCCTAGTTTTGTAACTTTGCTTGTATTGCTTTTGCTTGGTCCGCAAGGACTAATTCTTCTCCTCCAGTTTCGTTACTTGTTCCGCATGTGCATACAACGCATTTTGCAGTTCGCTCTTGGTACTCTTCAGCGTGCGATAGTCGCACATACAATCTCTATTCTCCTCATCTAAATTTTTCTTTTCTTCCTCCAGTTTCTCGATTCGTTTTGTTTTGCCATTCAAAGCACTTTGCAGTTCACTGTTGGTATTCTCCAACTTGAAGTAGTCGCACGGTCTGAAGTCTGTTTGAGTTTCTCATCTACATTTTTCTCTTCTTCCTCCAGTTTCTCGATTCGCATTGTTTTGGCATCCAACGCACTTTGCAGTTCGTTATTGGAATTCTCCAGCTTGTGGTAGTCGCACATACGGTCTGTAATCTGTTTGAGTTCCTCATCTACATTTTTCTTTTTTTTCTCCAGTTTCTCGATTCGCTTTGTTTTGGCATTCAAAGCAATATTCAGTTCACAGTTTAGCCGATCTTAATGCCGATCTAAATGAGGAACTAAAGAACTTCATTAAAATACGTAGTGCTAAGGAGTACTCAAATAAAGCTCGCACGAACAACAAGGTGCAGAAGTAGCTACAGAAATTGCGTATAAAAGGATCATTGCGCAAACACAATAAATAATATATATCAGATAAGCAACTGAAGAGGGTTCCTGAGAAATCCGATAATGATCAACTGAAAGAACTCAACAGAAATCTACAAAGTGAACTGGATGAAAAGGAGAAAATACTCCAGACATTTGAAGATCAGAATAAAACTCTGCAGGCAGAAACCAATAAGAATATTTGGAAATCCAATAATAGTAAACTGAGAGAACTCAACAGAAAGCTACAAAGTGAACTAGATGAAAAGAAGAAAATATTCCAACCATTTGAAGATCAGAATAAAAGTCTGCAAGCAGAAACCAATAAGAATATTTGGAAATCCGATAATAATAAACTGAAAAAAATCGACAGAAAACTACAAAGTTAACTGGATGAAAAGGAGAAAATACTCCAGATATTTGAAGATCAGATTAAAATTCTGCAGGCAGAAATCAATAAGAATATTTGGAATCGCGAGAATGATAACATGCAATTGAAGTCTGATGAATGATAATACAAATCTGCACAAGGAGTGGGAAAAGTTTGAAATGTTGAAAAATAAGGAAAGATCTACGGGAGTTACTTGAGCAAACTAAAGGCAGCACGACAGACTATCTTCAGCTAGACGATTTCAACACAAAGCAGCAAAAGAACTTCGATGTACTAAAGAGAGAACTAGAAGAACTGAAACAAAGAGAGAAACTGGTCGAAGACTGCAGATCAGACTATCTTCAGTTAAAAGTTGCCAACACAGGGCTGCAAGTGAACTTCGATGAACAAAAGAAAAAACTAGAAGAACTGCAGAATGATATGAAAAAGCTTTGTCAGGAGCTCAAGAAGTTGAAGTCCTCTAACAGCACATTATGCAAGAGTTTAAGCCAACAAAAGCATCGCGTAGATGTACTCCAGGATACGAGGAAACGGCTTTATGAGAAGTTTAGAACAGCTAGAAATTGTAATTCCATACATCTTCAGTTAATAAAAACCAAACGCGAACTGATCAATGTGTTACAAAAAATAGAGGAACTGGAGAAAGAGAAGACAGAGCTTGATAAGGAGTACAAAAAGCAGTTGGATAATTGCAAGTGTGACTACTCAAAGTGAATAGAAATCAACAGTCAACTTAAAGAGACATCGGAAGTAAAAGTAAAGCTACTCGAAAAAATAGAGACTGAAAAGAGAATTTTGAAAGATTCCTTAGAATTACAAGAGAAAAGCTTCGAGAATCTGCAATTTGAAAATTTTGAACGACATGAAGAAGTCAGAATGAGAGGAGAGCGTTTGGGTTTCTAACAGAACGTAACAGAAAACAAATAAACGGCTTGCCGAAGGTTTTATACCCTTGCAGTTATACTAAATATAAAATACATTTGGATTGCTGGTGGTTTCTCGTTGTTCCTATGGCAGCTATATTTTATAGTGATTCGATGTTGATACAATTCTCACAGCACATTAAGAACGTAATAAGAATAAGATTTGCCAAATCTTGTTGCAATATCTTGAAAAATACCGAAAATCCGCCGAATATAGGAAGTCGAGATTTTTAACTGATTACCATTAAGGCGATACAAAAGGCTATGAATCAAACACCTGCATCGAAAAAAAATAATTGTACCTTTTTAATGCTATTGTATATATTGGATTTCTTATACAAAATGTTATGAGGAAATGTCTTTTTGTAACGGATCTGTTGGTCATAAAATCTAAATTTGAAAAGTTCTCATTCAAAAATCCGTTTGAATAACAGCTATATGATATTTTGTTTAACAGCAACGTGTAAAAGTACTCAGATTTCCTTAAAATTGCAACAAGAACCTTCATTAGGCCGATCGTTGATTGTTATAAGTTATAAAACTTCGATTTTGATGAAACTTTATTAATAAGGACATACTTAGATTTGGATGTGGTAAGCCTGATAGCTACATCTTGATATATAACGAAAATCGGCCGATAGGCTCCATGACATGACATGACTGATTCGATATATCAGTCCGATCTGGCCCGTTCCGACTTATTTACAGAGAGCAGAAATAAGAAGCATGTGAGCCAAGTTTTATAAAGATAGCTCAATAACTGGAGGACTAATTTGCGATGCAACAGACAGACGGACTGACTGATTGTTCCTATAACAGCTATAGTATCGTCTGAGATAGTTTAATGGAAAAACTAAGGGCGTGTTACTGTATAACTATAAAAAAGTATTGGTAATGTGCGGTATTTCCAAAAAGAAAACATGTTTGCATACAAAAAACCTGATTTCAGCCATTGTTCCTATGGCAGCTATATGTTAAAGTGGTCCAATTTTGATACAATTTTGACAGCACATTAAGAACGTAATAATAATAAGATGTGCCAAATCTTGTTGCAATATCTTGAAAAACAACAAAAATCGGCCGATAGCTTCTATGACAGCTATACAATATATCGGTCCGATCTGGCTCGTTCCGACTTATTTACAGCACACAGCAATAAGAAGCTTGTGTGCCAAGTTTCATGAAGATAGCTCAAAAACTGAGAGACTAGTTTGCGTTGCAACAGACAGACATCCATTTTTGGACTCCTCTGTTTATGCTGATTCAGAATATATATACATTATACAGTCGGAGATGTCTCCAAAGGTGCGTTGCAAACTTCTGGCTAAAATTAATATACCCTCTGCAAGGGTATAAAAAAATACATCAGATGAGCAACTGAAGAGGGTTCCTGAGAAATCCGATAATGATCAACTAAAAGAAATCAACAGAAATCTACAAAGTGGACTGGATGAAAAGGAGAAAATACTCCAGACATTTGAAGATCAGAATAAAAGACTGCAGGCGGAAACCAATGAGAATATTTGGAATCTCAAGAATGATAAACTGAAATAAAATAACAGAAAGAAAAAAAACAGAGTGGGCTTTTTGAGAAGCTTAGAACAGCTAGAAATTGTAATTCCATACATATCCAGTTAATAAAAGCCAAACGCGAACAATGTGTTACAAAAAATAAAGGAACTGGAGAAAGAGAAGACAGAGCTTGATAAGGAGTACAGGAGTACAGGCTGATGACAAGAGCTGTGAGCTCCTCAAGTTGATGATAAAAACAGCGAGCTACAAGATGCGTTGAATGCCCAAGTAAAACTTGTCGTGGAACTGGTGATCGATAAGAATGATCTTTGCGAGCTGCTCAAGCTGGGTGAAAATTCGAACTTGAAACTAATGGATATCAATTCTGAACTGAAAACTCTATTGGAAGCAAAATCAGAGCGACTGGAAAATGAGAAGAATCGTATGAATGTGGAAATCAAACGGACTGCAGAACTTATGTGCGACTTCCTCAAAATTATGAATGCTAGTTGCGAAGTACTAACTTCTTGGGATGCCCAAAAGCAAAATCTTTATGCTGACCTCAAAACCTCAAAACTAAAATTAGAACTGCGGCTATTTGAAGCTATCGAACGTGAACTGTGAACTGAATATTGCTTTGAATGCCAAAACAAAGCGAATCAAGAAACTGCAGGAAGAAAAGAAAAATGTAGATGAGGAACTCAAACAAGCAGTAGAATTCCAATAGCGAACTTCAAAGTGCGTTGGATGCCTAAACAAAGCGAATCGAGAAACTGGAGAAAAACGTAGATGAGGAACTCAAACAGATTACAGACCGTATGTGTGACTACCACAAGCTGGAGAATTCCAATAGCGAACTGCAAAGTGCGTTGGATGCCAAAACAAAGCGAATCAAAAAACTGGAGGAAGAAAAGAAAAATGTAGATGAGAAACTCAAAGAGACATCAGACCGTATGTGCGAACACTACAAGTTGGAGAATACCAACAGCGAACTGCAAATTGCTTTGAATGCCAAAACAAAACGAATCGAGAAACTGGAGGAAGGAAAGAAAAATGTAGATGAGGAACTCAAACAGACTACAGACCGTATGTGCGACTATTACAAGCTGGAGAATTCCAATAGAGGACTTAAAGTGCGTTGGATGCCAAAACAAAGTGAATCGAGAAACTGGAGATAAAAAAAAAATGAAGATGAGGAACTCAAACAGATTACAGACCGTATGTGCAAAGACCACAAGTTGGATAATTCCAATAGCGAACTGCAAAGTGCGTTGGATGCCAAAACAAAGCGAATCAAAACAAGTGGATATGGCTACAGTCGAGCGCTCGACAGTAAGATACCCTTCTCCCAATTTTTAAAATCCGTTACAAACGTGCAACCACGCTCATAATTTCAAACAGAAATTATGCACAAATACTTCTTCTACATATAGCTTTCTCGCTCACACTCACACAGCGACGCGCGTTAAGAGTGACGTCGACGTCGACGTCAACTACTGAAAGCAGCGCGCCAGTTACAATCCTATGGCCGGGGAGGAAAAGCTTTCAAAAAAACAACTGTGTAGTTCGGGGTATGAAACGAGAGAGAGAGTCTCTTTATTACAAAAATGTTGTATGCTTAGGTAAAATGTCTCTTCGGCCGAGTTCGTGTTGGCCATCTTCGTTAAAACTCCTCGGCTCTGAATTTTGTTGCCGGGTCGGTGTTGTTTCCCTGTGGCCGGAGAAAGGGGCATGTTAACTCCGGGTCGGTGTTGTTTCCCTGTTGCCGGGGAGAGGGGCATGTTAACTCCTCCCCCCCAGTCCGAAGAGAAGGCCATAAGGGGAATGGCCGGATCGGAGAAAGGTGATTAGGGGACGTGTTGTTGGTGTATGCCACGAACTCCGGCGCCATTTTGAAATTAACAGTTTTTTTTTTTAAAAATGGGTATCTTAATGTTAAACATGAGTGTTGTTTTTATAAGCGTTATATCTTATGCTAAAGTTACACTTTGTTTACTTATTATCTATCTTATATTATTATTTGTTCCTTATGAAATAACAGTTTAGGGATAATGTTTAGTTTACTGGCTAATGGCTAACTCTTTGTTTACATAATCAGTCAGTGTCTATATTGTAGCTTTTCCTATTTTATAATGAATAAGTGTTATTTCTGACTTCCCTAAGTTCGTTCAAGAAAAATGTTTGTGCCTTTTCGGATTTTTTTTTTTAGTTTTTAGATTGTTTCCTGTTAATAATATATTTATTGAATAGTGCTTGTCTATCTTATGTTTCTTCCACTGTTTTCTTAACTGTTTTCCTAATTTTTTGTTTGTGTAACTTTTGACCTTTAGTTGTTAGGAAAGTGATGCCTTTGTCTCTATCTACTTTGTGTAGTGAAAATCTCGGTGTTATCTTGTTTCTACGGTTTTCTTTTCTAAATATTTTATCATTAGGCTCGACCTGGATTGGTGTCTCTCTGTCCTTGTTTAATTTAGCCAGTCTTTTTTCTGTGGTCGCGTTTAAATGTTCCTGTACTTTTGGGTATATGTCTTTTCTAAATTCGTTTAATTTCTTAAGGTAATCGTGGTGATTGTCGAATGTTATTGTTTTGTTGAATATGTGAGTTCTTCCGTGGAAGAGCTCGAAAGGGGTATAGGAAGTGCTGGAGTGTATTGCATTGTTATAAGTTGCTATTGCTTCTGAGAGAATTTGGACATGATCGCGTTCTAGGCGTGCTTCTTTTCTTTTGTTCATGATTATCCTGTATAGTTCGGTTAAGGTGGAGTGCAGTCTCTCGACAGAAGCATTTCCCGTAGATTGTTGGAATGAAGTTGTATGAGCTGTTATTTGGAATTGAGTTAAGAGGTCGTTGAATAGACTGCCCGAAAATTCCGCGCCCTGGTCGAAGATTATTTTCTGTGGTGCGCCATAGTGACTTATGAATTGTAGTAGGGCATCGGCGACTTTTATTGAATTCCTATTGCTAAGGGGGTAAGCTTGCGCTAGCTTGGTGAATTTATCGATAATTGTGAGGTTACAAGTATTGTTAATGAAATATATGTCTATATGTACGACTGCCAATGGTCCCTCTGGGGCGGTTGGGCTTTGCATCAATGGTCTATGGGGGTGTCTATCGTATTTTAGGGTTAGGCAGGTATCACAATTTTTTATAATTTTTGTGATAATGTCTTTTAAATGCGGAAAATAAATGTCCCTTTTTAAATGGTTATATGTTTCATCTATCCCCCTATGATTAGTGTTAAAGTGGTACGCACGAATTTCGTTTTCCTGGTCAAGAGGATTCGTAATTTCGGTTAGCCATATATTGCAGCGGAAAATTTTGTATAAGTCATTTTCAAAGAAATAGTTATTATAGGACTCTTCTATTATTTTGAAAATATCGTCTGGTGCAAATATTGCGAATGTTTTATTCGGTTTCAGGATTGTTTGAAGGGTGTTTGTAACGGAGTCGAAAGTATGTACGGGTTCTGTGATTATGTGTCTTACTTTATGGATAAATGGTGTTTCTACTTGTCTCAAAGTTGCTGATCCGGTACGGAATATTATTTGGCAATTGAAGTGATTTAATGGTTGCGAAGCGATTGGTATAATTTGTGGGTCTTCGTTTATGTTTAAGTTTGGCTCAATTCTGCTGAGTGCGTCAGCAACTACGTTTTGCGACCCTTTTTTGTATACGACTTCGTAGTCGTAAGCGGCCAGGATAGTTTTCCATCGAAGTAGTTTTGGATTCTGGCCTTTCAGATTTTCTAGCCAGATTAAGGGCTTATGGTCTGTGACTATTTTGAATCTACGCCCGAAGAGGTATGGTCTGAAATGACCTACAGACCAAATGATGGCTAGCATTTCTTTCTCTATCGTAGAATAGCGGATTTCCGTGTCCGATAGTGTTCTGCTAGCAAAAGATATGGGTCTGTCATTAGTGTCTGGGCCTTGTGACAACACAGAGCCTATCGCATAATTACTTGCGTCTGTGGTCAGCGTGAACGGTTTGTTGAAATCAGGGTATATGAGTATGGGATCATTACAAAGAAGATCTTTCGACATTTCGAATGCTTGTTTAAATTCATCGTCTATTATTATAGATTTCTTCCCTTTTAACTGTCTCGTTATGGGTTTAGTTATTTTCGCGAAGTCCTTTATGAATTTCCTGTAATAACCCAATAATCCTAGAAATGATTTAATTTCCCTGGTTGTCTTTGGGCAAGGGAAGTCTTTGATGGTTTGAATCTTAAGTGGGTTTGGTTTGACTCCTTCCTGGGTTACGATATGTCCCAGGAAATCGATTTCCTTCCTTAAAAAGCTACACTTGCTTGGTTGGATTTTTAGATTTGCGTTTTGGAGTTTTGTGAAAACCGATTTAATATCTGCTATATGTTTTTGGAGTGAGGGTGAGAATACTATTATATCGTCGAGATAGACGAGACAGACGTTACCGACCAAGTCACCTAAAACGTTGTCCATAACGCGTTGGAACGTGGCAGGGGCGTTTTTGAGACCGAAGGGCATTCTCGTGAACTCGTAATGCCCATTTTCGACGGTGAATGCCGTCTTGCTCGCGTCGCGTGGGTTCATTTGAATTTGGTGAAAGCCACTTGCTAAGTCTATTGTTGTGAAATACATGGTCTTTCCTAAGCTGTCTAGTATATCTGCAATGTTCGGGATAGGGTATCTATCAGAGACAGTCTTCTCATTTAATTTCCGAAAATCGATTACCAAGCGCCACTTTTTTTCGCCTATGATGTCACTTTTCTTAGGTACGACCCAGACGGGTGCACTCCAGGGGGAATGGCTGTTTTTTATGATGTTTTGTTCGAGCATTTTTGAAATTTGCTTTCGAACCTCGTCTTTATGTACAAATGGGTAACGATAAGATTTTGTGTGAATCGGTATATTATCCGTTGTTGGTATAGAGTGTTTGACGGCGTTAGAGAACGTTAGTTGGTTATTTTCGTTGTGGAAAAGTCTTTTGAATGACTTGCATAGTTTGAGTATGTGTTGTTTCTCCTCGCTGTTGAGGTGTTCCGTCTGAATGTTTAATTGTTGGTCGTCCGGTCGTTCTGTATCTGTTGCCGTGGACATGCAGTTTAAATATTGGTGAGTTCGTGGAGAGAACTCTTCTGCCTGTAACGGTTCCTCGAGGTAAAGTGTTTGGATCTGGTCTGAGTTATTGCAGACTTCGAAATAGGCGGATCCTGCGTTTGCGGTGTATAAACCGCCTGTTATGGATATTTGATTATCCAAATTTGTGGTTTCGCATATAAAGTCTCCCTGCATGAAGTTTACTGGGAGCGGAAGTAGCATTTTGGTATTTTGTGGCAGGTTATGTAATGTGTCTACAGGGTTTGCCCTTGTGAGGATTGGGATGGCGGTTTCTGGTGTTTCTAGTATGGATTCGGCAAAGTTTATTTTTGCATTTAGGCTAGATAGGATATCCATGCCTAGGAGACCATTGAAGTGGGGGTGGAAATTAAATAATAAGAACTTAAAATTGATCATTTTTCCGAATTGTTTGAAATTTAATTTATCTGTATATTCCCGAATTTTGAATGTACTGAGGACAGTGTGGATATTGATATCTGAGGTTAGTTTTTTAATATGATCTTCATTAATAAGTGCTGGATTTATGAAAGAGTAAGTAGATCCTGTGTCTATAAGGAATTTGAGAGGGTTTGACACCATGGAGTTTGGTGATAAGAAAACAAATGGCAAGGAAGATCCGTGAGTCTTCTTGCTTATGTATCCGACTGGCTTCCCGAGGCTTCTACTAGAAAATTTGCATCATCGTTGATGTTACATAGCGGAGCGCTTGGATTATGGTTGTTCCTGTTTTGGTGACTCAGGGTCTGATCTGGTTGGTTGTTATTGTGGAAGGGGTTCCTGCCCAGAGTTTTTCCATCTTGTCGACCATTACTATCGTTATGGGAACTATTTTGACGTGTGAAGCGATTCTATTATTATTGTTGTTAAAATTTTGTTGTCTCTGCATAAAGCGGCTATTATTGTCATTGTTGGTATTATCATGTCAGGTGTTATCATGACGAGCGTTGTTGCCGTTATTATAGTTCTGTTGTCGTGGTATGTGGCGACTGTTGTAGTCACTATTAGTTGGTTGTCCTTTCACGTTTGGGTGATTCCTGTATGTTGGGCTGTCGCGTCGTCTGTTTTCTTGGTGTTTATTCAGGCTTCTAGAGAAGTTTAATTCAATCTGTCCGTACTCGTATGCTTTCTCGATTGTCTCTGGCCTTTGATACCTAATGGCTGACCTAAGTGGGTCCTTTAATCCAACTAAAAATGTATTTAGGCAGAATCTGTCATATTGGTCACGTTTGGCCGCGAGAGACTGTCCACTAGGGTCTGCTTCTCTGGCGAGTGACATTAGTTCGCTTCTTATTTTTGCGGTTGAGTAATACAATTTCCCCATAGTGAGTCCGTCCGGAAAATTGTGTAGCTCTCTAACAAGCATTTCTTCTGTTTTCTTGCTAGAGTATAGTCGCTTGAGGTTTGCTTTGATGTCATCCCAACTAAGGAGTACATCGCAGACATTCAGCGCTTCGTCTGCCCTGCCTTTAATTTTGTCACGGATAGTTCCAAGTAAGTACTGTCCGCATGTTGCTTGGTCCACTGATGAGGCTAACAAAAGGAGCTGATCTACTCTGTCTATAAATCTATCAAGATTGTCAGGTGGGCCTTCGTAGGTTGGTAGTTGATGTACAAGGGTTAGTAGTTGTTGTAGATTAAGGTTTGTGTTTATTGAAGAATTGCTAACGGTGGAGCTTAGTGGCCCTGATGCGTTACCGGAATCCATAGCGTTGGTGGGATTATTGTTTCGGGATGGAACCGACTGGTCTTTCTCTTTTGTTCCTGTCGCTTCCCTTATCTCAGATAGACCTGATCCGCTCCTTAACCCTAATCTGCCCCTAACTGTGTTACCGGTGTTGGCTTTTTTCCTTAACATTTACGTGTATTGTATTTTTGTTTGCAAGTAATGTGCATGTGTTTTTAAATTAGTAATAATATGTGAGGTGTAAATAGGTGTATTAATAATATGTATGTGTTTTTTTTTTTCTCTTTTTTTGTATAGGGAATATTTTGGGTGTTTGTTTGGTTTGTATTGTTTTCGTTTGTATATTAATGTAGTAATATATTGTATTATATTTTGTGATACTATGTATATGTATCTATGTTTAAATGTGTATTATAATATGTGTGTATTCTTTCGAAAATAAAAGAGAACCTGTATGTGTGTTCTGTTACGAAATTTTGGGTGTTTGTTTGGTTTGTATTGTTTTTCGTTTGTATATTAATGTAGTAATATATTGTATTATATTTTGTGATACTATGTATATGTATCTATGTTTAAATGTGTATTATAATAATATTTGTAATATTTCGAAAATAAAAGAGAACCTGTATGTGTGTTCTGTTTCGCAGTTTCTTCTTTTCCTTGTTTCCCGGTGTTTAGTGTTGATTGTATGTCATTCGAGTAGTGCTGCTGCGCTTACTTCCACCTTTGTATTTATTTTTTTTATGTTTTCGACTTTAACTGTAATGTATAAATTAAATAAGTATTCAATAGAGTGTAATTTAGAGGTTAGTGAACATGTGACAACAAAAGACGTTAAGTTGTTTGTGGATTGTTTTGTTGTTTTCTATTATTTTTCTTGTTTTTGTTTTTTTTTTCTTTTATAAATGTATAATTTCTTAAATTAATTTTATTGCTTTTATATTTTTTTTTGAAGTGGTTCTTTTCTCGCAGTGCGTGGTGTGCAAAAAGAATTCAACATAAATTAACAGTTTACAAGCAAACGCGGCGTAAAGCATCGCGCCGCCACTCTGGCTGATGTCGCTCTTGGCAGCAGCCAATGTACAGTGATGCGCCGACGTCGCAAGAATTTTACAAGCGGCGCAACACAAACACATACATACGTGCTTACTTGATTTGCCGAAGGAAACTGTATCACTGTGTATATTTTTATTTTTTATTTATTATTTTATTTTTTTATTGTTATGAATAATAATTGTCCAGGTTTTATTATTTTTTTTGTAAATAAATTTGCGTTCGTGTAAATTGATAAGTGAAAACGATCCCGGTGCCTTAACAACGATTGTTGTACACATATTCGGTCGTTAATCACACAACTCACATTTATTTATTTAAAATCACTGTGCGGAGGATCCCGTTGCCTTGGCGGCGACTGATGTACATATATATTCACTTCTTGTCGCTGACTGCCTATCGCCGCGAGTTACTTTCAGGAGCTTGAGGGAATTATTTAAAAAAAAAAAAAACACGTCTAGTCTGTTCAGCGTCTGAATATCAAGAGACTGGCTACATTTTTAATTGCTTAGTTTACAGAGGCGAATCATACTTAACAGTACATGTTGCAGCTCTGCAGCGCCATTTTTTGGCGTAGCTGCAAATTCGTACGGTTCTTGTCCGGACATATCCAGTTCGAGTCGCTTTTGAGGACTGTTGTTGTTTTTGGTGTAGCGACACCTTTGTACATTTTGACTGCAGCTGGGCTGTACGGTTCTTGTCCGGACATATCCAGTTCGAGTCGCTTTTGAGGACTGTTGTTGTTTTTGGTGTAGCGACACCTTTGTACATTTTGACTGCAGCTGGGCTGTACGGTTCTTGTCCGGACATATCCAGTTCGAGTCGCTTTTGAGGACTGTTGTTGTTTTTGGTGTAGCGACACCTTTGTACATTTTGACTGCAGCTGGGCTGTACGGTTTTTGTCCGGACATAACCAGTTCGAGTCGATTTTGAGGACTGTTGTTGTTTTTGGCATAGCGACACTTTTATACGTTGTGGCTGCAGCTGGGTTGTACTTTTCTTACTTTTTTTTCGGTACTTTTCCGGACAAATCTAGTTCGTGGCGATTTTGAGGACTGATGTTGTTTTTGGCGTAGCGGAGATTTTTGCGGTGGCAAGGAACTTTCTCGAAGGCTGTGGTAGACATGTATGGCTTCTGATAGGGTCGGGGTATATAAGGTAACTCGCTACAGAACACTACAGAACTACAACAACCATTCGCAATGCAAATATGGGCTGATGCAATATTACCATAGTGATGAAATTACTATTCTGGTGAAATAACCAAAAAACATACCAGCCACATACAAACGGTCACCACGCACAGCAGTTTGATATGTCAAAAATTTTTTTCTTATTTTTTTTTATTGGTATCATTTTATGAGTTGGGGTGTATGGATGATCCCGGTGCCTTATCAGCGATTGATGTACACTTATACGGTCATCACACGCAGCAACTAGTTGGTATTATTGTTGTTAATTGTCCCGCACAAGCGATCCCGGTGCCTTATCAGAGATTGATGTACACATATACGGTCGCCTGTGAAGCAATTTGAACTTGGTTTTGTTTGTTTCTTTTGTTTTATATGCACTTGGACGTCATTATGTATCAATAACTTTTTACTTAATTTATTATTTTACCACTCACTACTAAAATCCCCACAACCACTGCCGTCACATGTTCATCACCTCTTTAGAACGATAAGCGTAGTGGGCATTGTTAATCCCTTGTCCGTAGTCCGGCTGCGCCAGTTACAATCCTATGGCCGGGGAGGAAAAGCTTTCAAAAAAACAACTGTGTAGTTCGGGGTATGAAACGAGAGAGAGTCTCTTTATTACAAAAAAGTTGTATGCTTAGGCAAAATGTCTCTTCGGCCGAGTTCGTGTTGGCCATCTTCGTTAAAACTCCTCGGCTCTGAATTTTGTTGCCGGGTCGGTGTTGTTTCCCTGTGGCCGGAGAAAGGGGCATGATAACTCCGGGTCGGTGTTGTTTCCCTGTGGCCGGGGAGAGGGGCATGTTAACTCGCAGGCTGCTGCTCGTACAATTGTACTGAAAACGTTGACTTGAATAACTTCTGTGTTATTGGTCCGATCAGATTGTTATTTGGAGAATATGTTCATATGGTATATAGCTTTTTACATACCAAAGTAAAACTTTATAAGTTTCATAGTTTGCTTAATAATCACAAATTACCGATTTGCGGGGGCGGTGGGCGTGGAATCAAACATTTAACATAAACTTCATCTGCTTGGGAAATTTAGGAACCTCCATACCAAATTTGGTGTCTCTAGCTTTTTTAATAGCTGAGATCCGTTGTCTCAAACAGACAGACGGACAGATAGACGGACATGGCTTAATCGACTCGGCTAGTGATCCTGAGTCAGAATATATATACTTTATGGGATCTGCCACGCCTCCTTATGCCTGTTACATACATTTCACAAAGTTAGTATACCCTTTTTTGACCATTTTCAATGGTCGAAGGGTATAAAAACTGGAGGAAGAAAAGAAAAATGTAGATGAGAAACTCAAACAGACTTCAGACCATATGTGCGACTACTGCAAGTTGAAGAATAGCAACAGCGAAATGCAAAGGGCTTTGAATGCCAAAACAAAACGAATCGAGAAACTGAAGGAAGAAAAGAAAAATTTAGATGAGGAACTCAAAGAGAAAAGCGATTGTATGTGCGACTATCGCACGCTGGAGAGTACCAAGAGCGAACTGCAAAATGTGTTTATGCACGTACGGAACAAGTAACGAAACTGGAGGAGAAGAATGAGTCCTTGCGGACCAAGCAAAAGCAATACAAGGCAAAGTTACAAAACTATCACGAGTTGAAGGATGCCCAAACGAAACCGAAGAATTGATCAGGCGAATCGCTATAAGATACTCGAAAAAGAATACATCGATCTCTCAGCAGATCTTAAGAATGCTATCTCTTTGGAGGAAGAGTATCGGAGGGGTGAAAAGAATTTGTTCGAACTCTTGGCTACACGGGAGGCACAGGTTCACCGAATACAATCTCTATTCTCTTTGAGTTCCTCATCTTAATTTTTCTTTTCTTCCTCCAGTTTCTCGATTCGCTTTGTTTTGGTATCCAACGCACTTTGAAGTTCGCGGATGGTATTCTCCAACTTGTAGTGGTCGCACATACAGTCTGAAGTCTCTTTGAGTTTCTCATCTACATTTTTCTTTTCTTCCTCCAGTTTTTTGATTCGCTTTATTTTGCCATCCAACGCACTTTGCAGTTCGCTAGTGGAATTCTCCAGCTTGTGGTAGTCGCACATACGGTCTATAATCTGTTTGAGTCTACATTTTTCTTTTTATACCCTACGACCATTGAAAATGGTCAAAAAAGGGTATACTAACTTTGTGCAATGTATGTAACAGGCATAAGGAGGCGTGGCAGACCCCATAAAGTATATATATTCTTGCTCAGGATCACTAGCCGAGTCGAATGATGCGACAGCAGATCTGTCTGTATGAGACAACAGATCTCAGCTATTAAAAAAGCTAGAGACACCAAATTTGGTATGGAAGTTCCTATATATAATAGGCAGACAAACTTTATTTCAAATGTTTGATACCACGCCCACCGCCCCCTCAAATCGGTAATTTACGCTTATTATGTAAAGTATGAAACTTATAAAGTTCTGCTTTGGTATGTATAATGCCTAGTACCATATAAATGTATTCTCCAAATTACAATCCGAGCGGACTAATGACACAGGAGTTATTCAAGTCAACGTTATCAATACAAATGTACGAGCAGCAGCCGGCGCGCTGCTTGGAGTTGACGTCGACGTCGACGTTGCGTCTCGGCGCTTCACGCTTTACGCGCGTCGCTGTGTGAGTGCGAGCGAGTAAGCTATATGTAGAGAAGAATTTGTGCAGAATTTCTGTTTGAAATTATCAGTGTAGTTACACGTTTGTAACAGAATTAGCAAATTGGGAGAAGGGTATCCTACTGTCGGGCGTTCGACTGTAGCCATATCCACTTGTAATATCTCTAGTTTCTCGATTCACTCTATTTTGGCATCCAACGCACTTTGAAGTCCTCTATTGGAATTTTCCAGCTTGTAATAGTCGCACATACGGTCTGTAGTCTGTTTGAGTTCCTCAAATACATTTTTCTTTCCTTCCTCCAGTTTCTCGATTCGTTTTGTTTTGGCATTCAAAGCAATTTGCAGTTCGCTGTTGGTATTCTCCAACTTGTAGTGGTCGCACTTACGGTCTGATGTCTCTTTGAGTTTCTCATCTACATTTTTCTTTTCTTCCTCCAGTTTTTTGATTCGCTTTGTTTTGGCATCCAACGCACTTTGCAGTTCGCTATTGGAATTCTACTGCTTGTAATAGTCGCACATACGGTCTGTAGTCTGTTTGAGTTCCTCATCTACACTTTTCTTTTCTTCCTGCAGTTTCTTGATTCGCTTTGTTTTGGCATTCAAAGCAATATTCAGTTTACAGTTCACGTTCAATAGCTTCAAATAGCCGCAGTTCTTAGTTTAGTTTTGAGGTTTTGAGGTCAGCATAAAGATTTTGCTTTTGGGCATCCCAAGAAGTTAGTACTTCGCAACTAGCATTCATAATTTTGAGGAAGTCGCACATAAGTTCTGCAGTCCGTTTGATTTCCACATTCATACGATTCTTCTCATTTTCCAGTCGCTCTGATTTTGCTTCCAATAGAGTTTTCAGTTCAGAATTGATATCCATTAGTTTCAAGTTCGAATTTTCACCCAGCTTGAGCAGCTCGCAAAGATCATTCTTATCGATCACCAGTTCCTCGACAAGTTTTACTTGGGCATTCAACGCATCTTGCAGCTCGCTGTTTGTATTCATCAACTTGAGGAGCTCACAGCTCTTGTCATCAGCCTGTACTCCTGTACTCCTTATCAAGCTCTGTCTTCTCTTTCTCCAGTTCCTTTATTTTTTGTAACACATTGTTCGCGTTTGGCTTTTATTAACTGGATATGTATGGAATTACAATTTCTAGCTGTTCTAAGCTTCTCAAAAAGCCCACTCTGTTTTTTTTCTTTCTGTTATTTTATTTCAGTTTATCATTCTTGAGATTCCAAATATTCTCATTGGTTTCCGCCTGCAGTCTTTTATTCTGATCTTCAAATGTCTGGAGTATTTTCTCCTTTTCATCCAGTCCACTTTGTAGATTTCTGTTGATTTCTTTTAGTTGATCATTATCGGATTTCTCAGGAACCCTCTTCAGTTGCTCATCTGATGTATTTTTTTATACCCTTGCAGAGGGTATATTAATTTTAGCCAGAAGTTTGCAACGCACCTTAGGAGACATCTCCGACTGTATAATGTATATATATTCTGAATCAGCATAAACAGAGGAGTCCAAAAATGGATGTCCGTCTGTCCGTCCGTCCGTCCGTCCGTCCGTTCGTCCGTCTGTCTGTTGCAACGCAAACTAGTCTCTCAGTTTTTGAGCTATCTTCATGAAACTTGGCACACAAGCTTCTTATTGCTGTGTGCTGTAAATAAGTCGGAACGAGCCAGATCGGACCGATATATTGTATAGCTGTCATAGAAGCTATCGGCCGATTTTTGTTGTTTTTCAAGATATTGCAACAAGATTTGGCACATCTTATTATTATTACGTTCTTAATGTGCTGTCAAAATTGTATCAAAATTGGACCACTTTAACATATAGCTGCCATAGGAACAATGGCTGAAATCATGTTTTTTGTATGCAAACATGTTTTCTTTTTGGAAATACCGCACATTACCAATACTTTTTTATAGTTATACAGTAACACGCCCTTAGTTTTTCCATTAAACTATCTCAGACGATACTATAGCTGTTATAGGAACAATCAGTCAGTCCGTCTGTCTGTTGCATCGCAAATTAGTCCTCCAGTTATTGAGCTATCTTTATAAAACTTGGCTCACATGCTTCTTATTTCTGCTCTCTGTAAATAAGTCGGAACGGGCCAGATCGGACTGATATATCGTATCAGTCATGTCATGTCATGGAGCCTATCGGCCGATTTTCGTTATATATCAAGATGTAGCTATCAGGCTTACCACATCCAAATCTAAGTATGTCCTTATTAATAAAGTTTCATCAAAATCGAAGTTTTATAACTTATAACAATCAACGATCGGCCTAATTAAAGTTCTTGTTTTAATTTTATGGAAATCTGAGTACTATTGCACGTAGCTGTTAAGCAAAAAATTATATAGCTGTTATTCAAACGCATTTTTGAATGAGAACATTTCAAATTTAGATTTTATGACCAACAGATCCGTTACAAAAAGACATTTCCTCATAACATTTTGTATAAGAAATCCAGGTATATACTTGTACAATAGCATTAAAAAGGTAAAATTATTTTTTTCCGATGCAGGTATTTGATTCATTGCCTTTTGTATCGCCTTAATGATAATCAGTTAAAAATCTCGACTTCCTATATTCGGCGGATTTTCGGTATTTTTCAAGATAATGCAACAATATTTGGCAAATCTTATTCTTATTACGTTCTTAATGTGCTGTGAGAATTGTATCAACATCGAATCACTATAAAATATAGCTGCCATAGGGGCAATCGGCTGAAATTAGGGTTCTTGTATGCACACAGAAACCACCAGCAATCCAAATGTATTTTATTTTAGTTTTTTTTTTTTTTGGACGTTGAATACAATGAATGTATTAACAAGTAGTCCAACGACACCAAGCCGATGCTTGTTGCACGCGGAACCCAGACGAAGTCCACCTCCCGCCTAACCGACCGAGAGGCACCGTCGCATAACTGACGACACGGAAACGCGGTAAAAAATGCGAATAGACACGCGTAAGGAAATAACTCGATAAATATAGAAAACGCGGATAGAAGATAGAATATGCGTGCAGTAAAAAGAATATCGATGAAATAATATTACTAATTACGTACTAGATAGAGAAGAATTAAAGACTTCATAGTAGCAATAGAGTTAGTGCTAGCTATGACGTGTTGAAGTTTATTGTAGTCCGAACATAATACCCTGAACGGATCGTGCAGCGCATAGTTCGATCTACAATAAGGAAGAATTAGTGGAAGATAATTACGAATACTTCTGCATGGGACAGAGAAGTGAAGCTGTCTAACAAGGGCTTCACTGTCAATGTCACCTTGCAGAAGGTTGTTAATAAATAATACCCCTAGCATGGTTCTGCGATTAGTTAGGGAAGGCAAATTTAATAATAAGAGTCTATTGTTATAGGAAGGCAGTCTTAAATTTTCATCCCAGTTAAGGCCACGTAAAGCAAAAAGTAAAAAGTTCTTTTGTACGGACTCGATGCGTTCTTTATGAATAGTGTACTGGGGACACCATACGCATGAACCGTATTCAAGTATAGGACAAACAAGTGAGATGTAGAGGGTCTTTGTAAAATAAGGATCGTCAATTTCCTTAGACCATCTCTTAATAAAGCCAAGGACACCCATGGCTTTATTGACCATATTAGAAATATGATTTGAAAACTTTAGTTTTCGGTCCAAACGGACCCCCAAATCATCAACTAGGGTGATTTTTTCCAAGACACAACCACAAAGAGAATAAGAAGTATACATTGGACTGGCTCGAGAGAATGTCATCAGCTTGCATTTAGAGCTGTTCAGGTTTAAAAAATTGGCACAACACCACGAATGAAAACTATTTAGGTCGGCTTGTAAGTGTGAGTGACGGTGGTCTTCTTTAAATTGATAACAAAGCTTTACATCATCTGCGTACATGAGAGTACGAGAGTTACGTATGACCAAAGGCAGGTCATTGATGAAAAGCGTTAAAAGAAGGGGACCGAGATGACTCCCTTGAGGAACGCCAGATGTGGCATGAAGTGGAATTGAGAGGCTGTTTTTAAAGAGGAGTCTTTGAGTTCTGTCAGTCATATAGCTTTTAATCCAACTAAGTAATTTAGGTGAGAAACCTAGAAGGTCAAGCTTATGTGCCAGAAGGGAATGATTTACTGAGTCAAAAGCTTTACTAAAATCAGTATAAATGACATCAGTTTGAAGATTTTCCTGAAATCCTTTTACCACAAAGGATGTCAGCTCCAGCAAATTTGTCGTAGTTGAACGACGTTTAATAAATCCGTTTTGAAAAGGTGAAATAACGGATCTGCATAAATGTTGCAAGTGAGGAGTTATAACATTCTCGAAAAATTTAGGTATGGCCGACAACTTAGAGATACCTCTATAATTGCTTGCTTCAGACTTGCTGCCCTTTTTCAAGAAGGGGATAATAAAAGATTCTTTCCAGATGGAAGGAAAGAGTGAAGTTTCTAAGGACAGCGAAAATAGGTTGAGCAAAGACTTACTTAAGGAGTTGGCATATAACTGAAGTATTCAAGCGGGAACACCGTCAAGGCCTGGTGAAAAAACTGGCTTAACTAAATGAAGATCCTTGACAAGGGAGCTTTCGTTTAGAAAGGGGGAGAAGATACCATTCGAACTTGGAATGTTGTATGGGTAAAAGTGAGTAGTATGTGTAGAAGGTGAATAAGTCGTTTGAAAAAACTTTGCAAACAGATCGGCCATGGTTTGGTCGGTATTTGCATTAGCATTTTCAAACGTTAAGTTAGAAGGAAAAGCGGAAGACTTACGCTTCGTGTTAACAAAACTATAAAACTGTTTGGGGTTCTGAATGAATTGAACCTTACAACGTAAAAAGGCTAAGGGCGAGTTACTACATTTAAATTTTTTATAAAGGCTTGACTTTAAATTTTTTAACCGTGACAACTCTCTTGTAAACCATGGCGGCTTACTCGAGGATGATGAATAAAAGCACGGAACGCAAATATCAAAGAATGAATGAATAATTTTATAAAAAATATTGGTCACTACTGATATATCAGTAGACACATACAATTCCGACCAATCAAATTGGGAAATTAAGGAATTTAATAAATTAAAATCTGCTTTTCTAAAGCAGCGTACGCGTTTACACAGTTTTTCAGGTTTATCGATACAAGCCCCAAAATCAAAAGACACTTCCAGAGTAGGATGGTAAGGATCTTCTGGGAAAGAAAGTGGTTAAGTCTTGACTAAATTCACTCTAGATGGATCGGAGACAAAGCATAACTCTAACGATCTGTTAAAGATATGATTGACCTGCGACAATGACATATCAAACAGACCGTCAAAAAGGTCGTGGTGCCGTGAGGGCAGCAGAGAATTTGAATCAACACTTGTTGTCCAATTACAATCAGGGATATTAAAGTCCCCAAGAACTGAAAGGTGATCTCTGTCTGATAACAGATTAAATATAGTCTTTATTGCAGACAAATGTTGCAAATAGACAGATACATCCGATGACGGCGGAATATAGGAACAGGTTATATAATGAAAAAAACCGGGAAAGTGTAATTTTACACAAAGGAGTTCAATACCAAGTTGAATCTCCGGCAGTAAAAGTTCCGAATTGATAGTGGAATCGACTGCAATAAGGACTCCACCAACACGACGGTCAGGTCGATCACACCTGTAGGTTGTGAACTTGCTTGGAAAGACTTCGGAGTTTAGGATATCCGGTTTTAACCAAGTCTCAGTAAACACAAAAATTTGAGAAGAAAAAGAAAGACTGTTAATATATAAAGTTGAAAGTTTAGTACATAGACCTCTAACATTTTGATATGAAAGAGTTAAGGAGCATGTTGGTTTTTTTTGTTTAATGTTGTTTTTGTTTGGGCTGAGACTAGAGACGGCAAAGGAAGATTCATCGGTGGGCGATTTTTCTTCTTCTTTGTTTCGAACTCTTTGACCATTACATGCTCCGGCCAAAATTGAGACGAGCATATAATGCCCAGGAGTTCGTTGGGGACACTTATTTTGAAGGATGATATGTCCCTCTCATAAGAAAACTTAAATTTTTCCACTTTAATATCCAAGGAATGAATTTTGCCTTGAATATAGGCTGTTACATCATTTGATGTGAGGTCAGGGGCAAGCCTGGAAACAAAAATTTGTTTCCTTTGTGGAACACCTAGAATCTTTTTAGGCGCCTCAGGTATAACTCCAGAGCATAGGTTCTCTTCTGGTAAGCCAGAACTTGAACTCGCCTTCGGTAAGACTATTAACTGTGGCACGGGCAACGATACCACAGCGGACTTGTCGGAAATTATGGGCGTCACTATTTAGTATAACTGCAAGGGTATAAAACCTTCGGCAAGCCGTTTTTTTGTTTTCTGTTACGTTCTGTTAGAAACCCAAACGCTCTCCTCTCATTCTGACTTCTTCATGTCGTTCAAAATTTTCAAATTTGCAGATTCTCTACGCTTTTATCTTGTAATTCCAAGGAATCTTTCAAAATTCTCTTTTTAGTCTCTACTTTTTCTAGTAGCTTTACTTTTGCATCCGATGTTTCTTTAAGTTGACTGTTGATTTCTATTAACTTTGAGTAGTCACACTTGCAATTATCCAACTGCTTTTTGTACTCCTCATCAAGCTCTGTCGTCCCTTTCTCCAGTTCCTCTATTTTTTGTAACACATTGTTCAGTTCGCGTTTGGCTGTTATTAACAGGAGATGTATGGAATTACAATTTCTAGCTGTTCTAAGCTTCTCATAAAGCCGTTTCCTCGTATCCTGGAGTGCCTCTACGCGATGCTTTTGTTGGCTTAAACTCTTGCTGAATGTGCTGTTAGAGGACTTCAATTTCTTGAGCTCCTGACAAAGCTTTTTCATATCATTCTGCAGTTCCTCTAGTTTTTTCTTTTGTACGGCGAAGTTCTCTTGCAGCTCTGTGTTGGCAACTTTCAACTGAAGATAGTCTGATCTGCAGTCTTCGACCAGTTTCTCTCTTTGTTTCAGGTCTTCTAGTTCTCTCTTTAGTACATCGAAGTTCTTTTGCTGCATTGTGTCGAAATCGTTTAGCCGAAGATAGTCTGTTGTGCTGCCTTTAGTTTGCTCAATTACCTCCCGTAGATCTTTCCTTTAATTCTCCAATTTAAATACTTGTTGACTTAGTACATCTATGTTCTCACAAAGTGCATGATTACAATTCTTAAAAATGGTATATTTATTTTTCAACATTTCAAACTGTTCGCACTCCTTGTGCAGATTTGCATTATCATTCATCAGACTTTCGATTTCTCTCTCTCGCTCTGCCAGTGAATACTTCAATTCCATGTTATCATTCTCGAGATTCCAAATATTTTTATTGATTTCAGCCTGCAGAGTTTTATTCTGATCTTCAAATGTCTGGAGTATTTTCTCCTTTTCATCCAGTTAACTATGTAGCTTTCTGTTGAGCTCTTTCAGTGGATCATTATCGGATTTCTAAGAAACCCTCTTCAGTTGCTTATCTGATGTATCTATTTTATTGTGTTTGCGCAATGAACCTTTTATACGCAATTTATTTAACTGCTTCAGCACCTTATTATTCCTGCGAGCTTTCTTTGAGTACTCCTAAGCACTACGTATTTTAAGGAAGTTCTTTAGTTCCTCATTTAGATCGGCATTTAGATCAGCTTGGGTTTTTGCCCTCAGTTTGAGTTCAGCACATTTGGCCTCAACTTTAGCCAGATGCTGCTCTCTCTGCAATGAGCGTGTTTTCACATCCTCACGCACTTTATGCTGCTTTGCTTTTTGACGATTTCCATTATTTGACTTGTCGTCAGGGTCATACAGATTCTCGAGACTTCCAGTGGGATCTGTTTCGTTCCCTTCCACCTCCAGCTGCAACAGTTTGAATTGTCTCAATAGTCGCATTTGGTTTACAGATAGGCCACTCCTGCGTCGCCGTGAGTTCAGTTTCTTCTTCAATCGCTTTATCGTAAACTTGCGATCACTGATCGCTCTGGCGCACTGCAATTGCAGTTTCTTGATCATCAGCTGGAGACTCCATGTCTCGTTTCCCAAGTCCGTTGTTGCCATGAGCTGCTGTAACTGCTTGACAGCAGCTATTCTGACTTGAATGGAGAATTCCGCCTTCAATTCCTCGACTCATTCGGAGAATCCATAGGAAGCTTGACTAAATCTATTTAAGTGTTGTCTGGCCATGAGAAGTTTGTCCACAAGTATATCGCATATATTAATAACTGTACTCGTATGTTATCATAACATACGATCATATTGTAGCCCTTTGTTGCAATATGTACATAAACAGTCTGGCCCAAGTGTATGCATAATATGAGCATCCATTTGAAGGGGCTAACGTATATACGTACATACATAAATGCATAGTCAGCATTCTCACGCTGGCTATGCGCTGACCGCTTACCATGGGTGCCTATAGCGCTCCTCCTCCTCCAGAGTCGTCGTTTGGCGACAATACATATATAAGTTAACACATAAGTCTTGCGTAAGAAACACAAACAACTGCACATTGTCGCTCCAAGTAAATTCCGCTGACGCATGAGTTCAGCGCCCCGGCCGCTCGGTCAGCAACGGTAACCTGACACTTGAAAATATTGCAAGTGGCTGCGTTATCGTTTATGCTGAGTCGGCTTGCCGACTCTAGCTTGAAGCCACAATATATCTCTTTGTACTTCCTAGTTTTAGTTCTTACAAAGCTGCTCAATAAACTACAGCTCAACTCCGGCACATAGCCGTAAAAATAACCTTGTTCTTAATTACATTACATTGCTACGCCACAAGGCTAGCAATATAACTAAGGGGGCGAAGTCAAGCCCTCCAACATAATCATCCTAAATTCAGTGTCAAAGGCGTACCTCTACTACTGAAGGAAGACCCCCTGGATACTGAATAGGAGATCAATATAATTCTCTATTCCAAAAGGAAGACCCCTTGGATACCAAATAGGAGATTTATATAACTGGCGCCCAACGCAATAGGATCTACGAATTAGAAAACCATGTAAGTTCATTAAAGAAGTTTTCAAAAAGTTTTTAAAAAAAATTTTCAACATACATATAAAGAAAAGTTGCCAAAAGTTGGCTTGATTGGAAAAATATTTACAATAATTACCACATAGTGTTTCATGCTCATGCGTGATAGTAAATAACATTAAAAACTAATTCAACTAGTTGACATAAAAGCAGGCATATGAGCCGCTATGACTTTTATAGGAACATAAAAGTAGAGTGTGACAGCGACGAAGACAGCAACTGGGAGACGGGCAATATAAGCCACGGACAGAACCATAACGATTCCCAAGTCCAAAACCCAGAGGCGTACTCTAGCCAAGCACCAAACCAAAACTTTACCCAAGTACCAAACCAGAACTTTACTGAAGTGCCAAACCATAGCCTTAGCCAAGCAATCATAGACGCGAACCAAGTGCAGGCCTTGATACAGAACGCCCAGCAAGAAGAGAGGTTTCAGTCACAGCTGAACGCAGTGACAATCGAACTGAACAGTTTGCGCGTCCAAGCTCCTCAAGTGGAGAGCTTCAAGCGAATTGTTGTTCAGCCAGATGTCAGATGCGACATCCCTTTAGATATAATCAAGTCCGTTTCCGAATTCGAAGGGGGCTCTGACGAGTACGTAGCATGGAGGCAATCAGCCTGCGATGCTTACGAGTTATTCAAACCTTTTAATGGTAGCTGCGCTCACTATCAAGCAGTAACCATAATTAGAACAAAATAAGAGGGGCTGCAAGAGCCCTTCTGGTATCACATAATACAGTGCTTAATTTCGATGCTATAATAGCTATATTAGATTGCTCTTATGCCGACAAAACATCACTACGGTTGTTAAGGCAAGGACTAGAAATGGTTAGACAAGGCGACTTGAGCCTAATGGACTATTATGACGAGGTTGAGAAAAAGTTAACACTTGTCACAAACAAAATAGTCATGACCCACGAAACCGAGCAAGCCACACTGCTCAACGAAGAAGTTAGATCAGACGCGCTACACGCGTTTATTTCGGGTATGAGGAAGTCCATCAAAGCAGTAGTTTTTCCGGCACAGCCGAGGGACTTGCCATCAACTTTGGCACTAGCCAGAGAAGCTGAAGCAAGCATAGAACGAAGCATATTTTCTGCTACATATGCCAGGGCTATGGCAGAAAGGGATCAAGCAAGGGAAGAGAATAGAAGGTACCCACAAAATTCAAAGCAGGGAAAATACAATAAGCCCGAACGTGGACAACAACAAAATCCACATTACACTAGAAAACCACAGACCAACAATAGTAACAATTCCCAGGAGAAAAATAAAAGGGAGTAAACAAATCAAAAGCCAGAACCAATGGAGGTCGACTCCTCTTCCAGATTTAGGCAGCGTACTTATTACGGAAAACCCCAAGAGGAAGTAGACCAGGCACAAAAAAGGTCAAATACTTCCGATAGAGCCACAGGCCAAAGACGCCAACAGTTCAATAACATTGTGCAGAATGCCTCTCAAGAGCAGGACCCCAGTTACGCAGACGTGGCAGAGGCCGCTGTAACACAAACTGAAGAAGATAGTGAGGCAGGTTTCGAAAGCGATTCTGTCAATTTTTTAGAGAACGCTCCCGGCTGCCATTCATCAAGCGGCAGTTGGGTGGGAGGACAATAAGAATACTTATAGACACAGGGGCGGCAAAAAATTACGTCAAGCCTTTAAAGGAATTAAATGGCGTAGTTCCTGTCGAAAACCCTTTCACCGTAAGCTCGATACACGGTTCGAGCGAAATAACAACGAAATGCCTTATGAAAGTATTTGGTCAGGTTTCCCCATTTTTTATATTAGACACTCTCACTTCATTTGATGCCATTATAGGCTTCGACTTGCTAACGCGAGCAGGAGTAGCATTAGATTTACAAGAGAACAAGCTCTGTTGTCAGGACAAATCTGAGCAGTTACAATACCACACTTGTGAAAGCGTAAATTTTACAGATGTTAACGATATTGTACTACCAAGCATCGTCCAAAAGAAATTCAAGGATATGATGTTGAAGAGGATAAAGGATTTTCGACCTCTAACGAGCCGCTACCTTTTAACACCTCTGTCATTGCCACCATACGAACCATAGATAATGAGCCGGTATATTCAAAGCTATACCCGCACCCTATGGGCGTCTCAGATTTTGTAAATAGCGAAATCAGGCAATTGCTAGATAATGGTATAATCAGGCCGTCCAGGTCTCCATACAACAGACCGTCCTGGGTTGTCGATAAGAAAGGATTCGACGCTAACGGCAACAAAAATAAGCGTTTAGTTATCGACTTTAGGAAGCTAAACGAGCGCACTATAGCAAAATTTTTCACGACCTTAGATTTAAAATCGGGTTACCACCAGATTTATCTGGCAGAACATGACCGAGAACAGACCTCGTTCTTAGTCAATGGTGGTAAGTATGAATTCTGCCGACTACTCTTCGTACTCAAAAACGCTGGAAGCATTTTTCAGAGGGCTATCGATGATGTCCGCAGAGAACATATAGGGAAATTTTGTTATGTGTACATCGACGATGTAATAATTTATTCTACTAATGAAGCTGAACATGTTCGCCACATAGACACGGTATTAGAATGTTTGTGTAGTGCCAACATGCTTGTGGCTCAAGAAAAGACCCAATTTTTCAAAGAAAGCGTCGAATTTCTAGGCTTCGTACCACCAAACCAAAAACCAAAAACGGGGCCACAACTGACCCTGAAAAGGTTAAAACCATACAGAATTTTCCCGAAGCCAAAATATTATTCAGTTTGCGATCATTTCTTGGATTGGCTAATTACTACAGAAACTTCATCAAAGATTTTGCAGCAATAGCAAGACCGTTGACCAACATTCTCAAAGGAGAAAATGGCTCCGTGAGCAAACATATGTCCAAAAAAATCCCAGTTGAGTTTAATGAAACTCAGCGCAATGCCTTCGAGACATTGATGAATATTCTTGCATCAGAAGATGTAATACTCATGTACCCGAATTTCAAAACGCCATTCGATCTGACAACTGACGCATCCATGGACGGCATTGGTGCTGTTTTGTCTCAAGGAGGTAGACCGATAACTATGATTTCCAGAGCGTTGAAAGAGAGTGAAACTCATTACGCTACGAGTAAAAGAGAGTTATTAGCTATAGTCTGGGCTTTAGGTAGGTTACAAAATTATTTATATGGAACAAAAGAAATAAATATATTCACTGACCATCAGCCTCTTACCTTCTCGGTCTCTGACAGAAACACGAATGCAAAAATTAAAAGGTGGAAAGCATTCATTGACGAACATAACGCCAAAGTGTTCTATAAACCTGGTAAGGAAAACTTTGTAGCTGATGCCTTGTCCAGGCAAGTCATTAATGCTACACAAAACGAACCCCCATCAGACGTTGCAACAATTCATAGTGAGACCTCACTAACCTACACGGTTGAGACAACCGACAAACCATTGAACTGTTTTAAAAACCAAATTGTCCTGGAAGAGGCACTCTTCCCACTGCAGAGAAAAATGATACTCTTCGGCAAGAAAATTCGCCATATCATTAATTTCGTAAATAAAAATTCTCTGTTCGACATATTTAAACCACTCATCATCCCAGATGCAGTTGACGCAATTCATTGCGATCTCCCAACACTTGCTAGCTTTCAACACGAACTTGTGTTAAATTTCCCAGCCACCAAGCTGTGGCATTGCAAAACGTACGTGTTAGACATTACTGACAGAAACGAGCAAATGGAAATTATCACAGCAGAACACAACCGTGCGCACAGAGCCGCACAGGAAAACGTTAAACAAGTCCTTCGTGACTACTATTTTCCTAAAATGAATAACTTAGCAAGTGAAGTGGTCACCAATTGCAAAGTATGCACCAAATCAGAATATGATAGGCATCCACAGAAACAAAAGCTTGGAATCTCACCCATCCCATCATATGCTGGCGAAATGCTGCATATTGATATTTTCTCCACCGACAAAAAATTTTTCCTTACCTGCGTAGACAAATTTTCGAAATTTGCTGTAGTACAACCGGTCTCGTCCCGAACAATCGTTGAACTAATGATACCTATCATTCAATTGATCAATTTATTCCCAAAGACTAAGACAATTTTCTGCGACAACGAGGCAGGATTTAATTCTGAAACAATAATATCGCTGCTCAAAAATAGCTACGATATAGACATTGTTAATGCACCACCATTGCACAGCGTTTCCAACGGTCAAGTAGAAAGATTTCATAGCACGCTGGCAGATATAGCCAGAAGCCTCAAAATGGACAAAAAAGCCAGCGACACAGTGGAGCTTATTATGAGAGCCACTGTAGAGTATAACAGATCAATTCACTCGGTCACCAACCAAAAACCGTTGGATGTTATACACGCCGCATCCCCCGAATTTAGACAAAATATACAGGAAAAAATCCAAAAAGCACAGCAAGCTGTGCTTGATAGGTGTAATGCAAACAGGCAGAACCGTGTATTCGAAGTAGGTGAACAGGTGTTCGTCAAGAATAACAAAAGGCTAGGCAACAAACTGACACCTCTTTGTACGGAGGAAAAGATACAAGCAGACCTAGGAACGTCTGTTCTTATTAGAGGGAGGGTGGTCCATAAGGACAACCTGAAATAGTAATAAGAAAAACCAAGTAGGATTAACAGCACATGACTAACCGCACAAACTTGTTTCTCTTTTACAGGATGCAAATTGCAGTTTTATTAATGTTAGGGATGGTACAAAGTCGGATTATCGACTATTCACATTCCAATTATATTCCAATAATAGACGGAAAGGTATTGGTATGGGAACAAAGGGACTATTTAAGGCACTCCCGTAATTTGACGGAATTTGGATCACATTACGAGTTTATTGTTCGTTGTTCAAATACACCATAGAATGGCTAGAGGCTTAGACTTCCTAGGCTCAGCACTGAAGGTCATAGCAGGCACACCAGATGCGTCTGACTTTGAGAAGGTGAGGTGGTCCGAATCGCAACTAATCGATGCAAGCAATAAGCAAATAGTTATCAACTCGGAAACGCAAGAAAAGATCAACAAACTAACTGACGCAGTAAATGAAATAATTAAAGCGAAAAAGAATGACGTAGTAGATACTCCGCATTTGTATGAAACACTGTTAGCAAGAAATAGAATTTTAATAAATCAAATATCAAACCTAATCCTCACAATCACATTGGCTAAAGCCAACATAATCAATCCAACTATATTCGAGCATAACGATTTGAAAGCTATCTTAAATGAACATCCGTTAGAAATTCCCATAGTTAGTCTCACAGAAGCGTCCAATATAAAAGTCCTCCAGTCCGAAAACATAATTCATATCTTAATAGCGTATCCCAGGGCGAAATTCATTAGCAAAAAGGTCACCATATACCCTGTATCCCACCAACATGTCGCATTGCAACTATCAGACGACACCGTAGCCGAATGCAACGATGATGTACTAGCAGTCACTGAGTGCGTAGCGAAAACCAACGCCTCCGTGTGCAAACTTACCGCACAAGACTCATGCGCCCGAGCACTGCACGCTGGTAGCGCCGCCTCATGCCGAACACAACCGAGCCATCTCAATCCAATGACATTCGTAGACGACGGCGTCATCACAATCAATGAAAGTGCCGCTAAGATCAGCACAGACGACGGTCCAGAAGTCACCACAAATGGAACCCACCTCGTCACCTTCCGATCTTCCGCCACCATCAACGGGACGAGATACGTGAACGAGCGTGGGATCATAGAGAAGGCACCAGGCATCGCCGGGTCTCCTTTGCTCAACATCATCGGCCATGACCCCGTGTTGAGTATGCCTCAGCTCCACAGGATGAATAATCTCAACCTACAAGTCATCAAGAACTTTAAGGGAGAATTGGCAGCCACCAAGGCATCTAGGAACTTAGCATCGATCGGCATCATCCTCAGCATCATTTTGAGTAGTCTCATCGTCGTGTGGCTACTTATAAGGAAATGGCAAGCATCGAGGAAAGTGGAAAAGATCATCAATAGTTACAAGGTGACCAAGGTCGGCCGGCAACTTTGTGGGTGGGGAGGGGGGGGTAGTTAACACATAAGTCTTGCGTAAGAAACACAAACAACTGCACATTGTCGCTCCAAGTAAATTCCGCTGACGCATGAGTTCAGCGCCCCGGCCGCTCGGTCAGCAACGGTATCCTGACACTTGAAAATATTGAAAGTGGCTGCGTTATCGTTTATGCTGAGTCGGCTTGCCGACTCTAGCTTGGAGCCACAATATATCTCTTTGCACTTCCTAGTTTTAGCTCTTACAAAGCTGCTCAATAAACTATAGCTCAACTCCGGCACATAGCCGTAAAAACAACCTTGTTCTTAATTACATTACATTGTGGTATGCACCTATATATAAATAACTGTACTCGTACGTAATCATAACATACGATCATATTGTAGCACTTTGTTGCAATATGTACATAAACAGTCTGGCCCAAGTGTATGCGTAATATGAGCATCCACTTGAAGGGGCTAACGTATAAACATACATACATAAATGCATAGTCAGCATTCTCACGCTGGCTATGCGCTGACCGCTTACCATGGGTGCCTATAGCGCTCCTCCTCCTCCAGAGTCGTCGTTTGGCGACAATACATATATATACATAAGATACATATAAGCGTCACTGCGCTGCAGCCTACGCTGACAGCGCTGCTCCTAAGCTTTAGGCTAAGAAACCCTTTGTATGTAGATCTTAAGATCAGAATCAAAAGAACATTCAAATGAAGCGGAACCTTCTCCGCTTCATTAAATAAAACCCCCGAAAACCGAAACAATTCGTCTCTTTTCAATTAAAACATTACATGGCGACCGTGACAGTCGTCCAACGATGGACAATCTGACGGCTTCGATCAACAATATTATAGCCTATTTGACGACCCGGCAAACCCCGCTAACTTCTACAGAGTAACAGACACCTTCATGACCTTCGAGGGACATCAAATACAGGGAGCGCCAAAAATTGAAGAAGTGCGGAGTCTGAGTTCCCAAAAGATCACGCGCGTCATCACGACAGTCAACTAGCAGCGCACACTACTCGCAGACGGCTGGACTGGAATGCTAATGGAAATAAATCATATCTGAGTGAGTAGAGTTTTATCGAGGAATGGGAAAGCACCGTGGCGGTCTGAAGACCAAGTTGAACAAACGTATAGCCCACGTAAGGTGGCTAATATACGGTCAACAAACGCCACCAGTTTGGTCGAAAGCCCTAAAATTACATGCAGAGCTAGACCACTTGCTTCAATTTCAGCAAGAACTGAAAACCCGAAAAACCGAAAAAACTCACTCAGAATATCCAAAAAATATACAAATAATTAATGAAGTTCAACAAAAAATAGCATGTCCAGCACCAGCACCAACTCTAACGAAGCCTACGAAGACCTGCCCACCGGACTGCGGAGGAGTCTGGAGTCCTCACTGCATGGGGACCTGTAAGCAGCCATCAACATCGTCAGCAGCCCAAAAATAGACAGCAGCGAGGGAGTGTCAGCGTGCCAAGACCGGCGACGCCCAGCTGACACGGAGCAGAATCATTGTGTGGTCAACAGCCCGCCTACAACGTCAACGAGGGAGTGTCAGCGTGCCAAGACCGGCGACGCCCAGCTGACACAGGTTAACAGCAGCATCGACAGCGCTACCAAGAGCGAAATTTTTTTTTTACTTTGCACTGCGTTGCATAATTTTTTTTGATTGCACTGCGATGCATATTTTTTCATTATAATATAATAACCCATTGTAACATTGAGCGGAATCTTTTCTGCCCGATGAGAAGTTCGGCCTGGAAAGCCAAACGAAATATTAGGAAGGGAATCTGTAAATTCACACGGGTGAATTAATTTTAAACTTCTCACCGCCGCAAGGCGTTTTACCCATATTAAATTTCTCACCGCCGCGAGGCGTTTTAGACGATGCAATAGCATCAATTAAAATGTATGTCGATTATAGGAAATAGGATCTACAAAGTAGATACAGAAGACAGAGATAGGGAAAACCAGAATTATCGTATAAAACAAAACAGCTTTATATTAAGAAATAATGAAATAAGAACGGTGCCCAATATGGGACTAATAGATACTAAGTCGGTAGATTCTACCGCAAATGTAATAAATAAAGTAGAAGTAAGTACAAGTAATTTAGATTGGATCACTTTGATTCTGGGCATAATAGCCACTATAATGATCGTTAATGCGCTCATAAAATTGTACAAGCTCCATAATAAATGTTTAAAAAAGAAATACGAGAGCAGAGCCAACGATCTAGATAAAATTTAAGAAACAAAAAAAAAAAAAAATTTCAATTAAAACTAAAAAAAAAAAAAAAATATAATATATAATACATTAAAAACAATTAAATCTTAGTTAATTTTCAAAAATAAGAGAAATAAGAAAATAAATAAAAATAAAAATAAGAGCCATTCATAAAATAAAACAAAAAAATATATTTTGAAATGGATTTTAAACAAAATAAAAAGAATATTTAGATTTGTTAAATGACAGCTGTGAGGATTCTGAAGAGAGTCCCCAATATTCAAATAAAAATGTATATATTTAACTATTGACAAAAAAAAAAAATGGAAGAAATAGTTCAGGATATTTTAGAAAGGGAACCATTTTTCATAATAAGATCAATAGAGATTTTAAGTAAATTTCATACGTTTATCAGCGTATATGAATTCGAAGAGGAATACATCGATACGTTCGATGTATGTACAAGTCCTTTGTTTCATTTGTCGAAAGACGAAAAGGCCAAGGTATTATCTACTTTACCTTATGTAAAAGTACAACAAGTTGTTGAAGATAATATCTATTTAGGCCCAACGAGGATTTATAAAATTCTCTTGCACAGATGAATTTATATTAAAATATAAATGGATTGGCAAGAAATTCAAAACCTATTAAAGGAAATTAAAAAGAATTTCGACAAATCATATAAGTGCATAAGCCAAAATAGAGAAATACAACTTAGTACTCTCAATAGGCATGCACAAATATTGGTAGAATGCTTTAACGAAGCACGCCAATTACTTAACATAAATAAAGATAGATTAAATAGGATACATTTAACGCAAGCGTTAAAATTTATAAGCAGGTTTAGAGAAAAACTAATAATAGTTAAGAAAAAGTACAATTTAAACCTGACTGTCCCTACAATATTCAACACATCAGTTGAAATTGAAACAGGTGACAATATAGAAGTATCGGAAGACTCCGATCAAGAAGAGGACTCTGAACAGGAAGTTAAAGCAGAAGATCTACACGATCTTACAATACCGGCAACGATTAAATTGCCAGAAATAGGAGAAGAAGAGAGTTCAGAACCTATAAACCCAGACTTAGACAATATGACAGAATCAGCCGCAGCTTCAAGGGAATACGTGCGACAAATTTCGTCCACGATACCCGAGTTCGATGGCAAGAAAGTCAACTTAAATAGATTTTTAACGGCCCTCCGTTTAACAGATCTCACAAAAGGAGATCAGGAGATGTTAGCCGTCGAAGTCATCAAGACGAAGATAATTGGCCCTTTGTCATACAAAGTTGAAAATGAAAGGACCATTATAGGAATAATGAGTGTATTAAAGGCATCAGTTAAAGGCGAATCGCCTGATGTCATTAAAGCAAAATTGCTAAATACACAACAACGTGGTAAAACTGCAGCGCAGTATACCACGGAAATTGAAAGCCTACGTAGGTCGCTTGAGGCAGCCTACATAGATGACGGTCTAGATTCTAACAATGCAGACAAATTCGCTACAAAAGAAGCGATATCTGCAATGACAAAGAATTGTGAGCACGAAAAGCTCAAGACCATTCTGGAAGCAGGAAATTTCAACACGATGAATAGCGTGATTGAAAAATACATACACTGCTGTACAGAAATGACCGGCAATTCGAATAGTGTGTTATTCTATAACAATAGAGGACACTTTCGAGGTAATAATAACCGAGGAAATTACCAAAACAGAGGTAATGGCCGAGGTAATTATAACAACTATAATAACAATTATAGAGGCCGAGGTGGTTACCGCGGAGGAAATAGAGGACGCGGCGGTAACCAGAACAATAACAGAGGTGGAGGCTACCATAGGGGTAACCAAAACCAAAACTCGAACAGGAACAACAATACCGTCAGAAACATACAGACGGAAAACCAGCAGGCCCCCTTGAGCAACAGCCAACAGTAAGGCTGTATCGAATCAATCTCAATTTAAGTATTTTTATAAAGTTAAAAAATATGAGTACCAATTCAATGGTAACTCTATTAATAGATACAGGTGCAGAAATTTCACTGCTTAAATGCAGTAATAATAATCTAAATAATTTAAACTCAAGAAACACAACAAATTTATCAGGAATAGGGCAAGGGACAATTCAGTCTCTAGGTACTATAGATTTGGAAATGAGTATTGCAAATGCAGCAATACCACATAAATTCCATATCGTACCTGACAATTTTCCTATACCAGGGGATGGTATAATTGGTTTGGACTTCATTAAAAAATACAATTGTATTTTAGAATTCCATGACCAAGAAGATTGGTTCACTCTTAGGCCCAATAATTTCAGGAACATAAACGTTCCTATAATACATTCATTAGATAATGAAATAGTTTTGCCAGCAAGATCCGAAGTCATCCGAAAAATTAATATTTTGTCTACTGACACAAACGTCCTAATCCCTAACCAGGAATTGCAACCTGGAATAATAGTAGCAAGCGCACTTGTAAATACTCAGAACGTGATGATTCGAATTATAAATACAACTAATAAAGACGCTATTGTGAACAGCGCAAACATAAGAAGCGAATCATTGAACGATTATGATATTTACAATGCCAATGTAGATAATAGTCCGCAAAGAACTTCAGAAGTACTGAAACTTCTTAAATTTCCATCGTTATTCAAAAACGAGCTAACAGAATTATGCACCGAATATAGCGATATTTTTGGTCTCGAAACAGAAACCATATCAGCTAATAATTTTTATAGGCAAAAATTGAGATTGAACGATAAGACCCCGGTATATATTAAGAATTATAGAATGCCAGAAAGTCAAAAGCCAGAAATTCAAAGGCAAGTTGACAAATTAATAAGAGACGGCATTGTTGAGCCGTCTATATCAGAATATAATAGCCCACTTCTCTTGGTACCCAAGAAATCACTGCCTAATTCGGCGGAAAAGAGATGGCGATTAGTAGTTGACTATCGTCAGATCAATAAGAAACTGCTAGCAGATAAATTCCCACTTCCAAGAATAGAAGATATTCTTGATCAGTTAGGACGAGCAAAATATTTCTCGTGCCTAGACCTTATGTCAGGATTTCACCAAATCGAACTAGACGAAAGGTCAAGAAATATAACATCATTCTCAACTTCGACAGGTTCATATCGCTACACGCGATTACCATTTGGGTTAAAGATAGCCCCCAATTCATTTCAAAGAATGATGACACTTGCATTCACAGGCCTACAGCCTTCGCAAGCTTTTCTGTATATGGATGATTTAGTCGTAGTCGGTTGTTCTGAAAAGCATATGCTTAAGAATTTAACCGATGTTTTCAAATTATGTAGACAACATAATTTAAAACTACATCCAGAAAAATGTACTTTCTTTATGAAAGAGGTTACGTATTTAGGTCATAAATGTACTGATAAAGGTATATTACCAGATGACTCTAAATATGAGGTAATTAAAAACTACCCACAACCAGCGAATGCAGACGAAGCTAGACGATTCGTCGCATTTTGTAATTATTACAGAAGATTTATTAAGAATTTCTCTGAGAAATCACGCCACTTAACGAGGCTTTGTAAGAAGAATGTTCCATTTGAATGGACAAGCGAATGCAACGAAGCATTCGAATATCTGAAAAGGGAATTAATGAAACCAACACTTCTTCAGTACCCAGACTTCAGCAAACAATTTTGCATAACCACAGACGCCAGTAAACAGGCATGTGGAGCGGTACTATCTCAGGACCATAACGGTCAACAGCTACCAGTGGCATACGCTTCAAGAACCTTTACACAAGGTGAAAGTAATAAGTCCACTACAGAACAAGAACTAGCAGCTATTCATTGGGCAATTAATCATTTTAGACCATATATATATGGTAGGCATTTCTTAGTACAGAGTGACCATAGGCCACTATCATATTCAATGAAAAATCCGAGTTCCAAGTTAACCAGAATGCGTCTGGATCTTGAAGAATATGATTTTACAGTAGAATATCTCAAGGGGAAAAATAACTATATAGCAGATGCTCTTTCCCGAATAACCATCGGAGAGCTAAAAGAAATGAATAGACAAGTACTGAAGGTCGAAACGAGAGCTTCAGCAAGACAGAAAAATTCCTGCGCAGGAGAAATATTGCAAGAACCCAAATTAGAAAGAAAAGAAAATATAGAAATGCCCAATATCTATCAGGTAATCAATAACATTGATGCCAAAAAATATGTTGTTCTCAAAATAGACAAACATAAGTGTTTGTTAAAAAGAGGCAAAAATATTATAACACGTTTCGATATGACTAATTTTTATTCTAATGAAAAAATCGATTTAGATCAGTTTTTTCAAAGGCTTAATGAAGAAGCAAGAATAAATAAGATCATTCAAACGCAATTGTCACCAAGTGAACAAATCTTTGAGTTTGTCACTATTACGAATTTTAAAGAAAAGGGCAACAAAATACTAAAAAATGTAAAAATAGCGCTATTAAATAAGGTGACTAAGATAGATAAAGATGATGAGGTTCAAATTAAAGCAATTCTGTCTAAATATCATGACGATCCGTCAGAAGGAGGCCACTCAGGAATTTCTAGAACCCTGAAGAAAATTAAAAACTTTTATTACTGGCCACAGATGACCAAGGCAATAAGTAAATATGTTAAGACATGTTTAAAATGCCAACAGGCTAAAACGTTGAAACATACGAAAATGCCAATGACCATAACTGAAACGCCAGCAACAGCATTTGATATAGTTTTGATAGATACCATTGGTCCACTTCCAAGATCAGAAGATGGAAATGAGTATGCTGTCACTATAATATGTGATTTAACTAAGTATTTGGTTACGGTACCCATACCAAACAAAAGTGCAAAATCAGTTGCTAAGGCTATATTTGAAAATTTTATACTCAGGTACGGTCCAATGAAAACAATCATTACGGACATGGGAACAGAGTATAAAAATCAAATAATAGACGACTTGTGCAAATATATGAAGATAAAGAACATTACTTCAACCGCACACCATCACCAGACTTTGGGAACAATAGAACGAAGTCACAGAACATTTAACGAGTATGTTCGCTCTTACATTTCTGTTGACAAAACTGATTGGGATGTTTGGATACAATATTTTACTTATTGTTTCAATACAACACCATCAGTAGTTCACGAATATTGTCCATATGAACTAGTATTTGGCAGATTACCAAGACAGTTCGCAGATTTCAACAAGATAGACAGAATAGATCCCATTTATAACATGGATGACTATTCAAAAGAGGTAAAATTAAGACTAGAAGTAGCTTATAAAAGAGCTAGGAATATGTTAGAAAAGGCAAAAGCCGATAGAAAAGTTAAATATGATAGAAATGTTAGTAATTTTGAATTAAAGATAGGAGATAAGGTTTTATTAAAAAACGAAACAGGTCATAAGCTAGATAATAACTATTTAGGACCATATTTAGTTTCAGAGATAGGAGATAATAATAATATTACAATAGTAGGAAACAAAAATAAAAAACAGATAGTCCATAAAGATAGGTTAAAAATTTTCAATTCTTAATATATTTTGTAGGGTTGGCCACCCATAAGAAACAAAACAATTATATTAAAAATACATTTTTCTTTATTTTTATTCTTTACAAATCATAAAATTTAATTTTGAATATTAATCAAAAAAAAAAAAAAGTTTTTTAATTACAAACACATTTATTTTTATTTTAACAATTGTTAATACCAATATTTTTAAATTTTCAATATTTTCTCTAATTTTCAAAAAAAAAAAAAAAATAAAAAAATAAATAAAAAAAAAAAAAAAAAAATATATATAATAAAAATAATATATATATATATATATATAAGTAAATAAAATAACTACACTAAGTTTCGTTATTTTTCAAAAGGAGGGAGATGTGGTATGCACCTATATATAAATAACTGTACTCGTACGTAATCATAACATACGATCATATTGTAGCACTTTGTTGCAATATGTACATAAACAGTCTGGCCCAAGTGTATGCGTAATATGAGCATCCACTTGAAGGGGCTAACGTATAAACATACATACATAAATGCATAGTCAGCATTCTCACGCTGGCTATGCGCTGACCGCTTACCATGGGTGCCTATAGCGCTCCTCCTCCTCCAGAGTCGTCGTTTGGCGACAATACATATATATACATAAGATACATATAAGCGTCACTGCGCTGCAGCCTACGCTGACAGCGCTGCTCCTAAGCTTTAGGCTAAGAAACCCTTTGTATGTAGATCTTAAGATCAGAATCAAAAGAACATTCAAATGAAGCGGAACCTTCTCCGCTTCATAAAATAAAACCCCCGAAAACCGAAACAATTCGTCTTTTTCAATTAAAATATTACATGGCGACCGTGACAAGTTGACACGAGTCTGGCCGGCAATCACAACGGAAAAATAAAGTCTAAATAAAAAAATTCCGGATATTTATATATGTGACAAATCAAAAAAAAAAAAAAAAAAAAAAAATGCAATCTGAACTGCTATGGAAAAGTTTTACAAACAATGTTCGAAAATCGACATCATTTTTTGAACTGATGATCATTTGGAAAACTATTACATGGAATCAAGACGGCGGCAAGGCGGAGGAATAAAAAAAAAACAATCTGAGTGAGTAGAGTGTGAGTGTGATGGGTAAGAATAGGGGCGGAGTTCAAAATAAAGTAAAAAAGAGAATAGCACACCTAAAGTGGCTATTATACACGAACACTCCAGCGCCCGAATGGTCGAAAGCTCAAAAGCTACAAGCTGAGCTAGACCACTACGTAAAATTTCTCGAAGAAAAAAAAAGAAAAACCCCACCACACCCGCTCACTCAATCAAATCTTCAACAAATATTAACAAAACTCAACCTCCCAAGCCCAAAAGCCTGCCGAAATATAAAAAGACATGCCCACCGGACTGCGAAGGAGTCTGGAGTCCTCACTGCCTGGGGACTTGTAAGCAGCCATCAACATCGTCAGCAGCCCAAGAATAGACAGCAGCGAGGGAGTGTCAGCGTGCCAAGACCGGCGACGCCCAGCTGACACGGAGCAGAATCATTGTGTGGTCAGCAGCCCGCTTACAACGTCAACGAGGGAGTGTCAGCGTGCCAAGACCGGCGACGCCCAGCTGACACAGGTTAACAGCAGCATCGACAGCGCTACCAAGAGCGAAATTTTTTTTCTTTTTGCACTGCGTTGCATATTTTTTTTATTGCACTGCGATGCATATTTTTTCATCATAATATAATAACCCATTGTAACATTGAGCGGAATCTTTTCTGCCCGATGAGAAGTTCGGCCTGCAAAGCCAAACGAAATATTAGGAAGGGAATCTGTAAATTCACACGGGTGAATTAATTTTAAACTTCTCACCGCCGCAAGGCGTTTTACCCATATTAAATTTCTCACCGCCGCGAGGCGTTTTAGACGATGCAATAGCATCAATTAAAATGTATGTCGACTATAGGAAATAGGATCTACAAGGTAGATGTAGATAGAGATAGGGAAAGCAAAAATAATTTTATATTAAGAGAGAATATAATAAGAACGCCCAATATGGGACTAATAGATACTAAGTCGGTAGATTCTACAGCAAATGTTATAAATAAAGTAGAAGTAAGTACAAGTAATTTAGATTGGATCACTTTGATCCTGGGCATAATAGCCACTATAATGATCGTTAATGCGCTCATAAAATTGTACAAGCTCCATAATAAATGTTTAAAAAAGAAATACGAGAGCAGAGCCAACGATCTAGATAAAATTTAAAAAAAAAAAAAAAAAATTGAAATTTAAAATTTTGAAAAAAAAAATAAATAAAAATATAAAAAAAAAAATAAATATAAAAATATATCAAAAAAAATAAGAATAAAAAAAAAAAAAAAAAAAAAAAAAACAAAATATATTTTGAAATAATCCATAACAAAATAGAAATGTTTAGATTTGTTAGAAAAAACGAAATTGAAAACTTTTGAATGATTAACAGAAATTCAAAATCTTATATTAATCAAATATTACAAAAAATAAAATACAAGAATAAGAATATAAAAAAAAAAACCTACATAAATAAGAGCCAATTTCAAAAAAAAAAAAAAATCAAAAACAAAATATATTTTGAAATGGACATCATTATTACAATATTACATATACAATTTCATAAATTACTAATAAACGAAAAAACAACTATTGTTAAAAAATGGAAGGAAATAGTTCAGGATATTTTGGAAAGGGAGCCATTTTTTATAATAAGATCAATAGAGATCTTAAGTAAATTTCGTACGTTTATCAGCGTATATGAATTTGAGGAGCAATACATCAATACGTTCGATGTATGTACAAGCCCTTTTTTTATTTGTCGAAACTCGAAAAGGCCAAGGTATTAACTACTTTACCTTATGTAAAAGTACAACAAGTAGTTGAAGATAATATCTATTTAGGCTCAACAACGATTTATAAAATTCTCTTGCACAGATGAATTTATATTAATATATAAATAGACTGGCAAGATATACAAAACGAAATAAAAAAAATCAAAACGACTTTCGACAAGTCGTACAAGTGTTTATGCCAAAATAGAGAAGTGAAACAAGACACTCTTAAAAAGCATGCACAAATATTTATAGAATGCTTTAATGAAGCACGCCAATTACTAAACATAAATAAAGATAGATTATCTAGAATACATTTAACGCAAGCGTTAAAATTTGTAAGCAAGTTTAGAGAAAACTTATTACTAGTAAGGAAAAGGCATAATTTAAATCTGACTGCCCCTACAATATTCAACACATCAGTTGAAATTGAAACAGGTGATAATAAAGAAGTATCGGAAGAGTCCGATCAAGATAATAAAGAAGAGGACTCTGAACAGGAAATTAAAGAAGAAGATCTACACGATCTTACAATAATGGCAACAATTAAATTGCCAGAAAGAAGAGAAAAAGAAAGTTCAGAACCTTCAAACACAGACTTAGAAGACAGTATGACTGACTCAGCCGCAACTTCAACGGAATACGTGCGACAAATTTCGTCCACGATACCCGAATTCGATGGCAAGAAAGTTAACTTAAGTCGGCTCTCCGGGTAACAGACGAAAGGAGATCAGGAGATGTTGGCCGTTGAAGTCATTAATACAAAAATAATTTGCCCTTTGTCATACAAAGTTTACAATGAAAGTGTATTAAAGGCATAAGTTAAAGGCGAATCGCTTGATGTCATTAAAGCAAAATTGCTAAATACACAACAACGTGGTAAAACTGCAGCGCAGTATACCACAGAAATTGAAAATCTACGTAGGTCGCTTGAGGCAGCCTACATAGATGACGGTCTAGATTCAAACAATGCAGATAAATTCGCCACAAAAGAAGCGATCTCTGCAATGACAAAGAATTGTGAGCACGAAAAGCTCAAGACCATTCTAGAGGCAGGAAATTTCAACACGATGAATAGCGTGATTGAAAAATACATACACTGCTGTACAGAAATGATCGGCAATTCGAATAGTGTGTTTTTCTATGACAATAGAGGACACTTTCGAGGTAATAATAACCGAGGAAATTACCAAAACAGAGGTAATGGCCGAGGTAATTATTAAAACTATAAAAACAATTATAGAGGCCGAGGTGGTTACCGCGGAGGAAATAGAGGACGTGGCGGTAACCAGAATAATAATAGAGGTGGAGGTTACCAAAGTGGTAACCAAAACCAAAACCATAACAGCAACAAGAATAGCACTAACAACGTAAGAAACGTAAATTCGGAAAACCAGACAGCCCCCTTGAGCAACAGCCAGCAATAAAACTTTATAAAATCAATCTCAATTTAAGCATTTTTATTCAATTAAAAAATATGAGTACCAATTCAATGGTAACTCTTTTGATGTGTCTATCAAATCAGGTGCAGAAATTTCACTGCTTAAATGCAGAAATAACAATTTAAATAAACTAAATTTGCGAAAGACTACAAGTAGATCAGGCATAGGGCAAGGGACAATACAATCCCTAGGTACTATTGAATTAGATATGTGCGTTGCAAATGCAGCAATACCATTTGAATTCCATATTGTACCGAACAATTTTCCTATACCAGGAGATGGTATAATTGGTTTGGACTTCATTAAAAAATAGAATTGCATTTTAGAATTCCATGACCAAGAAGATTGGTTCACTCTTAGGCCCAATAATTTCAGGAACATAAGCATTCCTATAATACATTCATTAGATAATGAAATAGTTTTGCCAGCAAGATCCGAAGTCATCCGAAAAATTAATATTTTGTCTACTGACACAAACGTCCTAATCCCTAACCAGGAATTGCAACCTGGAATAATAGTAGCAAGCGCACTTGTAAATACTCAGAACGTGATGATTCGAATTATAAATACAACTAATAAAGACGCTATTGTGAACAGCGCAAACATAAGAAGCGAATCATTGAACGATTATGATATTTACAATGCCAATGTAGATAATAGTCCGCAAAGAACTTCAGAAGTATTGAAACTTCTTAAATTTCCATCGTTATTCAAAAACGAGCTAACAGAATTATGCACCGAATATAGCGATATTTTTGGTCTCGAAACAGAAACCATATCAGCTAATAATTTTTATAGGCAAAAATTGAGATTGAATGACAAGACCCCTGTATATATTAAGAATTATAGAATGCCAGAAAGTCAAAAGCCAGAAATTCAAAGGCAAGTTGACAAATTAATAAGAGACGGCATTGTTGAGCCGTCTATATCAGAATACAATAGCCCACTTCTCTTGGTACCCAAGAAATCACTGCCTAATTCGGCGGAAAAGAGATGGCGATTAGTAGTTGACTATCGTCAGATTAATAAGAAACTGCTAGCAGATAAATTCCCACTTCCAAGAATAGAAGATATTCTTGATCAGTTAGGACGAGCAAAATATTTCTCGTGCCTAGACCTTATGTCAGGATTTCACCAAATCGAACTAGACGAAAGGTCAAGAAATATAACATCATTCTCCACTTCGACAGGTTCATATCGCTACACGCGATTACCATTTGGATTAAAAATAGCCCCCAATTCATTTCAAAGAATGATGACACTTGCATTCACAGGCCTACAGCCTTCGCAAGCATTTCTGTATATGGATGATTTAGTTGTAGTCGGTTGTTCTGAAAAGCATATGCTTAAGAATTTAACCGATGTTTTCAAATTATGTAGACAACATAATTTAAAACTACATCCAGAAAAATGTACTTTCTTTATGAAAGAGGTTACATATTTAGGTCATAAATGTACTGATAAAGGTATATTACCAGATGACTCTAAATATGAGGTAATTAAAAACTACCCACAACCAGCGAATGCAGACGAAGCTAGACGATTCGTCGCATTTTGCAATTATTACAGAAGATTTATTAAGAATTTCTCTGAGAAATCACGCCACTTAACGAGGCTTTGTAAGAAGAATGTTCCATTTGAATGGACAAGCGAATGCAACGAAGCATTCGAATATCTGAAAAGGGAATTAATGAAACCAACACTTCTTCAGTACCCAGACTTCAGCAAACAATTTTGCATAACCACAGATGCCAGTAAACAGGCATGTGGAGCGGTACTATCTCAGGACCATAACGGTCAACAGCTACCAGTGGCATACGCTTCAAGAACCTTTACACAAGGTGAAAGTAATAAGTCCACTACAGAACAAGAACTAGCATTGGGCAATTAATCATTTTAGACCATATATATATGGTAGGCATTTCTTAGTACAGAGTGACCATAGGCCACTATCATATCTTTTCTCAATGAAAAATCCGAGTTCCAAGTTAACCAGAATGCGTCTGGATCTTGAAGAATATGATTTTAGTGTAGAATATCTCAAGGGGAAAAATAACTATATAGCAGATGCTCTTTCCCGAATAACCATCGGAGAGCTAAAAGAAATGAATAGACAAGTACTGAAGGTCGAAACGAGAGCTTTAGCAAGACAGAAAAATTCCTGCGCAGGAGAAATATTGCAAGAACCCAAATTAAAGAAAGAAAATATAGAAATGCCCAATATCTATCAGGTAATCAATAACATTGATGCCAAAAAATATGTTGTTCTCAAAATAGACAAACATAAGTGTTTGTTAAAAAGAGGCAAAAATATTATAACACGTTTCGATATGACTAATTTTTATTCTAATGAAAAAATCGATTTAGATCAGTTTTTTCAAAGGCTTAATGAAGAAGCAAGAATAAATAAGATCATTCAAACTCTCTTTGAGTTTGTCACTATTACGAATTTTAAAGAAAAGGGCAACAGAATACTAAAAAATGTAAAAATAGCGCTATTAAATAAGGTGACTAAGATAGATAAAGATGATGAGGTTCAAATTAAAGCAATTCTGTCTAAATATCATGACGATCCGTCAGAAGGAGGCCACTCAGGAATTTCTAGAACCCTGAAGAAAATAAAAAACTTTTATTACTGGCCACAGATGACCAAGGCAATAAGTAAATATGTTAAGACATGTTTAAAATGCCAACAGGCTAAAACGTTGAAACATACGAAAATGCCAATGACCATAACTGAAACGCCGGCAACAGCATTTGATACATTTTTGAAAGATACCATTGGTCCACTTCCAAGATCAGAAGATGGAAATGAGTATGCTGTCACTATAATATGTGATTTAACTAAGTATTTGGTTACTGTACCCATACCAAACAAAAGTGCAAAATCAGTTGCTAAGGCTATATTTGAAAATTTTATACTCAAGTACGGTCCCATGAAAACAATCATTACGGACATGGGAACAGAGTATACAAATCAAATAATAGACGACTTGTGCAAATATATGAAGATAAAGAACATTACTTCAACCGCACACCATCACTAGACTTTGGGAACAATAGAACGCCGACAATAGTCACAGAACATTTAACGAGTATGTTCGCTCTTACATTTCTGTTGACAAAACTGATTGCGATGTTTGGATACAATATTTTACTTATTGTTTCAATACAACACCATCAGTATTTGACAAATATTGTCCATATGAACAAGTATTTGGCAGATTACCAAGACAGTTCGCAGATTTTCACAAGATAGACAGAATAGATCCCATTTATAACATGGATGACTATTCAAAAGAGGTAAAATTAAGATTAGAAGTAACTTATAAAAGAGCTAGGAATATGTTAGAAAAGGCAAAAGCCGATAGAAAAGTTAAATATGATAGAAATGTTAGTAATTTTGAATTAAAGATAGGAGATAAGATTTAATTAAAGAACGAAACTGGTCATAAGCTAGATAATAACTATTTAGGACCATATTGCTCATGCAGAAGAATTTGAAATGGACATGCAACTTTGTAAAGCACAATTCGAAGTCGAGTGTTGATTCATTCAAACCGATAGTTCCATCGTAAGTTCCTTTAAAAATTTCAAACAAATCGATAGCCGATTTACGCTGTGCATTTAATTGAGTCTTCAGCTCCATGATATCTTGATCCCTATCGCTTTCACCAGCACTTAGCATTCGAGTACGGTTTATTGGTGGAGTGCCTCCTTACACCAGTTACGGACGGAATGCAAGAAGACGCGCGCAACGAGCCAGAGGAGCCCCTCATCATGGGGAACTACTAGAAGTATTGAAAACTAAACGCAATGAGCTCAAGCACGGAATATCGGCGGCCAAACCGCGTGCCTATAAGGATCTACTGGAGTGTGTGGATGACGATCCTTGGGGACTAGCTTATAAAATTGTAAGTAAAAAGCTAGGCAGGGGGGAGAGTCCTCCTGATGAAACCCAGATACTGTCCAGTATCGTGTTTGAACATTTCCCTATGCAGACCACCTTATGGCAACCGAGAGTAGAATCACCAGCCTCTCCTATACGGTAGTTACCGTATGCGAAGTAGTTGAGGCAGCGAAACGGATCAAGCCCAACAAGGCACTGGGTTGCGTTATTGCTGTGATGTGTGTACGGAGGTGGAGAACGAAATGTGTCGTTTATGCGTCAAACGAAGACTGGATTTAGGGAACTGTTTGGAAGTTGTCGCAAAGTTTCCGACCAGTTCTCTGCGCTTGATTCGTCTTTCAATAACTTTATGTTATTGAATAAATCACCAAAGCGCAAGAAATCCGCGCGAAATCAAAAGTCTTCACCCATCTCCTTCTAATTGACCAGCCAAGCACGCCAGTGACCCAGCCGTTGATTTCGTTCACCAATCCCCCAAAAGTAACGAGGTCTTCGGCTCAATTGGTTTTGCTTCCTGATAATGTCATTGAGTGTGTGCAACTTGTGACGCCCATAATTTCCGACAAGTCCGCTGTGGTCTCGTTGACCGTGCCACAGTTAATAGTTTTACCGAAGGCGTGTTCAAATTCTGATTTACCAGAAGAGAACCTATGCTCTGGAGTTATACCTGAGGCGCCTAAAAAAATTCTAGGTGTTCCCTAAAGGAAACAAATTGTTGTTTCCAGGCTTGCCCCTGACCACACATCAAATGTTGTAACAGGCTATATTCAAGGCAAAGTTATTTCCTTGGATATTAAAGTGGAAAAATTCAAGTTTTCTTATGAGAGGGACATATCATCCTTCAAAATAAGTGTCCCCAACGAACCTCTGGGCATTATATGCTCGGCTGAAATATGTACCTACAGCGATCCTTAGGTACGCTAGAATGCACATATTCCTCATTACGCTGAAGATTATTGGCCATTTTGCTGTGTTGAAGGCGTTCTTCACGTCCAGAGTGACTATTGCGCAGTACTCCTTCCTGCATCCCAACCATCTGTCGCCTTCGAGAGCGTCCCTCGCTATGTTCACCACCGCGTCTAGTGCTTCTTCCCTTTCGGAATCCGTATTGATGCCTTCCTAGACCGTTCGGGCTCTCGGTTGTTCTCCAATGTCATTCGTTGATGATCAACGGATTCCAGTACCCGTAGTTTGGCTTGTAATCGCTGAACCTGTGCCTCCCGTGCAGCCCAGAGTTCGACCAAATTCTTTTCACGCCTTCGATACTCTTCCTCCAAAGAGATTGCATTCTTAAGGTCTGCTGAGAGATCGTTGTATTCTTTTTCGAGTATCTTATAGGGATTCGCCTGATTAATTCTAGCATTCTTCGGTTGCGTTTGGGCATCCTTCAACTCGTGATAGTTTTGCAACTTTGCCTTGTATTACTTTTGCTTGGTCCGCAGGGACTCATTCTCCTCCTCCAGTTTCGTTACTTGTTCCGCACGTGCATACAACGCATTTTGCAGTTCACTCTTGGTACTCTCCAGCGTGCGATAGTCGCACATACAATCTTTATTCTCTTTGAGTTCCTCATCTAAATTTTTCTTTTCTTCCTTCAGTTTCTCGATTCAATTTGTTTTGGCATTCAAAGCACTTTGCAGTTCGCTGTTGGTATTCTCCAACTTGTAGTAGTCGCACATACGGTCTGTAATCTGTTTGAGTTCCTCTTCTACATTTTTCTTTTCTTCCTGCAGTTTCTTGATTCGCTTTGTTTTGGCATTCAAAGCAATATTCAGTTCACAGTTCACGTTCACCCTTCTTGAGGTCAGCATAAAGATTTTGCTTTTGATCATCGCAAGAAGTTAGTACTTCGCAACTAGCATTCATAATTTTGAGGAAGTCGCACATAAGTTCTGCAGTCCGTTTGATTTCCACATTCATACGATTCTTCTCATTTTCCAGTCGCTATGATTTTGCTTCCAAAAGAATTTTCAGTTGAGAATTGATTTCCATTAGTTTTAAGTTCGAATTTTCACCCTGCTTGAGCAGCTCGCAAAGATCATTCTCATCGATCACCAACGCATCTTGCAGTTTGCTGTTTGTATTCATCAACTTGAGGAGCTCACAGCTCTTGTCATCAGCCTGTACTCCTGTACTCCTCATCAAGCTCTGTCTTCTCTTTCTCCAGTGCCTCTATTTTTTGTTTTTTTAACACATTGTTCAGTTCGCGTTTGGCTTTTATAAACTGGAGATGTATGGAATAAAAATTTCTAGCTGTTCTAAGCTTCTCAAAAAGCCCACTCTGTAGCTTTCTGTTATTTTATTTCAGTTTATCATTCTTGAGATTCCAAATATTCTCATTGGTTTGCGCCTGCAGTCTTTTATTCTGATCTACAAATGTCTGGAGTATTTTCTCCTTTTCATCCAGTTCACTTTGTAGATTTCTGTTGATTTCTTTTAGTTGAACATTATCGGATTTCTCAGGAACCCTCTTCAGTTGCTCATCTGATGTATTTTTTATACCCTTGCAGAGGGTATATTAATTTTAGCCAGAAGTTTGCAACGCACCTTAGGAGACATCTCCGACTGTATAATGTATATATATTCTGAATCAGCATAAACAGAGGAGTCCAAAAATGGATGTCCGTCTGTCTGTCCGTCCGTCTGTCTGTCTGTTGCAACGCAAACTAGTCTCTCAGTTTTTGAGCTTTCTTCATGAAACTTGGCGTACAAGCTTCTTATTGTTGTACGCTGTAAATAAGTCGGAACGAGCCAGATCGGAACGATATATCGTATAGCTGTCATAGAAGCTATCGGCCGATTTTTGTTGTTTTTCAAGATATTGCAACAAGATTTGGCAAATCTTATTCTTATTTCGTTCATAATGTGCTGTCAAAATTGTATCAAAATCGGACCACTAGGAACAATAGGTTGAAATTAGGGTTTTTGTATGAAAACCTGTTTTGTTTTTGGAAATACCGCACATTATCAATACTTTTTAATGTTATACAGTAACACGCCCTTAGTGTTTCCATTCAAATATCTCAGACGTTTATATTCTATAGCTGTTATAGGAACAATCAGTCTGTCCGTCTGTCTGTTGCAACGCAAATTAGTCCCCCAGCTATTGAGCTATCTTCATAAATGTATATTTAGTATAACTGCAAGGGTATAAAACCTTCGGCGAGCCGAAGGTAGCCTTGCTTTCTTGTTGTTTTTGTGTTTGCGCAATGATCCTTTTATACGCAATTTCTTTAGCTACTTCAGCACCTCCTTGTTCCTGCTTGCTTTCATTGAGTACTCCTTAGCACTACGTATTTTAAGAAAGTTCTCCTGCTCCCTCTGCAATGAGCGTGTTTGCGCAACCTCATGCACCTTCTGCTGCTTGGCTGTTTGATGATTTCCTAAGGTTTTGGTGGATGATGAACATGTTGATGCCGGTTTGATTGGAAAATTAACTTTCTCTCTCTTTGGCTGCTTCTGCTGTTCCTCGGGCAGCGATTCGTTATTTTCCCTTGGCGCAGATGACTCCTGCACCAACCTTGATAGAGACTTCTAGTGGGATCTGTATCGTTATTTTCCCTTGGCGCAGATGACTCCTGCACCAACCTGGAAAGAGACTTCTAGTGGGATCTGTATCGTTCCCTTCTACCTCCAGCTGCAACAGTTTGAATTGTCTCAATAGTCGCATTTGGATTACAGAAAGGCCACTCCTGTGTCGCCGTGAGTTCAGTTTCTTCTTCAATCGCTTTATCGTAAACTTGCGATCACTGATCGCTCTGGCGCACTGCAGTTGCAGTTTCATGATTATCAGCTGGAGACTCTATGTCTCGTTTCCCAAGTCCGTTGTTGACATGAGCTGCTGCAACTGCTTGACCGCAGCTATTCTGACTTGAAGGGAGAATTCCTCCTTCAATTCCTCGACCCATTTGGAAAATCCATAGGAAGCTTGACTAAATCTATTTAACTGTTGTCTGGCCATGAGAAGTTTGTCAACCTGCATATCGGTACTGGTCTGAAGATCGTTGAGTAGATGATCAAATTGAGTCCAAATATATATCATCTGATTGCAACTAGGCAGACTGAAGGCCATTTGCCTGTACAGGTCAGATGGTTTCGCTCCTTGGACAAGCGTTTGTAGCTCATGCCGAAGGATTTGAAATGGACATGCAACTTTGTAAAGCACAATTCGAAGTCGAGTGTTGAGTCATTCAAACCGATAGTTCCATCGTAAGTTCCTTTAAAAATTTCAAACAAATCGATAGCCGATTTACGCTGTGCATTTAATTGAGTCTTCAGCGCCATGATCTCTTTATCCCTATCGCTTTCACCGGCACTTAGCATTCGAGTACGGTTTATTGGTGGAGTGCCTCCTTACACCAGTTACGGACGGAATGCAAGAAGACGCGCGCAATGAGCCAGAGGAGCCCCTCATCACGGGGAACTACTGGAAGTATTGAAAAGTAAACGCAATGAGCTCAAGCACGGAATAACGGCAGCCAAAGCGCGTGCCTATAAGGATCTACTGGAGTGTGTGGATGACGATCCTTAGGACTAGCTTATAAAATTGTAAGCAAAAAGCTAGGCAGGGGGGAGAGTCCTCCTGATGAACCCCAGATACTGTCCAGCATCGTGATTGAACTTTTCCGTATGCAGACCACCTAATGGCAAGCGAGAGTAGAATCACCAGTCTCTCCCTTTCCGGAGGTCACCGTATCCGAAGTCGTTGAGGCAGCGAAACGGATCAAGCCCAACAAGGCTCCAGGCCTGGATGGGATCCGGGGAGTGGTCATCAAGGCAGTGGCGCTGGTCAGACCTGAAATCTTTAGAGACACATTCCAGCAGTGTATACTAGAAGGGGTCTTCCACAAGGATCTGTGCTTGGTCCAATCCTATGGAACATTGTGTACAATGGGATCATGGTCAACAGTAAACCTGAAGGAGCTCAACTACACTGTTTTTCGGACGACGTGGCTATTACAGCGGTTTCCGAAACTTTGGCTGAACTTCAAAACAAGTGCAGTACGACGATCACATCGACTATCGACTGGCTTGACAAGGTCGGCCTTAAAATTGCGGCGCACAAAACTGAGGCTGCCGCTCTAGCACTTATTTTTTTTCTTACCTTTGCTCTCTCTGCTCTCTGCCCTTTACGCGCGTTAATTTCTCTCTCTTGCGCTCATCCCTTTTCCTGTTTTAGTTTTCTTTTCTTTTTGGCTGATTTTATGTCTACAGTAGGTGTCCCCTATAATGGGCGTTTTAATTTGTTTCAAGAAATCCTGTCTTAAACAGGTGACTGCCGCCCAGGCAAGCATCAAGTGTTGGCCCGACGGCTGACGCCGTAGCCAAGCGCACTGGGTTGCGTTATTGCTGTGATGTATGTAGGGAGGTGGAGAACGAAATGTGTTCCTTTATGCGTCAAACGAAGACTGGATTTAGGGAACTGTTTGGAAGTTTTCGCAAACTTTCCGACCTGTTCTCTGCGCTTGATTCGTCTTTCAATAACCTTAAGTTATTGAATGAATCACCAAAGCGCAAGAAATCCGCGCGAAATCAAAAGTCTTCAGTTAGCGTCACCCATCTCCTTCTAATTGACCAGCCAAGCACGCCAGTGACCCAGCCGTTGATTTCATTCGCCAATCCCCCAATAGTAACGAGGTCTTCGGCTCAATCGGTTTTGCTTCCTGATAATGTCATTGTGTGTGTGCAACCTGTGACGCCCATAATTTCCGACAAGTCCGCTGTGGTCTCGTTGACCGTGCCACAGTTAATAGCTTTACCGAAGGCGTGTTCAAATTCTGATTTACCAGAAGAGAACCTATGCTCTAGAGTTATACCTGAGGCGCCTAAAAAAATTCTAGGTGTTCCATAAAGGAAACAAATTTTTGTTTCCAGGCTTGCCCATGACCCCACATCAAATGATGTAACAGACTATATTCAATGCAAAGTTAATTCCTTGGATATTTATGTGGAAAAATTCAAGTTTTCTTATGAGAGGGACATATCATCCTTCAAAATAAGTGTCCCCAACGAACCCCTGGGCTTTATATGCTCGGCTGAAATAGCAGCCTACAGCGATGCATAGGTACTCTAGGATGCCCATATTCCTCATTACGCTGAGGATTATCGGCCATTTTGCTGTGTTGAAGGCGTTCTTCACGTCCAGACTGACTATTGCGCAGTACTCCTTCCTGCCTTCCAACCATCTGTCGCCTTCGAGAGCGTCCCTCGCTATGTTCACCACCGCGTCTAGTGCTTCTTCCCTTTCGGAATCCGTATTGATGCCTCCCTAGACCGTTCGAACTCTCGGTTGTTCTCCAATGTCATTCGTTGATGATCAACGGATTCCAGTACCCGTAGTTTGTAATAGTATGTCTTGTAATCGCTGAACCTGTGCCTCCCGTGCAGCCCAGAGTTCGACCAAATTCTTTTCACGCTTCCGATACTCTTCCTCCAAAGACATTGCATTCTTAAGATAGATCGTTGTATTCTTTTTCGAGTATCTTATAGCGATTCGCCTGATCAATTCTAGCATTCTTCTGTTTCGTTTGTTTTGCTTTTGCTTGGTCCGCAGGGACTCATTCTCCTCCTCCAGTTTCGTTACTTGTTCCGCACGTGCACACAACGCATTTTGCAGTTCGCTCTTGGTACTCTTGCCCAAACGAAACCGAAGAATACTAGAATTGATCAGGCGAATCGCTATAAGATACTCGAAAAAGAATACATCGATCTCTCAGCAGATCTTAAGAATGCTATCTCTTTGGAGGAAGAGTATCGGAGACGGGAAAAGAATTTGTTCGAACTCTTGGCTACACGGGAGGCACAGGTTCACCGAATACAATCTCTATTCTCTTTGAGTTCCTCATCTTAATTTTTCTTTTCTTTCTCCAGTTTCTCGATTCGCTTTGTTTTGGCATCCAACGCACTTTGAAGTTCGCGGTTGGTATTCTCCAACTTGTAGTGGTCGCACATACAGTCTGAAGTCTCTTTGAGTTTCCCATCTACATTTTTCTTTTCTTCCTCCAGTTTTTTGATTCGCTTTGTTTTGCCATCCAACTCACTTTGCAGTTCGCTAGTGAAATTCTCCAGCTTGTGGTAGTCGCACATACGGTCTGTAATCTGTTTGAGTTCCTCATCTACATTTTTCTTTTTATAGCCTTCGACCATTGAAAATGGTCAAAAAAGGGTATACTAACCCCATAAAGTGTATATATTCTTACTCAGGATCACTAGCCGAGTCGATTGAGCCATGTCCGTCTGTCTGTCCGTCTGTCCGTCTGTCTGTTTGAGACAACGGATCTCAGCTATTAAAAAAGCTAGAGACACCAAATTTGGTATGGAGGTTCCTAAATTTCCCAAGCAGATGAAGTTTATGTTAAAGGTTTGATGCCACGCCCACCGCCCCGCAAATTGGTAATTTGTGATTATTAAGCAAACTATTAAACTTATAAAGTTCTACTTTGGTATGTATAAAGCTATATGCCATACAAACACATTCTCCAAATTACAATTCGATCGGACCGATAACACAGAAGTTATTCAAGTCAACGTTTTCAGTACAAATGTACGAGCAGTAGCCTGCGCGCTACTTTAGCAGTTGACGTCGACATCGACGTCACTCTTAACGTGCGTCGATGTGTGAGTGTGAGCGAGAAAGCTATATATAGAAGAAGTATTTGTGCAAAATTTCTGTTTGAAATTATGAGCGTGGTTGCACGTTTGTAACGTATTTTAAAAATTGGGAGAAGGGTATCTTATTGTCGAGCGCTCGACTGTAGCCATATCCACTTGTTTTTCGATGCAGGTGTTTGATTCATAGCCTTTTGTATGGCCTTAATGGAAATCAGTTAAAAATCTCGACTTCCAACATTCGGCGGATTTTCGGTATTTTTCAAGATATTGCAACAAGATTTGGCAAATCTTATTCTTATTACGTTCTTAATGTGCTGTGAGAATTGTATCAACAACGAATCACTATAAAATATAGCTGCCATAGGAACAATCGGCTAAAATTAGGGTTCTTGTATGCAAACAGAAACCACCAGCAATCCAAATGTATTTTATATTTAGTATAACTGCAAGGGTATAAAACCTTCGGCAAGCCGTTTGTTTGTTTTCTGTTACGTTCTGTTAGAAACCCAAACGCTCTCCTCTCATTCTGACTTCTTCATGTAGTTCAAAATTTTCAAATTTGCAGATTCTCGAAGATTTTCTCTTGTAATTCCAAGGAATCTTTCAAAATTCTCTTTATACCCTTCGACCATTGAAAATGGTCAAAAAAGGGTACACTAACTTTGTGCAATGTATGTAACAGGCATAAGGAGGCGTGGCAGACCCCATAAAGTATATATATTCTTGCTCAGGATCACTAGCCGAGTCGATTGAGACATGTCCGTCTGTCTGTCCGTCTGTCTGTCCGTCTGTCCGTCTGTCCGTCTGTATGAGACAACAGATCTCAGCTATTAAAAGAGCTAGAGACACCAAATTTGGTAGGGAAGTTCCTATATATAATAGGCAGACAAAGTTTATTTCAAATGTTTGATGCCACGCCCACCGCCCCCGCAAATCGGTAATTTACGATTATTAAGCAAAGTATTAAACTTATAAAGTTCTGCTTTGGTATGTATAATGCCTAGTACCATATAAATGTATTCTCCAAATTACAATCCGATCGGACTAATAACACAGGAGTTATTTAAGTCAACGTTTTCAATACAAATGTACGAGCAGCAGCTGGCGCGCTGCTTAGAGTTAACGTCGACGTCGACGTTGCGTCTCGCCGCTTCACGCTTTACGCGCGTTGCTGTGTGAGTGCGAGCGAGTAAGCTATATGTAGAGAAGAATTTGTGCAGAATTTCTGTTTGAAATTATCAGTGTAGTAACACGTTTGTAACAGATTTAGAAAATTGGGAGAAGGGTATCCTACTGTCGGGCGTTCGACTGTAGCCATATCCACTTGTTTTAGTCTCTACTTTTTCTAGTAGCTTTATTTTTGCATCCGATGTTTCTTTAAGTTGACTGTTGATTTCTATTAGCTTTGAGTAGTCACACTTGCAATTATCCAACTGCTTTTTGTACTCCTCATCAAGCTCTGTCTTCTCTTTCTCCAGTTCCTCTATTTTTTGTAACACATTGTTCAGTTCGCGTTTGGCTTTTATTAACAGGAGATGTATGGAATTACAATTTCTAGCTGTTCTAAGCTTCTCATAAAGCCGTTTCCTCGTATCCTGGAGTACCTCTACGCGATGCTTTTGTTGGCTTAAACTCTTGCTGAATGTGCTGTTAGAGGACTTCAATTTCTTGAGCTCCTGACAAAGCTTTTTCATATCATTCTGCAGTTCCTCTAGTTTTTTCTTTTGTACAGCGAAGTTCTCTTGCAACTCTGTGTTGGCAACTTTTAACTGAAGATAGTCTGATCTGCAGTCTTCGACCAGTTTCTCTCTTTGTTTCAGTTCTTCTAGTTCTCTCTTTAGTACATCGAAGTTCTTTTGCTGCATTGTGTCGAAATCGTTTAGCCGAAGATAGTCTGTTGTGCTGCCTTTAGTTTGCTCAATTACCTCCCGTAGATCTTTCCTTTCATTCTCCAATTTAAATACTTGTTGACGTAGTACATCTATGTTCTCACAAAGTGCATAATTACAATTCTTAAAAATGGTATATTTATTTTTCAACATTTCAAACTGTTCGCACTCTTTGTGCAGATTTGCATTATCATTCATCAGACTTTCGATTTCTCTCTCTCGCTCTGCCAGTGAATACTTCAATTCCATGTTATCATTCTCGAGATTCCAAATATTTTTATTGCTTTCAGCCTGCAGAGTTTAATTCTGATCTTCAAATGTATGGAGTATTTTCTCCTTTTCATCCAGTTAACTATGTAGCTTTCTGTTGAGCTCTTTCAGTTGATCATTATCGGATTTCTAAGAAATCCTCTTCAGTTGCTCATCTGATGTATCTTTTTTATTGTGTTTGCGCAATGAACCTTTTATACGCAATTTATTTAACTGCTTCAGCACCTTATTATTCCTGCGAGCTTTCTTTGAGTTCTCCTAAGCACTACGTACTTTAAGGAAGTTCTTTAGTTCCTCATTTAGATCGGCATTTAGATCAGCTTGGGTTTTTGCCCTCAGTTTGAGTTCAGCACATTTGGCCTCAACTTTAGCCAGATGCTGCTCCCTCTGCAATGAGCGTGTTTTCACATCCTCACGCACTTTATGCTGCTTTGCTTTTTGACGATTTCCATTATTTGACTTGTCGTCAGGTTCATACAGATTCTCGAGACTTCCAGTGGGATCTGTTTCGTTCCCTTCCACCGCCAGCTGCAACAGTTTGAATTGTCTCAATAGTCGCATTTAGTTTACAGATAGGCGACTCCTGCGTCGCCGTGAGTTCAGTTTCTTCTTCAATCGCTTTATCGTAAACTTGCGATCACTGATCGCTCTGGCGCACTGCAATTGCAGTTTCTTGATCATCAGCTGGAGACTCCATGTCTCGTTTCCCAAGTCCGTTGTTGCCATGAGCTGCTGCAACTGCTTGACAGCAGCTATTCTGACTTGAAGGGAGAATTCCTCCTTCAATTCCTCGACCCATTTGGAAAATCCATAGGAAGCTTGACTAAATCTATTTAACTGTTGTCTGGCCATGAGAAGTTTGTCAACCTGCATATCGGTACTGGTCTGAAGATCGTTGAGTAGATGATCAAATTGAGTCCAAATATATATCATCTGATTGCAACTAGGCAGACTGAAGGCCCTTTGCCTGTATAGGTCAGATGGTTTCGCTCCTTGGACAAGCGTTTGTAGCTCATGCAGAAGAATTTGAAATGGACATGCAACTTTGTAAAGCACAATTCGAAGTCGAGTGTTAATTCATTCAAACCGATAGTTCCATCGTAAGTTCCTTTAAAAATTTCAAACAAATCGATAGCCGATTTACGCTGTGCATTTAGTTGAGTCTTCAGCTCCATGACATCTTGATCGCTTTCACAAGCACTTAGCATTTGAGTACGGTTTATTGGTGGAGTGCCTCCTTACACCAGTTACGGACGGAATGCAAGAAGACGCGCGCAACGAGCCAGAGGAGCCCCTCATCATGGGGAACTACTAGAAGTATTGAAAACTAAACGCAATGAGCTCAAGCACGGAATATCGGCGGCCAAACCGCGTGCCTATAAGGATCTACTGGAGTGTGTGGATGACGATCCTTGGGGACTAGCTTATAAAATTGTAAGTACAAAGCTAGGCAGGGGGAGAGTCCTCCTGATGAACCCCAGATACTGTCCAGTATCGTGTTTGAACTTTTCCCTATGCAGACCACCTTATGGCAACCGAGAGTAGAATCACCAGCCTCTCCTATACGGTAGTTACCGTATGCGAAGTAGTTGAGGCAGCGAAACGGATCAAGCCCAACAAGGCTCCAGGCCTGGAGCACTGGGTTGCGTTATTGCTGTGATGTGTGTAGGGAGGTGGAGAACGAAATGTGTCGTTTATGCGTCAAACGAAGACTGGATTTAGGGAACTGTTTGGAAGTTGTCGCAAAGTTTCCGACCAGTTCTCTGCGCTTGATTCGTCTTTCAATAACTTTATGTTATTGAATAAATCACCAAAGCGGAAAAAAACCGCGCGAAATAAAAAGTCTTCACCCATCTCCCTCTAATTGACCAGCCAAGCACGCCAGTGACCCAGCCGTTGATTTCGTTCACCAATCCCCCAAAAGTAACGAGGTCTTCGGCTCAATTGGTTTTGCTTCCTGATAATGTCATTGTGTGTCTGCAACCTGTGACGCCCATAATTTCCGACAAGTCCGCTGTGGTCTCATTGCCCGTGCCACAGTTAATAGTTTTACCGAAGGCGTGTTCAAGTTCTGATTTGCCAGAAGAGAACCTATACTCCGGAGTTATACCTGAGGCGCCTAAAAAGATTCTAGGTGTTCCCTAAAGGAAGCAAATTTTTGTTTCCAGGCTTGCCCCTGACCACACATCAAATGATGTAACAGGCTATGTTCAAGGCAAAGTTAATTCCTTGGATATTAAAGTGGAAAAATTCAAGTTTTCTTATGAGAGGGACATATCATCCTTCAAAATAAGTGTCCGCAACGAACCTCTGGGCATTATATGCTCGGCTGAAATAGCTACCTACAGCGATCCTTAGGTACGCTAGGATGCCCATATTCCTCATTACGCTGAAGATTATCGGCCATTTTGCTGTGTTGAAGGCGTTCTTCACGTTCAGAGTGACTATTGCGCAGTACTCCTTCCTGCATCCCAACCATCTGTCGCCTTCGAGAGCGTCCCTCGCTATGTTCACCACCGCGTCTAGTGCTTCTTCCCTTTCGGAATCCGTATTGATGCCTTCCTAGACCGTTCGGGCCCTCGGTCGTTCTCAATGTCATTCGTTGATGATCAACGGATTCCAGTACCCGTAGTTTGTCTTGTAATCGCTGAACCTGTGCCTCCCGTGCAGCCTAGAGTTCGACCAAATTCTTTTCACGCCTCCGATACTCTTCCTCCAAAGAGATAGCATTCTTAAGGTCTGCTGAGAGATCGTTGAATTCTTTTTCGAGTATCTTATAGGGATTCGCCTGATAAATTCTAGCATTCTTCGGTTTCGTTTGGGCATCCTTCAACTCGTGATAGTTTTGCAACTTTGCCTTGTATTGCTTTTGCTTGGTCCGCAGGGACTCATTCTCCTCCTCCAGTTTCGTTACTTGTTCCGCACGTGCATACAACGCATTTTGCATTTCACTCTTGGTACTCTCCAGCGTGCGATAGTCGCACATACAATCTTTATTCTATTTGAGTTCCTCATCTAAATTTTTCTTTCCTTCCTCCAGTTTCTCGATTCAATTTGTTTTGGCATTCAAAGCACTTTGCAGTTCGCTGTTGGTATTCTCCAACTTGTGGTAGTCGCACATACGGTCTGTAATCTGTTTGAGTTCCTCATCTACATTTTTCTCCAGTTTCTCGATTCGCTTTGTTTTGGCATCCAACGCACTTTGAAGTTCGCTATTGGAATTCTACTGCTTGTAATAGTCGCACATACGGTCTGTAGTCTGTTTGAGTTCCTCGTCTACATTTTTCTTTTCTTCCTGCAGTTTCTTGATTCGCTTTGTTTTGGCATATAAAAAGCAATATTCAGTTCACAGTTCACGTTCAATAGCTTAAAATAGCCGCATTTCTAATTTTACCCTTCTTGAGGTCAGCATAAAGATTTTGCTTTTGAGCATCGCAAGAAGTTAGTACTTCGCAACTAGCATTCATAATTTTGAGGAAGTCGCACATAAGTTCTGCAGTCCGTTTGATTTCCACATTCATACGATTCTTCTCATTTTCCAGTCGCTCTGATTTTGCTTCCAAAAGAGTTTTCAGTTCAGAATTGATATCCATTAGTTTCAAGTTCGAATTTTCACCCTGCTTGAGCAGCTCGAAAAGATCATTCTTCTGCTGTTTGTATTCATCAACTTGAGGAGCTCACAGCTCTTGTCATCAGCCTGTACTCCTGTACTCCTCATCAAGCTCTGTCTTCTCTTTCTCCAGTTCCTCTATTTTTTGTTTTTGTAACACATTATTCAGTTCTCGTTTGGCTTTTATAAACTGGAGATGTATGGAATAAAAATTTCCAGCTGTTCTAAGCTTCTCAAAAAGCCCACTCTGTAGGTTTCTGTTATTTTATTTCAGTGTATCATTCTTGAGATTCCAAATATTCTCATTGGTTTCCGCCTGCAGTCTTTTATTCTGATCTTCAAATGTCTGGAGTATTTTCTCCTTTTCATCCAGTTCACTTTGTAGATTTCTGTTGATTTCTTTTAGTTGATCATTATCGGATTTCTCAGGAACCCTCTTTAGTTGCTCATCTGATGTATTTTTTTATACCCTTGGAGGGGGTATCTCCGACTCTATAATGTATATATATTCTGAATCAGCATAAACAGAGGAGTCCAAAAATGGATGTCCGTCTGTCTGTCCGTCTGTCTGTCCGTCCGTCCGTCCGTCTGTCTGTCTGTTACAACGCAAACCAGTCTCTCAGTCTCGCTGTACGCTGTAAATAAGTCGGAACGAGCCAGATCGGAACGATATATCGTATAGCTGTCATAGAAGCTATCGGCCGATTTTTGTTGTTTTTCAAGATATTGCAACAAGATTTGGCAAATCTTATTCTTATTTCGTAATGTGCTGTCAAAATTGTATCAAAATCGGACCACTAGGAACAATCGGTTGTAATAAGGGTTTTTGTATGCAAACCTGTTTTGTTCTTGGAAATACCGCACATTATCAATACTTTTTAATGTTATACAGTAACACGCCCTTAGTGTTTCCATTCAAATATCTCAGACGTTTATATTCTATAGCTGTTATAGGAACAATCAGTCTGTCCGTCTGTCTGTTGCAACGCAAATTAGTCCCCCAGCTATTGAGCTATCTTCATAAATGTATATTTAGTATAACTGCAAGGGTATAAAACCTTCGGCGAGCCGAAGGTAGCCTTGCTTTCTTGTTGTTTTTGTGTTTGCGCAATGATCCTTTTATACGCAATTTCTTTAGCTACTTCAGCACCTCCTTGTTCCTGCTTGCTTTCTTTGAGTACTCCTTAGCACTACGTATTTTAAGAAAGTTCCCTGCTCCCTCTGCAATGAGCGTGTTTGCGCAACCTCATGCACTTTCTGCTGCTTGGCTGTTTGACGATTTCCTAAGGTTTTGGTGGATGATGAACATGTTGATGCCGGTTTGATTGGAAAATTAACTTTCTCTCTCTTTGGCTGCTTCTGCTGTTCCTCGGGCAGCGATTCGTTATTTTCCCTTGGCGCAGCTGACTCCTGCACCAACCTTGGAAGAGACTTCTAGTGGGATCTGTATCGTTCCCTTCCACCTCCAGCTGCAACAGTTTGAATTGTCTCAATAGTCGCATTTGGATTACAGAAAGGCCACTCCTGTGTTGCCGTGAGTTCAGTTTCTTTTTCAATCGCTTTATCGTAAACTTGCGATCACTGATCACAGTTGCAGTTTCATGATAATCAGCTGGAGACTCTATGTCTCGTTTCCCAAGTCCGTTGTTGACATGAGCTGCTGCAACTGCTTGACCGCAGCTATTCTGACTTGAAGGGAGAATTCCTCCTTCAATTCCTCGACCCATTTGGAAAATCCATAGGAAGCTTGACTAAATCTATTTAACTGTTGTCTGGCCATGAGAAGTTTGTCAACCTGCATATCGTTACTGGTCTGAAGATCGTTGAGTAGATGATCAAATTGAGTCCAAATATATATCATCATATATCATCAGGCCATTTGCCTGTACAGGTCAGATGGTTTCGCTCCTTGGACAGCGTTTGTAGCTCATGCAGAAGAATTTGAAATGGACATGCAACTTTGTAAAGCACAATTCGAAGTCGAGTGTTGAGTCATTCAAACCGATAGTTCCATCGTAAGTTCCTTTAAAAATTTCAAGCAAATCGATAGCCGATTTACGCTGTGCATTTAATTGAGTCTTCAGCGACATGATCTCTTTATCCCTATCGCTTTCACCGGCACTTAGCATTCGAGTACGGTTTATTGGTGGAGTGCCTCCTTACACCAGTTACGGACGGAATGCAAGAAGACGCGCAAAATGAGCCAGAGGAGCCCCTCATCACGGGGAACTACTGGAAGTATTGAAAAGTAAACGCAATGAGCTCAAGCACGGAATAACGGCAGCCAAAGCGCGTGCCAATAAGGATCTACTGGAGTGTGTGGATGATGATCCTTAGGGACTAGCTTATAAAATTGTAAGCAAAAAGCTAGGCAGGGGGAGAGTCCTCCTGATGAACCCAGATACTGTCCAGCATCGTGTTTAAACTTTTCCCTATGCAGACCACCTTATGGCAAGCGAGAGTAGAATCACCAGTCTCTCCCTTTCCGGAGGTCACCGTATCCGAAGTCGTTGAGGCAGCGAAACGGATCAAGCCCAAGGCTCCAGGCCTGGATGGGATCCGGGGAGTGGTCATCAAGGCAGTGGCGCTGGCCAGACCTGAAATCTTTAGAGACACATTCCAGCAGTGTATACTAGAAGGGGTCTTCCACAAGGATTTGTGCTTGGTCCAATCCTATGGAACATTATGTACAATGGGATCATGGGCAACAGTAAACCTGAAGGAGCTCAACTACACTATTTTGCGGACGACGTGGCTATTACAGCGGTTTCCGAAACTTTGGCTGAACTTCAAAACAAGTGCAGTACGACGATCACATCGATCATCGACTGGCTTGACAAGGTCGGCCTTAAAATTGCGGCGCACAAAACTGAGGCTGCCGCTCTAGCACTTATCTTTTTTCTTACCTTTGCTCTCTCTGCTCTCTGCCCTTTACGCGCGTTAATTTCTGTCTCTTGCGCTCATCCCTTTTCTTGTTTTAGTTTTCTTTTCTTTTTGGCTGATTTTATGTCTACAGTAGGTGTCCCCTATAATGGGCGTTTTAATTTGTTTCAAGAAATCCTGTCTTAAACAGGTGACTGAAGCCCAGGCAAGCATCAAGTGTTGGCCCGACGGCTGACGCCGTAGCCAAGCGCACTGGGTTGCGTTATTGCTGTGATGTATGTAGGGAGGTGGAGAACGAAATGTGTTCGTTTATGCGTCAAACGAAGACTGGATTTAGGGAACTGTTTGGAAGTTTTCGCAAACTTTCCGACCTGTTCTCTGCGCTTGATTCGTCTTTCAATAACCTTAAGTTATTGAATGAATCACCAAAGCGCAAGAAATCCGCGCGAAATCAAAAGTCTTCAGTTAGCGTCACCCATCTCCTTCTAATTGACCAGCCAAGCACGCCAGTGACCCAGCCGTTGATTTCGTTCAACAATCCCCCAATAGTAACGAGGTCTTCGGCTCAATCGGTTTTGCTTCCTGATAATGTCATTGAGTGTGTGCAACCTGTGACGCCCATAATTTCCGACAAGTCCGCTGTGGTCTCGTTGCCCGTGCCACAGTTAATAGTTTTACCGAAGGCGTGTTCAAGTTCTGGTTTACCAGAAGAGAACGTATGCTCTGGAGTTATACCTGAGGCGCCTAAAAGGATTCTAGGTGTTCCACAAAGGAAACAAGTTTTTGTTTCCAGGCTTGCCCATGACCCCACATCAAATGATGTAACAGACGATATTCAATGCAAAGTTAATTCCTTGGATATTAAAGTGGAAAAATTCAAGTTTTCTTATGAGAGGGACATATTATCCTTCAAAATAAGTGTCCCCAACGAACCCCTGGGCTTTATATGCTCGGCTGAAATAGCAGCCTACAGCGATGCTTAGGTACTCTAGGATGCCCATATTCCTCATTACGCTGAGGATTACCGGCCATTTTGCTGTGTTGAAGGCGTTCTTCACGTCCAGAGTTGCGCAGTACTCCTTCCTGCCTTCCAACCATCTGTCGCCTTCGAGAGCGGACCTCGCTATGTTCACCACCGCGTCTAGTGCTTCTTCCCTTTCGGAATCCGTATTGATGCCTCCCTATACCGTTCGAACTCTCGGTTGTTCTCCAATGTCATTCGTTGATGATTAACGGATTCCAGTACCCGTAGTTTGTAATAGTATGTCTTGTAATCGCTGAACCTGTGCCTCCCGTGCAGCCCAGAGTTCGACCAAATTCTTTTCACGCCTCCGATACTCTTCCTCCAAAGACATTGCATTCTTAAGAAAGATCGTTGTATTCTTTTTCGAGTATCTTATAGCGATTCGCCTGATCAATTCTAGCATTCTTCGGTTTCGTTTGTATTGCTTTTGCTTGGTCCGCAGGGACTCATTGCACCAACCTTGGAAGAGACTTCTAGTGGGATCTGTATCGTTCCCTTCCACCTCCAGCTGCAACAGTTTGAATTGTCTCAATAGTCGCATTTGGATTACAGAAAGGCCACTCCTGTGTTGCCGTGAGTTCAGTTTCTTTTTCAATCGCTTTATCGTAAACTTGCGATCACTGATCACAGTTGCAGTTTCATGATAATCAGCTGGAGACTCTATGTCTCGTTTCCCAAGTCCGTTGTTGACATGAGCTGCTGCAACTGCTTGACCGCAGCTATTCTGACTTGAAGGGAGAATTCCTCCTTCAATTCCTCGACCCATTTGGAAAATCCATAGGAAGCTTGACTAAATCTATTTAACTGTTGTCTGGCCATGAGAAGTTTGTCAACCTGCATATCGTTACTGGTCTGAAGATCGTTGAGTAGATGATCAAATTGAGTCCAAATATATATCATCATATATATCATCAGGCCATTTGCCTGTACAGGTCAGATGGTTTCGCTCCTTGGACAAGCGTTTGTAGCTCATGCAGAAGAATTTGAAATGGACATGCAACTTTGTAAAGCACAATTCGAAGTCGAGTGTTGAGTCATTCAAACCGATAGTTCCATCGTAAGTTCCTTTAAAAATTTCAAGCAAATCGATAGCCGATTTACGCTGTGCATTTAATTGAGTCTTCAGCGACATGATCTCTTTATCCCTATCGCTTTCACCGGCACTTAGCATTCGAGTACGGTTTATTGGTGGAGTGCCTCCTTACACCAGTTACGGACGGAATGCAAGAAGACGCGCAAAATGAGCCAGAGGAGCCCCTCATCACGGGGAACTACTGGAAGTATTGAAAAGTAAACGCAATGAGCTCAAGCACGGAATAACGGCAGCCAAAGCGCGTGCCAATAAGGATCTACTGGAGTGTGTGGATGATGATCCTTAGGGACTAGCTTATAAAATTGTAAGCAAAAAGCTAGGCAGGGGGGAGAGTCCTCCTGATGAACCCAGATACTGTCCAGCATCGTGTTTAAACTTTTCCCTATGCAGACCACCTTATGGCAAGCGAGAGTAGAATCACCAGTCTCTCCCTTTCCGGAGGTCACCGTATCCGAAGTCGTTGAGGCAGCGAAACGGATCAAGCCCAAGGCTCCAGGCCTGGATGGGATCCGGGGAGTGGTCATCAAGGCAGTGGCGCTGGCCAGACCTGAAATCTTTAGAGACACATTCCAGCAGTGTATACTAGAAGGGGTCTTCCACAAGGATTTGTGCTTGGTCCAATCCTATGGAACATTATGTACAATGGGATCATGGGCAACAGTAAACCTGAAGGAGCTCAACTACACTATTTTGCGGACGACGTGGCTATTACAGCGGTTTCCGAAACTTTGGCTGAACTTCAAAACAAGTGCAGTACGACGATCACATCGATCATCGACTGGCTTGACAAGGTCGGCCTTAAAATTGCGGCGCACAAAACTGAGGCTGCCGCTCTAGCACTTATCTTTTTTCTTACCTTTGCTCTCTCTGCTCTCTGCCCTTTACGCGTTAATTTCTGTCTCTTGCGCTCATCCCTTTTCTTGTTTTAGTTTTCTTTTCTTTTTGGCTGATTTTATGTCTACAGTAGGTGTCCCCTATAATGGGCGTTTTAATTTGTTTCAAGAAATCCTGTCTTAAACAGGTGACTGAAGCCCAGGCAAGCATCAAGTGTTGGCCCGACGGCTGACGCCGTAGCCAAGCGCACTGGGTTGCGTTATTGCTGTGATGTATGTAGGGAGGTGGAGAACGAAATGTGTTCGTTTATGCGTCAAACGAAGACTGGATTTAGGGAACTGTTTGGAAGTTTTCGCAAACTTTCCGACCTGTTCTCTGCGCTTGATTCGTCTTTCAATAACCTTAAGTTATTGAATGAATCACCAAAGCGCAAGAAATCCGCGCGAAATCAAAAGTCTTCAGTTAGCGTCACCCATCTCCTTCTAATTGACCAGCCAAGCACGCCAGTGACCCAGCCGTTGATTTCGTTCAACAATCCCCCAATAGTAACGAGGTCTTCGGCTCAATCGGTTTTGCTTCCTGATAATGTCATTGAGTGTGTGCAACCTGTGACGCCCATAATTTCCGACAAGTCCGCTGTGGTCTCGTTGCCCGTGCCACAGTTAATAGTTTTACCGAAGGCGTGTTCAAGTTCTGGTTTACCAGAAGAGAACGTATGCTCTGGAGTTATACCTGAGGCGCCTAAAAGGATTCTAGGTGTTCCACAAAGGAAACAAGTTTTTTGTTTCCAGGCTTGCCCATGACCCCACATCAAATGATGTAACAGACGATATTCAATGCAAAGTTAATTCCTTGGATATTAAAGTGGAAAAATTCAAGTTTTCTTATGAGAGGGACATATTATCCTTCAAAATAAGTGTCCCCAACGAACCCCTGGGCTTTATATGCTCGGCTGAAATAGCAGCCTACAGCGATGCTTAGGTACTCTAGGATGCCCATATTCCTCATTACGCTGAGGATTACCGGCCATTTTGCTGTGTTGAAGGCGTTCTTCACGTCCAGAGTTGCGCAGTACTCCTTCCTGCCTTCCAACCATCTGTCGCCTTCGAGAGCGGACCTCGCTATGTTCACCACCGCGTCTAGTGCTTCTTCCCTTTCGGAATCCGTATTGATGCCTCCCTATACCGTTCGAACTCTCGGTTGTTCTCCAATGTCATTCGTTGATGATTAACGGATTCCAGTACCCGTAGTTTGTAATAGTATGTCTTGTAATCGCTGAACCTGTGCCTCCCGTGCAGCCCAGAGTTCGACCAAATTCTTTTCACGCCTCCGATACTCTTCCTCCAAAGACATTGCATTCTTAAGAAAGATCGTTGTATTCTTTTTCGAGTATCTTATAGCGATTCGCCTGATCAATTCTAGCATTCTTCGGTTTCGTTTGTATTGCTTTTGCTTGGTCCGCAGGGACTCATTCTTCTCCTCCAGTTTCGTTACTTGTTCCGCACGTGCATACAACGCATTTTGCAGTTTGCTCTTGGTACTCTCCAGCGTGCGATAGTCGCACATACAATATCTATTCTCTTTGAGTTACTCATCTACAGTTTTCTTTTCTTCCTCCAGTTTCTCGGTTCGCTTTGTTTTCGCAACGCACTTTGCAGTTCGCTATTGCTCGCACATAGTACTCGCACATACGGTCTGTAATCTGTTTGAGTTCCTCATCTACATTTTTCTTTTCTTCCTCCAGTTTCACGATTCGCTTTGTTTTGGCATCCAATGCACTTTGCAGTTCGCTTTTGGAATTCTCCAGCTTGTAATAGTCGCTGTTTGAGTTCCTCATCTACATTTTTCTTTTCTTCCTGCAGTTTCTCGATTCGCTTTGTTTTGGCATTCAAAGCAATATTCAGTTCACAGGTCACGTTCAATAGCTTCAAATAGCCGCAGTTCTAATTTTGACCCTTCTTGAGGTCAGCATAAAGATTTTGCTTTTGAGCATCGCAAGAAGTTAGTACTTCGCAACTAGCATTCTTCATTTTGAGGAAGTCGCACATAAGTTCTGCAGTCCGTTTGATTTCCACATTCATACGATTCTTCTCATTTTCCAGTCGCTCTGATTTTGCTTCCAAAAGAGTTTTCAGTTCAGAATTGATATCCATTAGTTTCAAGTTCTAATTTTCACCCTGCTTGAGCAGCTCGCAAAGATCATTCTTATCGATCACCAGTTCCTCGACAAGTTTTACTTGGGCAGTCAACGCATCTTGCAGTTTGCTGTTTGTATTCATCAACTTGAGGAGCTCACAGCTCTTGTCATCATCCTGTTTGACCTCTTCAACTTTGATCTTATTTTGCAGTTTTTCGAATAGTTTCTATCGTGCATCTAATGTATTCTGCAATTCGTTTTGGATTTCTATCAACTTGAGACATTGGGACTTCTATTCCTCAGCCCGTTTGAGATGCTCGACCATTGAAAATGATCAAAAAAGGGTATACTTACTTTGTGCAATGTATGTAACAGGCATAAGGAGGCGTGGCAGACCCCATAAAATATATATTCTTGCTCAGGATCACTAGCCGAGTCGATTGAGCCATGTCTGTCTGTCTGTCCGTTTTTCCGTCTGACCGTCTGTCCGACTGTCCGTCCGTTTTTTTGAGACAACAGATCTCAGCTTTTAAAAGAGGTAGAGAATCCAAATTTGGCATGGAGGTTCCTATGTATCCCAAGCAGATGAAGTTTATTTCAAAAGTGGGCGTTGCATCCCACCGCCCCCGCAAATCGGTAATTTACGATTATTTAGCAAACTATTAAACTTATAAAGTTCTAGTTATAAAGTGGTATGTATAAAGCTATGTGCCATACGAACATATTCTTTAAATAACAATTTGATTGGACCAATAACACAGAAGTTATTCAAGTCAACGTTTTCACTACAAATGTACGAACAGCAGCCTGTACGCTACTTTAGCAGTTGACGTCGACGTCGACGTCGACGTCACACTTAACGTGCGTCGCTGTGTGAGTGTGAGCGAGAAAGCTACATGTAGTAGAAGTATTTGTGCAAAATTGATGTTTGAAATTATGAGTGTGGTTGCTCCTTTGTAACGGATTTTAAAAATTGGGAGAAGGGTATCCTACTGTTGGGCGTTCGACTGTAGCCCTACCCACTTGTTTCTTCAACTTATTTCGCAGTTCGCTGTTCTTTTCCTTTACATTCTGGTAGAAACCCAAACGCTCTCCTCTCGTTCTGACTTCTTCATGTAGTTCAAAATTTTCAAATTGCAGATTCCCGAAGCCTTTCTTTTGTAAATCTAAGGAATCTTTTAAAATTCTCTTTTCAGTCTTCATTTTTTCGAGGAGCTTTACTTTTGCTGCTTTTTGTACTCCTCATCAAGCTCTGTCTTCTCTTTCTCCAGTTCCTCTATTTTTTATAACGCATTGTTTAGTTTGCGTTTGGCTTTTATTAACTGGAGATGTATGAAATTACAATTTCTAGCTGTTCTAAGCTTCTCATAAAGCCGTTTCCTCGTATCCTGGAGTACCTCTACGCGATGCTTTTGTTGGCTTAAACTCTTGCTGAATGTGCTGTTGGAGGACTTCAATTTCTTGAGCTCCTGACAAAGCTTTTTCATATCATTCTGCACTTCTTCTAGTTTTTTTTTTGTACATCGAAATTCTCTTGCAGCTCTATGTTGGCAACTTTTAACTGAAGATACGTAGTCTGATCTCCAGTCTTCGACCAGTTTCTCTCTTTGTTTCAGTTCTTCTAGTTCTCTCTTTAGTACATCGAAGTTCTTTTGCTGCATTGTGTTGAAATCGTCCAGCTGAAGATAGTCTGTTGTGCTGCCTTTAGTTTGCTCAAGTACCTCCCGTAGATCTTTCTTTTCATTCTTCAATTTAAATACTTGTTGACGTAGTACATCTATGTTCTCACCAAGTTCATGATTACAATTCTTCAAAATGGTATATTTATTTTTCAACATTTCAAACTGTTGGCACTCCATTTGCAGATTTCTATTATCATTCATCAGACTTTCGATTTCTCTCTCTCGCTCTGCCCGTGAATTCTTCAATTGCATGTTATGATTCTCGAGATTCCAAATATTCTTTTTGGTTTCCGCCTGCAGAGTTCTATACTGTTCTTCAAATGTCTGAAGTATTTTCTTCTTTTCATCCATTTCACTTTGTAGTTTTCTGTTGAGTTCTTTCAGTTCATCATTATCGGATTTCCAAATATTCTTAGTGAATTCCGCCTGCAGAGTTTTATTCTGATCTTCAAATGTAGGAGAAGTTTCTCCTTTTCATGCAGTTCACTTCGTAGATTTCAGTTGACTTCTCTCAGTATATTATTATTGGATACCCTAATAGTCTTATTGGTTTCCGCCTTCAGAGTTTTATTCTGATCTTTAAATATCTAGAGTATTTTCATCTTTTCATCTAGTTTACTTTGTAGCTTTCTGTTGTTTTATTTCAGTTTATCATTCTCGAGATTCCAAATATTCTTATTGGTTTCCGCCTGCAGGGTTCTATTCTGATCTTCAAATGTCTGGAGTATTTTCTCCTTTTCATCCAGTTCACTTTGTTGCTTTCTGTTGTTTTATTTCAGTTTATTATTCTCGAAATTCCAAATATTCTCATTGGTTTCCGCCTACGGAGTTTTATTCTGATCTTCAAATATCTGGAGTATTTTCTCCTTTTCATCCAGTTTACTTTGTAGATTTCTGTTGAGTTCTTTCAGTTGATCATTATCGGATTTCTCAGGAACCCTCTTCAGTTGCTCATTTGATGTATCTTTTTTTATTGTGTTTGCGCAATGATCCTTTTATACGCAATTTCTTTAACTGCTTCAGCACCTTCTTGTTCCTGCGAGCTTTCTTTGATTACTCCTAAGCACTACGTATTTTAAGGAAATTATTTAGTTCCTCATTTAGATCGGCTTTGGTTTTTGCGCTCAGTTTGAGTTCAGCACATTCGGCCTCAACTTAAGCCAGCTGCTGCTCCCTCTGCAATGAGCGTGTTTGCGCAACCTCATGCACTTTCTGCTGCTTGGCTGTTTGACGATTTCCTGGGGTTTAGGTGGATGATGAACATGTTGATGCCGGTTTAATTGGCAAATTAACTTTCTCTCTCTTTGGCTGCTTCTGCTGTTCCTCGGGCAGCGAGTCGTTATTGTCCCTTGGCGCAGATGACTCCTGAGCCAACCTTGGAATCTTGCTACTCGTTATATTAGATAATGGTCTCACAGCTGCCACTGTCTTGGATTGCTGCCCATCGTCGTCATGCGGCGCCTCGGCATGATGCTCCTCGTGTGCTTGGAGTTTCTTTACCTCTTCCTGCGACGTAGCTAACTCATTATTTGACTTGTCGTCAGGCTCATTCAGATTGTCGAGAGTTCTAGTGGGATCTGTATCGTTCCCTTCCACCTCCAGCTGCAACAGTTTGAATTGTGTCTGGTTAGAAATAAGAACGTCTACTTATTGAATTTAAATTTTTATGTTAAACTTTCTAGAAACATATGTTTTGTTAACAGAGCAATGCAACTCTGCTTCTGCCTATAATTGATATCGATAAGTTTGTTACCGAAATGTGTGAATACTATAAAAAGCCAGTAGTATTTTTGGGAAGATGTTAAGAAAACGCAACGCGAAAATGAACTCGCCAACTTGGTATGAACACATTAAGAAATAAAGTGTGCAACCTAGAAAAGAGATAATTACAGTCCACTCTTTTGCTTTGTTCACCAACATTTTGGTCCTTCGAGCCGGATAGTTGCGGGATCATCACGGCTTGCTTGGAATTTGGCACTCTTTCTTTCTTATTGAATTTGGACTTTTCACACTTGAGTGAAAATTCGTTTCTAACCTCACAATGCAGGCAATCATTCAACAGCGTGGTTTTTGCAAATCGCAAATATCTCGCGCTTATACTTCGACGGTGGATTTGACCACAATTTCTTTGGCGACTTTGGAATATCGCATTCGACGTTTGACTGAAACCTTTGAAGACTTGACGAAATTAACTGCGGAATATTACAATTATTCACATGAAGACAATTGGTCTGAACCAGACGACTTGCATGAATATGAAAGGAAATTCTCAGAGACACATTCCAAATTATCTGGTGCTTTGGCTAATGCTACAACAGCTCAGATTCACTCCTCAACACCAAACGCAACTGCAGATCAGCTGGAACGGCTCGCTACATCGCAAGCGGAGTTTTTAGAACACATGCGGAGCTCAAACAACAGTGATTTTCGATGCGAGAAAATCAAAATTACTACTTTCAGCGGCAATTATGAGGACTGGCGGCAGTTTTGTGATTTATTTCAGGGATGAATAGGAAATCGTAGCAATTTCACGAGCTGCCAGAAGTTTCACTATTTGAAGTCTTATTTGGCCGGAGACGCACTTAACTTGGTAAAACACATTGCGGTGACAGAGGAGAACTATACAGGAGCATGGGAACGATTGGTTACAAGATATAACAAGAAACAATTAATTGCCCGATCATTTGTTAATAGTTTCTTATCTATGCCGAGTGTCTCTGGATCTGGTGCTGCTTCTCTTCGGAAACTTGACGGCGGAGCAGATGAAGCAATCCGAGGACTGAAAGCTCTCAATTGCAATGGGCGTGATCTATGGGTCATCAATATTTTGCTAAACAAACTGGACATTGATACAAGACAATCGTGGGCAGAGCGCGAAGAGTCTACCGAAAACAACGTGAGCATCGATACTTTTTTGAAATTCATATTTAACCGTTGTGACGCATTGGAATCATGCCAACCTGTTCGCCACACATCGGGAAAGCGTACAGCAGCTGTGCATCTAGCTAACGGAGACCAGAACACCAGTGGAAAGCTTTGTGTAGTATGCAAGCAATCTCACACAATCTCATCTTGTGCTCAATTTAAGGCCATGAAACTGCTGACACGCAGGTCATTTATAAGGGACAACAAGCTTTGTTTCAATTGCTTAGCTCAGAACCATACAGCAAAACAATGTACTTCAAAATATCGGTGTCGCCACTGTCAAGGCATGCATCATACGCTTGTTCACTATACGCCACAAGTGGAACTGGATCTTCGACCAACTACTATAAGCACTCCAACGGATACACAACAGACCACAGCCGATATGTCACATTTCTCGGCAGGTACGATGCTTCTGCAGCGAGCGCAGACATTAATGCCAACAATACTTGCTTATGTGATCAACAAGTGGGGCAAACTTACAACTTGTCGCCTACTTTTGGATTCTGGATCTACCATAACGTTAGCCAGCGAAGCGTTTGTGCAACGCGTGGGAGCAAGTCGATCACAGGCCCGAATCTCGGTGGTTGGGCTCTCAGCCAATCACGCAGGTACCACTCGAGGATGCACCAAGTTGCATCTACGATCTCGTATAACTAATGATGCTGTTCATATCACCACCTTCATTATGAATTCATTAACATCATCTGTTCCTTCTCATGAGGTCAACACAAGTACTTGGGATGCCCTTGCAGGATTGGCATTGGCAGACTCGACGTTTCATACACCTGGTCAGATTGACGTTATTATTGGCTCTGATCAACTATGGAGCATTTACACAGGCGAGCGAATCCCCATAGGAAACAATGGCCTTCAAGCACTTAACACCCTTTTTGGTTGGGTCGTTGTCGGCTCTTGTAACAACGCCCAGGACACGACGATGACTCATCAAGCACTGCATGCTCAATTGGATTTGGATTCATTGGTTCGATCATTTATGGAAATGGACAACATTAATCCGAGCAAATCGACAATCGATGCATGTGACCCAACCGAACAGCATTTTGTGGCCTCTCATAAACGCAATAGCGAGGGTGTGTTCATAGTGGAGTACCCCTTCAAGGCTGATGCGCCACCTCTTCATAACTCAATGTTGACACAGGCAATTAAACGATTTGCATCACAATCGCAGCCAGTATATTGATTTCATGAAGAATTATTTTGAACGGGGACACATGGAAGAGATTCATTTGGACCAGGAAAGCAAAAGTCTTGACAAGTGCGTTTACCTGGCTCACCATGCTGTTATGAAACCAGAAAGCACGACTACCAAGTGCCGAGTGGTCTTCGACGGCTCGGTTAAGGATGACACAGGTTTCTCACTCAACGATCGGTTACACATCGGTCCACCAAGTCAACGAGACCTGTTTGGAGTTTGCCTGAGATTTCGGCAACATTACTACGTAGTGTGTGCTGATATAGAGAAGATGTTTCGAGGCATTCAAGTATCAAAGTCACATTCGGATTTGCAACGCATAGTGTGGCGTGAAGACGAAAGATCTCCTCTTCGACACTATCGTTTGTTGACGGTCACATATGGATTAGCACCGTCACCCTTTTTAGCGGTAAGAGTACTAAAGCAACTCGCTGAAGATTATCGACATGAGCATCCCTTGGCTGCGCACGCTCTATTACACGATACGTATGTGGACGACATATCTTCGGGAGCCGATTCTGTAGAGGGTCTACTCAAACTAAAGGACGAACTTGTTTGCTTGCTAGCCAAAGCGAAATTCAATCTTCGGAAGTGGAGCTCTAATTGTGAAGAGCTTATGAGAATGTTACCTTTGCAAGACTTGTAATACAAGCCGATTGCGGATGAAGACCAGCCTGTATCTCAATTGGTCAAAATAATGGGATTGCTTTGGAGTCCAAGATCCGATGAGGTCGGCATAAAGCTTAATACTTTTGACACTAATCGCGAGCCAACTAAGCGCACCCTTTTGTCTGAACTGTCAAAGATCTACGATCCGTTGGGATTTGTGGCACCAACAACTGTTATGCTGAAAATACTCTTCCCAGAATGTTGGCTGACTTCCCTCGGCTGGGAGGATGTGCTCACCGGAACTATATTACGACGTTGGCTTATTTTGGCAAATGAACTTGATTTATTATCGAAGTGTCGGATTCCTCGACTCATTTCTAGGCCAGCACACGCTATCGAATTACATGGATACGCAGATGCTTCATCGCAAGCATTTGGAGCTGTTGTTTACAGTCGCGTCGTAATGGAAACTGAAATCGTGGTTACTTTGATCGCTGCCAAAACTCGGGTTGCCCCGATCAAACCTATTTCAATACCTCGACTCGAACTAAATGCTGCTCATCTATTATCGAAGTTATTAACGCTCATCAAGGACTCTCTGACCATTCCAGTCGCTAGCATCGACTGCTGGAGCGATTCGGAAATTGTATTGCATTGGTTATCAGCACCACCGCGTAAATGGAATACATACGTGTGCAACAGGACAGCAGAAATCTTACAGGAATATCCAAGAAGCTGTTGGCATCATGTAAGATCAGAAGACAACCCAGCTGATTGTGCATCGCGAGGATTACTGCCTTCCCAGCTACTTGAACACAGTTTATGGTGGACAGGTCCACCATGGCTCTCACAACCTCGTCCAGAATGGCCATCTAAAAGAAGAGGATCTGAATTCGACGTGCTTCCCCTCGCTGCAGTGGAAGAAAAACCACAACAAACCCTTGCTATAGTACAAAATCCTGAATTGAACATAGACGTGCTCAATCTGTTGAGCAACAAACTGTCATCATGGAGCCATCTCCTGCGGGTTGCTTGCTATGTCTTTCGTTTCTTACACCAGTATTGCCGCAAAGGAAAACTTTGTAAATTAGACAACGGCGACAATTTGAAGTATCCATGTCAGGATTGGACACGAGGCAGATTCTTGACGGCAACTGAATTACATTATGCTCGTAACAGACTTTTGCTGCATATGCAACGTACTGAATTTACTCGGGACTATGAAGTACTTTCGAGAAGCAACCTTCTACAAACAAAATCGAATTTGATAAAGCGCGCACCATTTTGTGACACGATTGGATTACTGCGAGTCGGAGGGCGCATTGTGAAATCCGAACTGAACTTCAACGCAAAACATCCCATTCTCGTAGATAAGTCTTCGGCAATAGCATCACTATTAATTCGTTATTTTCACAGAACTCACCTTCATTCCGATGAGGAGGCTACTTTCCATATCGTTCGACAACAATTTTGGATATTGGGGGCACGTAACTTAATCTGGAAAGAGGTCTTTCGTTGCAAGCAATGTTTTATGCAACGCCGTGACACAGCACAGCAGGTACTGGCAGATCTACCTGTACCTAGAGTTCATCAAAGTCCATGTTTTCAACACACTGGTCTCGACTACGCGGGACCTATTGCTATAAAAGAATCTAAGGGTCGAACTCCGAGGATTGGCAAGGCATGGTTTGCCATCTTTGTGTGTCTGGCAACTAATGCCATCCATATTGAGGTAGTCAGCGATCTGACTACGAATGCATTTATAGCCGCGTTCAAACGCTTTTGTGCACGAAGGAAGACTCTGACGGATCTTTACTCCGACAACGGAACTACATTTCACGGAGCCAAACGGGAGCTGAATACTATGCGAGAAGTAGCTACAGCACATGCTAAAGATGAGCAACTAGCTAACTTCTTTGCCACGGAAGGACTCACTTGGCATTTCATTCCCCCGTCCGCACCACATTTTGGTGGGTTGTGGGAATCGGGCGTGCGTTCAATTAAACTTCATTTGCGCCGAGTAGTAGGAGCAGCCGCTCTCACCTTTGAAGAGTTGTATACCGTATTGACTCAAATCGAAGCTCTTCTTAATTCACGGCCTTTGTCACAATCTGGTGATGACAGCCTTGATCCACTGACGCCAGCACATTTTCTAGTGGGACAACCATACACAGCTTTTGAACACAAACATTAACAAATTACAGCGTTGGACTCAGCTTCAGGCTATGGTACAAGGATTCTGGAAGCGCTGGCTTGACGAGTCTGCAGGAGCGCAACAAATGGCACTTGAAAACCCCCAATCTAAGCGTGGATACACTTGTGGTTTTAAAGGAGCCCAATCTACCTCCATCCAAATGGCTAGGGCGCATCATTGAGGTTCATCCAGGAACCGACCACAAGATCAGAGTTGTCACGATAAAGACGGCACATGGAATATATAAGCGGTCTATTACAAAGATTGCACCGCTCCCAATTGACTGAACGCGGAGTTCAGGGGGGCCGGTATGGTTAGAAATAAGAACGTCTACTTATTGAATTTAAATTTTTATGTTAAACTTTCTAGAAACATATGTTTTGTTAACAGAGCAATGCAACTCTGCTTCTGCTTATAATTGATATCGATAAGTTTGTTACCGAAATGTGTGAATACTATAAAAAGCCAGTAGTATTTTTGGGAAGATGTTAAGAAAACGCAACGCGAAAATGAACTCGCCAACTTGGTATGAACACATTAAGAAATAAAGTGTGCAACCTAGAAAAAAGATAATTACAGTCCACTCTTTTGCTTCGTTCACCAACAGTCTCAATAGTCGCATTTGGATTACAGATAGGCTACTCCTGCGTTGCCGTTAGTTCAGCTTCTTCTTCAATCGCTTTATCGTTAACTTGCGATCACTTATCGCTCTGGAGCACTGCAATTGCAGTTTCTTGATCATCAGCTGGAGACTCCATGTCTCGAATCCCATGTCCGTTGTTGACATGAGCTGCTGCAACTGCTTGACCGCAGCTATTCTGACTTTTATGGAGAATTCCTCCTTCAATTCCTCGACCCATTCGGAGAATCCATAGGAAGCTTGACCAATTCTATTTAACTGTTGTCTGGCCATGAGAAGTTTGTCCACAAGCATATCGTTACTGGTCTGAAGATCGTTTAGTAGATGATCAAATTGAGTCCAAATATATATCATCTGATTGCAACTAGGTAGCCTGAAGGCCATTTTCCTGTAAAGGAACTTCTCCCTTGTGGTCAGATGGTTTCGCTCCTTGAACAAGCGTTTGTAGCTCATGCAGAAGGATTTGATATGGACATGCAACTTTTTAAAGCACAATTCGGAGTCGGGTGTTAAGTCATCCAAATCGATAGTTCCACCGTAAGTTTCTTTAAAAATTTCAAGCAAATCGATAGCCGATTTATGCTGCAGTTCCATGATCTCTTGATCCCTATCGCTTTCACCGGCACTTAGCATTCGAGTACGGTTTATTGGTGGAGTGCCTCCTTACACCAGTTACGGACGGAATGCAAGAAGACGCGCGCAACGAGCCAGAGGAGCCCCTCATCACGGGGAACTACTGGAAGTATTGAAAAGTAAACGCAATTAGCTCAAGCACGGAATAACGGTAGCCAAAGCGCGTGCCAATAAGGATCTACTGGAGTGTGTGGATGACGATCCTTAGGGACTAGCTTATAAAATTGTAAGCAAAAAGCTAGGCAGGGGGGAGAGTCCTCCTGATGAACCCCAGATACTGTCCAGCATCGTGTTTGAGCATTTCCGTATGCAGATCACCTTATGGCAAGCGAGAGTAGAATCACCAGTCTCTCCCTTTCCGGAGGTCACCGTATCCGAAGTCGTTGAGGCAGCGAAATGGATCAAGCCCAACAAGGCTCCAGGCCTGGATGGGATCCGGGGAGTGGTCATCAAGGCAGTGGCGCTGGCCAGACCTGAAATCTTTAGAGACACATTCCAGCAGTGTATACTAGAAGGGGTCTTCCACAAGGATCTGTGCTTGGTCCAATCCTTTGGAACATTATGTACAATGGGATCATGGACAACAGTAAACCTGAAGGAGGTCAACTACACTGTTTTGCGGACGACGTGGCTATTACAGCGGTTTCCGAAACTTTGGCTGAACTTCAAAACAAGTGCAGTACGACGATCACATTGACCATCGACTGGCTTGACAAGGTCGGCCTTAAAATTGCGACGCACAAAACTGAGGCTGCCGCTCTAGCACTTATCTTTTTTCTTACCTTTGCTCTCTCTGCTCTCTGCCCTTTACGCGCGTTAATTTCTCTCTCTTGCGCTCATCCCTTTTCTTGTTTTAGTTTTTTTTTCTTTTGAGTAACTTTTCTGGTGATCGGTTGTGTTTCTGCATAGCTCCTGGTATTTTTACTTAAATTGTGCATTTTAACAAATACATTCATACTAACTTTGGTTAATCTATTGCTCTAACCCTGTGCTTATTATTAACACTTGTTATTAACTCGGTGCTAGTGCTAATTTCTATCATACAATTAAGCCTTTTATTTTGATTTTAATTTTTCTTGCGCTTCTTTGGCGTCAGTTATTGTTTTTGTTTTGAGTACTTACTCTAACACTCTTGTTCTCCCACGCTCTCGTGCTCTCACGCTGCTTACGCTCTCACTCTGCTTACGCTCTGTTGTTGTTTTGTGTTGAGTGCACTCTCTCTCAATCTCAACCGCTCAGATTGTAACAGCTGTACTTTGTATTTAGCTTGTGCACTTGCGTTGGATACCAAGTAACTGTTTCTCTCTTTTATTGTTACTGCCTATTCCTATTTTCTTTTCGTAGCATTTTTTGGAGTTCCCTACGTGAGTTGGGTACATCAGTTTTTATATAATTTCATTTTAATTTCATAACTTTCATTTTTCTTTTAAATTTTAATTTATTTTAAAATGCTGCCTTGCTGTGCATCAAACTGCAAATGCGCTGCTGATCCCAATGCCGATTATATTGGCTGCTGGCTGTGCGATAATTTTATGCACGTAAAATGCGCTGGCTTCTCTTTAAAGATCAGAGATGCAATTAATAAAAACATCGGCCTTAAATGGTCGTGCGAAAACTGTCGGGTGGGCGAATTAGAGCTTCGTAAAGTATTTACAAAAACTTCTCGCGGTTTCTCCCGTATTCGCTCTCTTTTCACGAGTCTCATGTCCGAGTTTACGGATCTTGAGACTCATCATAACGCCTTTAATGCCACAAAAAAGCATTCTCCTACACCATTGGCAGTTGATCACTCAAATGTTCCTCTTCCAGTAGCATCTGAAACATCTTCAGCCCTTATTGTTCCCAGAAACGACCCTCCTTTGATGAGTTTTAACTCTCCAGTCCCGTCCTGCTCTGAGAAAATCATTGTAAGGGATATTTCTGTCTTTCCAACTTCTAGCAAACGAAAAGACAAGACAACTTTAGGAGTTGACCCTCTTCCGTTGTCTATCTTGCCTAGCTCCAGTCAGAGTAAAAACAAGATAGCCACGACCAATTTACCGGCAAACATTGTACAGAGTGTAAAACCTCTTGTTGCGGTGAAGCCGAAGAAAGTAGTGTTTCTCTCTCGATTGGGCCCTGACACTACTAGTGAGGATGTACAATCGTATATCCTCTCAAAATTACATATACCAAATATGTTGATTGAGAAATTTAATTTCAAATTTTCGCGGGATATATCTTCCTTCAAGATAAGTCTCCCAGCAGAGCATTTCCCAGCTGTATGCTGTGGATCTTTTTGGCCGCCAGATCTAATTGTTAAGGAGTTCACTCCAAAACAAAGAAGTCGAACCGCCGTAACCCTGCCATCGTTAACAGTTTCGTCCCCAACTAAGACCTCCAGAACTCCAAAAGATGCAATGCATGCAAAAAACTAATTTCGCATCTTTCTATTGCATATCAAAACGTTAGAGGTCTTAACACTAAGATCTCTAATCTTTTTGTTGATAGCTCATCTTTTGATTTTAAAATACTAATATTTACTGAAACCTGGTTAAAGCCTACCATAAGTAACTTAGAACTTTTTCCCAATAAATACACTACCTTCAGATGTGACCGTCTATCACGATCCGGTGGTGGTGTTCTTATTGCTGTCGAATCAGACATGTCGTCAGAAATTGTTTTGACACATTGTCCACCTCACGTTGAATTTGTGTGTGTAAAAATAAGCGTAAATCAAATTTCAATTTATATTACTTGCTCCTACATTCCTCCTTCTTCTGAACTCTCTTTGTACGCAGAACATCTTTCCTGCATTCAATCTATTGAATCTAAACTTTTGGACAGAGATTACCTCTTGGTTTTTGGCGATTTTAACTTGCCCCAAGTCTTATGGTCCACTCAAGCAAATTGTTTAATTCCCTCAGTTTATAATTCATTTATTAATAGCCTTTACGAATTATGCTTATCTCAAATTAACCCCTTTCGTAACATCAGTGACAATACTCTTGACTTAATTTTTGTCTCTGATTCTCTATCTAACACGATTTTTAGAATTGATCCTCTAGTTCTTCCTGAAGATCCATATCATCCAACGCTTAATATTTTACTAGAATTGTTTACTCCAGTGCAAACGTCAATAGTTATGCCTAACTTAAAATCGCGTTGTTTTCGCAAAACTGATTTTGTTAAGCTTAACTATCTTATTTCTAATCATGATTGGTCTTTATTTTATTCGTGTTCTGATTTAAATTCTTGCATTGCATATTTTTATAAATCCTTAAATGCATTTTTTGATGTTTGCGTTCCGTGTGCATATCCGGCAAAGTCTAACTGGCTTCCGTGGTATACACGTGAACTACTAAGGTTAAAAAATGTTAAATCTCGGCTTTATAAAAAATTTACTTCTTCGGGTAATCCCTCTGATTATACCCGATACATAGTTGCAAAGACAAATTTTATTACTTGCAACAGTTTATCTTATAAAAAATATTTAAATCGTTGTCGACTTGAATTTGCACGTAACCCTAAACAATTCTATAACTTTGTTAATATTAAACGAAAATCTAATAGTTTCCCACCTTATTTTTTATATGAAAACAAGAAAGCAACCAGTGATCAAGAAGCTGCTGATCTGTTTGCGGACTTTTTTCAATCTACCTATTCCTCTACTAACTACGACAATAATCTTCCATATCCGTATTTAACTCAGAGATCAAATTCCGTTTCTTGTGATATGATCGATGAGGAATCATTACGGACTAATCTCTGCTCTATTAATCCAATCTTCTCTCCCGGTCCTGACGGAGTACCAGGATGCGTACTTAGATATTGTGCCAATAGCTTATATAGACCCATTTTCAAGTTATTTAACTTGTCTTTAGCAACTTCTGCGTTTCCTTCAATCTGGAAAAAATCTTTTTCTATCCCTCTTCATAAAAATGGGTCTAAGTCGGAAGTAAAGAATTATAGGTGTATTTCCAAATTATCTTCTATTCCAAAATTGTTGGAAAAAATTATTACCGTAGAGTTAACACATAAGTGCAAGTCACTTATTTCGCCACATCAACATGGCTTTGTAAAATCTAGATCGACTTCCACGAATCTTCTGGAGTTCACCTCACTAATTAATAAAGGTTTTCAGAAAAAAATGCAAACTGATGTGGTCTACACAGATTTCAGCAAAGCATTTGATTCAGTAAATCACTTACTTCTTCTTCATAAGCTTAATCTTATTGGTTTTTCCTACCCATTGCTCCTTTGGATCTCCAATTACTTAACTGGTAGGTCCCAAAGGGTGTTATTCAAATGTTTGCTATCTAAGCCTATTTCTGTATCCTCTGGTGTTCCTCAGGGCAGTCATCTGGGCCCTTTACTCTTTAACCTATTTATAAATGATCTTCCATCTGTTCTACACTTTTCTAATATTCTAATGTATGCTGATGATGTGAAACTTTGCTTAACATACAATGAACTGACCGCTAATTCACTTCAAGTCGATATTGACTCATTTTTTACTTGGTGTAGCTGTAATTTGCTATATTTAAACTGTTCGAAGTGTAAGGTCATGTCTTTTTATAGAAGTAATTTTCACGTTGTCAACTATACCCTTGATCAATTTCCACTTCACAGAATTGTTGAAGTAATAGATCTTGGAATTCTTTTTGATCATAAGTTGAAATTTGATTGCCATATAACACACATTGTCAATAAGGCGTATCGGGCTCTTGGCTTCATTAAAAGATGGGCTAAAGAATTCGAAGACCCTTATACGACAAAATTGTTATTCACATCTCTTGTTCGCCCGATTTTGGAATATGGATCCTGTGTATGGTCTCCTCAATACCAGGTCCATCAAGACAGAATTGAGTCTGTCCAAAAACAATTTTTGCTCTTTGCTTTGCGTCGCTTTAACTGGGTTTCTAACATAGATTTACCACCTTACTCAAGCCGACTCCTGCTAATTAACCTACCCTCCTTAACTAACCGTCGTATTATGCTAGGTGTTATGGTTATAATAAAACTAATAAAATACGACATTGACTCTCCTTTCCTGCTTAACCAACTAAACTTCTGTGTTCCTTCTAGGGTCACACGGAATTTTGTACCACTTTCTTTGGGTTTCTGTAATAATAACTATAGCTTGCATGATTCTTTTAGAGTTCTCTGTGCTGATTATAATAAGCTTTTTAGAGTAATCAACACGGAATCCTCCCTTTCATCTATTAAATTATCTATATTAAACCACCTAACAACAATTAATATACATCCTAACAATTAATACTAATTTACCGATCTGATTGGGTTTTACTGGGTTTTCCCCAATCCTTTGCAGCAAATGCTGGATCGGGAAATCTTGCTTTATATTTCCCAGCTTAAATTTAAATTTAAACTTAAACTTTACATTTAAAAATATATATATATTCTTGATAATTTTAAACTTTTTATGAAATTTAATTTTAATATCATAATTTTTAATTTTTATCATTTCCGTTTTTTTTTTTTTAATTTTAATTATATCATAATTTAAAAATAAAAACTAATTTTAATTTCTAGTCGACTGTCTTAGTTGACGTTAAATAAATAAAAATAAAAAAATAAAAAAATGTCATTGAGTGTGTGCAACCTGTGACGCCCAAAATTTCCGACAAGTCTGCTGTGGTCTCGTTGCCCGTGCCACAGTTAATAGTTTTACCGAAGGCGTGTTCAAGTTCTGGTTTACCAGAAGAGAACCTATGCTCTGGAGTTATACCTGAGGCGCTTAAAAAGATTCAAGGTATTCCACAAAGGAAACAAATTTTTGTTTCCAGGCTTGCCCTGACCTCACATCAAATGATGTAACAGGCTATATTCAAGGCAAAATTCATTCCTTGGATATTAAAGTGGAAAAATTCAAGTTTTCTTATGAAGGCGTGTGCAAGTTCTGGTTTACCAGAAGAGAACCTATGCTCTGGAGGCGTCTAAAAAGTTTCTAGGTGTTCCACAAAGAAAACAAATTTTTGTTTCCAGGATTGCCCCTTGACGTCACATCGAATGAAGTAACATTCTATATTCAAGGCAATATTCATTCCTTGAACATTAAAGTGGAAAAATACAAGTTTTCTTATGAGAAGGACATATCATCCTTCAATTTAAGTGTCCGCAACGATTTCATGGGCGTTATATGCTCCGCTCAATTTAGCGACTAATATTTTTTTTAAAACTATTCATTCATTTTTTGGTATTTGCGTTCCGTATTTTTATTCATCATTCTCCAGTAAGCCGCCATGGTTTACAGGAGAGTTGTCACGGTTAAAAAATTTAAAGTCAAGCCCTTTACAAAAAATTTAAATGTAGTAACTCGCCCTTAGCCTTTTCACGATACTTAAGCGCGAGCTCCCACTACACATTCCCCACTCCCCTGAAACCGTCCAAATTCCGCTGAATGAACGGCATCAAGGGACACAACAACAACAACTCAGTAGTCCACATACACGAATAAACACATATTATAAAATAAGCTCATACACATGTTACACACACACCTTGAGCATACATGGTCTCGAACATTCTAGGATAGATTTCACCATAACGATAATGTTGCATCAGCCTCTAATTGTGCGTTGATTGGTCAGTTTACATTTGTAGCTTTGAAAGGACCGTTATAGCGAGGCGTTGTAGCCGATGCCTAGCGCAGTTTCGGCGTTAAGCAAAAGAAGTTTTGGCGACGCATTGCCACTTGCATTTTGATGGTACGAAGTGTCATACTTAATATCGCAACATTAACTCTACACCTTAAATGTAATTTTCAAATAAAATAAGAAGTGATATTCATTGTTACCTAAACTGTGTTCGAAATTAAAACATAATTTAACCAACTGACCACGTGGAGCTACGTCCCATTTATAACTGGCGCAGCCGATAACCAGGAGCAGATTGCATATTCTTGGGAAAACAACCTACGACGCTTCTTAAGTAAAAATTTGTGAGTAGAGTGATATTTTAAAAAGACGCAAGAGTTACTTAACTGCACTTAAAAGTAAAACGAAGTTTCTATTTCACCAAATGAAAAAGAAAATGAAACAAAAACGAAAAATATATATAAATATATCATAATAATAAATATATTATTTAAAACTAAATATCAACAAAAAAAATATATAAAAAAAATGGAACAAAATGAAAGTCCAATTTTTACGGGGAACACATAACAAGCAGATGCCGCTCTAAATAAGAAGCACTGTGATACAAAACAATCAGATGCCACTCTAAATAAGAAGCACTGTTATACAAAAAAAAGAAAAAAAGATTTTTTATATGGCTCTTTGCCTGAATACCTTTATTAAGGGTCTAATGGTACCAATCCGGAAAGTGGTCAAAGCTTCTAGACCAAATACGTTGGATGAGGCATTTGATATAGCCATTCAGGAGAGGAATGAGTACATGCAGGAGAGACGACGGTACCCAGCAAATCAACATTATAATCGTATTTCAGACTACCAACAGGGCCGAGGACAGTATATAGCTCTTCCTTACTCAACCGAGAATCGTTACGGACAGCGCCATCGCTCTAACAACGAGGCTAATGGACATAATCATTTCTCTAGAGAATTTATGCCACCTAAGACAGAATCAACAGATGGCCACTCACACCAATATAGAGGTGGAAGATTCGATAGTTCACGTCAGACTAATACTAGCAGATTTAATAATCTAGAAGCCTCTTCGGAGCAACCAGCACATCACAATTTAGAGGAAACTGTAAATTTTCAAAGACCAGCCTCAGGGAGCAGAAAGGGTACCTAAAAATTTATAAGGATAAACACGGATCACTACCCTATATTTTGGTTAGTTCACCGTTTGGTAGGAAGTTACGCTTTTTAATCGATACAGGGGCATAATTCCGCTTTAGCAGAGAGAATCCTTAAGCACAAATACAGTCATAAAAACTGTATTAAAGGAAATTCAGGTCACCGAAAAGGTCGAATATCCAGCATTTTCCGCATTTAATTTAAAAGACACTTTTATATTTTTAATCCTCAAATTTCACGAATATTTCGACGAACTAATAGGTATTGACATCTTATGTACTATAAAAGCAAATATAGATCTTAAAACGTTAATTTTACAAACCCCTGCGGCAACTATCCCCATTCATATTGAACAAAATAGAGCTTCGGATATATTTAATATCGAAGCCAGTTCGGGAATGATAGTGCAGATACCAGTCGAATGTGAACAGGGACCATTTTTACTTGATTCCGTAGAATTAGTAGATAATGTACAGCTGACAATTACAACGCATGGATAGAAATAGTCAACTATTCTGATCAGGATCAGACGATTTGTTTAGAATTTCCATTATTTACAACCCAATTCATTCAAGAGGAATATGTAGAATTGAACTTTTATTGGTGCAACGAAGACCCCCCAACGGACATGAAAAACGACGCGAAATTTTACGTACGAGTCAATACGGACCACCTTTCTGATGAAGAAGCAAACCAACTTATACACCTATATTTGCAATTTAGATTAACATTCTCAAATACAAACAAACGCAAAATAGAAACTACAGATCACATACCCGTATATGCCAAACCCTTTAGATACTCCTACCAAGAACAAAAAGAGATCAATGACCAAATCAAAAATATGTTAGAACAAAACATAATTAGAGAAAGCCATTCACCTTGGAGCTCACCTGTTTGGTTGGTTCAGAAGAAATCCGAAAGAAGAGAACAAAAATAGAGATTAGTTAGTGACTATAGAAAACTGAACGAAAATAGAGATTAGTTATTGACTATAGAAAACTGAACGAAAACAAGTGGGTAGGGCTGCAGTCGAACTCCCGACAGTAGGATACCCTTCTCCCAATTTTTAAAATCCGTTACAAACGTGTAACCACACTCATAATTTCAAACAGAAATTTTGCACAAACACTTCTACTACATATAGCTTTTTCGCTCACACTCACAAAGCGACGCACGTTAAGAGTGACGTCAACTACTGAAAGCAGCGCGCAGGCTGCAGCTCGTACATTTGTACTGAAAACGTTTACTTGAATAACTTCTGTGTTATTGATCCGATCAGATTGTAATTTGCAGAATATGTTTGTATAGCATATAGCTTTCAATATACTAAAGCAGAAATTTATAAGTTCAATAGTTTGCTAAATAATCACAAATTACCGATTTGCGGTGTGGTGGGCGTGGCATCATTCATTTAACATAAACATCATATGCTTGGGAAATATGGGAACTTCCATTCCAAATTTGGTGTCTCTAGCTCTTTTAAAAGTTAAGATCCGTTGTCTCAACCAAACAGACGGACAGACGGACAGCCGGACAGACGGACAGACAGACGGACATGGCTCAATCGACTCGGCTTCTGATCCTGAGCAAGAATATATTTATTTTATGGGGTCTGCCACGCCTCCTTTTGCCTGTTACATACATTGCACAAAGTAAGGCTGATAAGTTTTATGGAACCGACCTCCAAAATAGTTAGATGAAGAATGCAATTATTACAATATGATTACGAGATTTTGTATAAGAAAGGTTCTCAAAACTTGGTAGATTTATAATTTTATGCACGTAAAATGCGCTGGCTTCTCTTTCAAGATCAGAGATGCAATTAATAAAAACATCGGCCTTAAATGGTCGTGCGAAAACTGTCGGGTGGGCGAATTAGAGCTTCGTAAAGTATTTACAAAAACTTCTCGCGGTTTCTCCCGTATTCGCTCTCTTTTCACGAGTCTCATGTCCGAGTTTACGGATCTTGAGACTCATCATAACGCCTTTAATGCCACAAAAAAGCATTCTCCTACACCATTGGCAGTTGATCACTCAAATGTTCCTCTTCCAGTAGCATCTGAAACATCTTCAGCCCTTATTGTTCCCAGAAACGACCCTCCTTTGATGAGTTTTAACTCTCCAGTCCCGTCCTGCTCTGAGAAAATCATTGTAAGGGATATTTCTGTCTTTCCAACTTCTAGCAAACGAAAAGACAAGACAACTTTAGGAGTTGACCCTCTTCCGTTGTCTATCTTGCCTAGCTCCAGTCAGAGTAAAAACAAGATAGCCACGACCAATTTACCGGCAAACATTGTACAGAGTGTAAAACCTCTTGTTGCGGTGAAGCCGAAGAAAGTAGTGTTTCTCTCTCGATTGGCCCCTGACACTACTAGTGAGGATGTACAATCGTATATCCTCTCAAAATTACATATACCAAATATGTTGATTGAGAAATTTAATTTCAAATTTTCGCGGGATATATCTTCCTTCAAGATAAGTCTCCCAGCAGAGCATTTCCCAGCTGTATGCTGTGGATCTTTTTGGCCGCCAGATCTAATTGTTAAGGAGTTCACTCCAAAACAAAGAAGTCGAACCGCCGTAACCCTGCCATCGTTAACAGTTTCGTCCCCAACTAAGACCTCCAGAACTCCAAAAGATGCAATGCATGCAAAAAACTAATTTCGCATCTTTCTATTGCATATCAAAACGTTAGAGGTCTTAACACTAAGATCTCTAATCTTTTTGTTGATAGCTCATCTTTTGATTTTAAAATACTAATATTTACTGAAACCTGGTTAAAGCCTACCATAAGTAACTTAGAACTTTTTCCCAATAAATACACTACCTTCAGATGTGACCGTCTATCACGATCCGGTGGTGGTGTTCTTATTGCTGTCGAATCAGACATGTCGTCAGAAATTGTTTTGACACATTGTCCACCTCACGTTGAATTTGTGTGTGTAAAAATAATCGTAAATCAAATTTCAATTTATATTACTTGCTCCTACATTCCTCCTTCTTCTGAACTCTCTTTGTACGCAGAACATCTTTCCTGCATTCAATCTATTGAATCTAAACTTTTGGACAGAGATTACCTCTTGGTTTTTGGCGATTTTAACTTGCCCCAAGTCTTATGGTCCACTCAAGCAAATTGTTTAATTCCCTCAGTTTATAATTCATTTATTAATAGCCTTTACGAATTATGCTTATCTCAAATTAACCCCTTTCGTAACATCAGTGACAATACTCTTGACTTAATTTTTGTCTCTGATTCTCTATCTAACACGATTTTTAGAATTGATCCTCTAGTTCTTCCTGAAGATCCATATCATCCAACGCTTAATATTTTACTAGAATTGTTTACTCCAGTGCAAACGTCAATAGTTATGCCTAACTTAAAATCGCGTTGTTTTCGCAAAACTGATTTTGTTAAGCTTAACTATCTTATTTCTAATCATGATTGGTCTTTATTTTATTCGTGTTCGGATTTAAATTCTTGCATTGCATATTTTTATAAATCCTTAAATGCATTTTTTGATGTTTGCGTTCCGTGTGCATATCCGGCAAAGTCTAACTGGCTTCCATGGTATACACGTGAACTACTAAGGTTCAAAAATGTTAAGTCTCGGCTTTATAAAAAATTTACTTCGGGTAATCCCTCTGATTAAACCCGATACATAGTTGCAAAGACAAATTTTATTACTTGCAACAGTTTATCTTATAATAATATTTAAATCGTTGTCGACTTGAATTTGCACGTAACCCTAAACAATTCTATAACTTTGTTAATATTAAACGAAAATCTAATAGTTTCCCACCTTGTTTTTTATATGAAAACAAGAAAGCAACCAGTGATCAAGAAGCTGCTGATCTGTTTGCGGACTTTTTTCAATCTACCTATTCCTCTACTAACTACGACAATAATCTTCCATATCCGTATTTAACTCAGAGATCAAATTCCGTTTCTTGTGATATGATCGATGAGGAATCATTACGGACTAATCTCTGCTCTATTAATCCAATCTTCTCTCCCGGTCCTGACGGAGTACCAGGATGCGTACTTAGATATTGTGCCAATAGCTTATATAGACCCATTTTCAAGTTATTTAACTTGTCTTTAGCAACTTCTGCGTTTCCTTCAATCTGGAAAAAATCTTTTTCTATCCCTCTTCATAAAAATGGGTCTAAGTCGGAAGTAAAGAATTATAGGTGTATTTCCAAATTATCTTCTATTCCAAAATTGTTGGAAAAAATTATTACCGTAGAGTTAACACATAAGTGCAAGTCACTTATTTCGCCACATCAACATGGCTTTGTAAAATCTAGATCGACTTCCACGAATCTTCTGGAGTTCACCTCACTAATTAATAAAGGTTTTCAGAAAAAAATGCAAACTGATGTGGTCTACACAGATTTCAGCAAAGCATTTGATTCAGTAAATCACTTACTTCTTCTTCATAAGCTTAATCTTATTGGTTTTTCCTACCCATTGCTCCTTTGGATCTCCAATTACTTAACTGGTAGGTCCCAAAGGGTGTTATTCAAATGTTTGCTATCTAAGCCTATTTCTGTATCCTCTGGTGTTCCTCAGGGCAGTCATCTGGGCCCTTTACTCTTTAACCTATTTATAAATGATCTTCCATCTGTTCTACACTTTTCTAATATTCTAATGTATGCTGATGATGTGAAACTTTGCTTAACATACAATGAACTGACCGCTAATTCACTTCAAGTCGATATTGACTCATTTTTTACTTGGTGTAGCTGTAATTTGCTATATTTAAACTGTTCGAAGTGTAAGGTCATGTCTTTTTATAGAAGTAATTTTCACGTTGTCAACTATACCCTTGATCAATTTCCACTTCACAGAATTGTTGAAGTAATAGATCTTGGAATTCTTTTTGATCATAAGTTGAAATTTGATTGCCATATAACACACATTGTCAATAAGGCGTATCGGGCTCTTGGCTTCATTAAAAGATGGGCTAAAGAATTCGAAGACCCTTATACGACAAAATTGTTATTCACATCTCTTGTTCGCCCGATTTTGGAATATGGATCCTGTGTATGGTCTCCTCAATACCAGGTCCATCAAGACAGAATTGAGTCTGTCCAAAAACAATTTTTGCTCTTTGCTTTGCGTCGCTTTAACTGGGTTTCTAACATAGATTTACCACCTTACTCAAGCCGACTCCTGCTAATTAACCTACCCTCCTTAACTAACCGTCGTATTATGCTAGGTGTTATGGTTATAATAAAACTAATAAAATACGACATTGACTCTCCTTTCCTGCTTAACCAACTAAACTTCTGTGTTCCTTCTAGGGTCACACGGAATTTTGTACCACTTTCTTTGGGTTTCTGTAATAATAACTATAGCTTGCATGATTCTTTTAGAGTTCTCTGTGCTGATTATAATAAGCTTTTTAGAGTAATCAACACGGAATCCTCCCTTTCATCTGTTAAATTATCTATATTAAACCACCTAACAACAATTAATATACATCCTAACAATTAATACTAATTAACCGATCTGATTGGGTTTTACTGGGTTTTCCCCAATCCTTTGCAGCAAATGCTGGATCGGGAAATCTTGCTTCCCAGCTTAAATTTAAATTTAAACTTAAACTTTACATTTAAAAATATATATATATTCTTGATAATTTTAAACTTTTTAGGAAATTTAATTTTAATATCATAATTTTTAATTTTTATCATTTCCGTTTTTTTTTAATTTTAATTATATCATAATTTAAAAATAAAATCTAATTTTAATTTCTAGTCGACTGCCTTAGTTGACGTTAAATAAATAAAAATAAAAAAAATAAAAAAAATGTCATTGAGTGTGTGCAACCTGTGACGCCCAAAATTTCCGACAAGTCTGCTGTGGTCTCGTTGCCCGTGCCACAGTTAATAGTTTTACCGAAGGCGTGTTCAAGTTCTGGTTTACCAGAAGAGAACCTATGCTCTGGAGTTATACCTGAGGCGCTTAAAAAGATTCAAGGTATTCCACAAAGGAAACAAATTTTTGTTTCCAGGCTTGCCCCTGACCTCACATCAAATGATGTAACAGGCTATATTCAAGGCAAAATTCATTCCTTGGATATTAAAGTGGAAAAATTCAAGTTTTCTTATGAAGGCGTGTGCAAGTTCTGGTTTACCAGAAGAGAACCTATGCTCTGGAGGCGTCTAAAAAGTTTCTAGGTGTTCCACAAAGGAAACAAATTTTTGTTTCCAGGATTGCCCCTGACGTCACATCGAATGAAGTAACATTCTATATTCAAGGCAATATTCATTCCTTGAACATTAAAGTGGAAAAATACAAGTTTTCTTATGAGAAGGACATATCATCCTTCAATTTAAGTGTCCGCAACGATTTCATGGGCGTTATATGCTCCGCTCAATTTAGCGACTAATATTTTTTTTAAAACTATTCATTCATTTTTTGGTATTTGCGTTCCGTATTTTTATTCATCATTCTCCAGTAAGCCGCCATGGTTTACAGGAGAGTTGTCACGGTTAAAAAATTTAAAGTCAAGCCTTTTACAAAAAATTTAAATGTAGTAACTCGCCCTTAGCCTTTTCACGATACTTAAGCGCGAGCTCCCACTACACATTCCCAACTCCCCTGAAACCGTCCAAATTCCGCTGAATGAACGGCATCAAGGGACACAACAACAACAACTCAGTAGTCCACATACACGAATAAACACATATTATAAAATAAGCTCATACACATGTTTCACACACACCTTGAGCATACATGGTCTCGAACATTCTAGGATAGATTTCACCATAACGATAATGTTGCATCAGCCTCTAATTGTGCGTTGATTGGTCAGTTTACATTTGTTGCATTGAAAGGACCGTTTTAGCGAGGCGTTGTAGCCGATGCCTAGCGCAGTTTCGGCGTTAAGCAAAAGAAGTTTTGGCGACGCATTGCCACTTGCATTTTGATGGTACAAAGTGACACATTTAAAAGCGGAAGATTAACTCTAAACCTTAAATGTAATTTTCAAATAAAATAAGAAGTCATATTCATTGTTACCTAATATGTGTTCGGAATTAAAACATAAGTTAAGCAACTGTCCACGTGGAGCCATGGCCCATTTATAACTGGCGCAGCCGATAACCAAGAGCAGATTGCACATTCCTGGGGAAACAACCTAGGACGCTTTTTAAGTAAAAATTTGTGAGTAGAGTGATATTTAAAAAATACGCAAGAGTTACTTAACTGCAGTTAAAAGTAAAACGAAGTTCCTATTTCACCAAATGAAAATGTAAATGAAACAAAAACGAAAAATATATATAAATATATCATAATAATAAATATATTATTTAAAACTAAATATCAACAAAAAACATATATATAAAAAAAATGGAACAAAATGAAAGTCCAATTATTATGGGGAACACATAACAAGCAGATGCCGCTCTTAATAAGAAGCACTGTGATACAAAACAATCAGATCCCACTCTAAATAAGAAGGACTGTTATACAAAAAAAAGAAAAAAAGATTTTTTATATGGCTCTTTGCCTGAATACCTTTATTAAGGGTCTAATGGTACCAATCCGGAAAGTGGTCAAAGCTTCTAGACCAAATACGTTGGATGAGGCATTTGATATAGCCATTCAGGAGAGGAATGAGTACATGCAGGAGAGACGACGGTACCCAGCAAATCAACATTATAATCGTATTTCAGACTACCAACAGGGCCGAGGACAGTATATAGCTCTTCCTTACTCAACCGAGAATCGTTACGGACAGCGCCATCGCTCTAACAACGAGGCTAATGGACATAATCATTTCTCTAGAGAATTTATGCCACCTAAGACAGAATCAACAGATGGCCACTCACACCAATATAGAGGTGGAAGATTCGATAGTTCACGTCAGACTAATACTAGCAGATTTAATAATCTAGAAGCCTCTTCGGAGCAACCAGCACATCACAATTTAGAGGAAACTGTAAATTTTCAAAGACCAGCCTCAGGGAGCAGAAAGGGTACCTAAAAATTTATAAGGATAAACACGGATCACTACCCTATATTTTGGTTAGTTCACCGTTTGGTAGGAAGTTACGCTTTTTAATCGATACAGGGGCATAATTCCGCTTTAGCAGAGAGAATCCTTAAGCACAAATACAGTCATAAAAACTGTATTAAAGGAAATTCAGGTCACCGAAAAGGTCGAATATCCAGCATTTTCCGCATTTAATTTAAAAGACACTTTTATATTTTTAATCCTCAAATTTCACGAATATTTCGACGAACTAATAGGTATTGACATCTTATGTACTATAAAAGCAAATATAGATCTTAAAACGTTAATTTTACAAACCCCCTGCGGCAACTATCCCCATTCATATTGAACAAAATAGAGCTTCGGATATATTTAATATCGAAGCCAGTTCGGGAATGATAGTGCAGATACCAGTCGAATGTGAACAGGGACCATTTTTACTTGATTCCGTAGAATTAGTAGATAATGTACAGCTGACAATTACAACGCATGGATAGAAATAGTCAACTATTCTGATCAGGATCAGACGATTTGTTTAGAATTTCCATTATTTACAACCCAATTCATTCAAGAGGAATATGTAGAATTGAACTTTTATTGGTGCAACGAAGACCCCCCAACGGACATGAAAAACGACGCGAAATTTTACGTACGAGTCAATACGGACCACCTTTCTGATGAAGAAGCAAACCAACTTATACACCTATATTTGCAATTTAGATTAACATTCTCAAATACAAACAAACGCAAAATAGAAACTACAGATCACATACCCGTATATGCCAAACCCTTTAGATACTCCTACCAAGAACAAAAAGAGATCAATGACCAAATCAAAAATATGTTAGAACAAAACATAATTAGAGAAAGCCATTCACCTTGGAGCTCACCTGTTTGGTTGGTTCAGAAGAAATCCGAAAGAAGAGAACAAAAATAGAGATTAGTTAGTGACTATAGAAAACTGAACGAAAATAGAGATTAGTTATTGACTATAGAAAACTGAACGAAAACAAGTGGGTAGGGCTGCAGTCGAACTCCCGACAGTAGGATACCCTTCTCCCAATTTTTAAAATCCGTTACAAACGTGTAACCACACTCATAATTTCAAACAGAAATTTTGCACAAACACTTCTACTACATATAGCTTTTTCGCTCACACTCACAAAGCGACGCACGTTAAGAGTGACGTCAACTACTGAAAGCAGCGCGCAGGCTGCAGCTCGTACATTTGTACTGAAAACGTTTACTTGAATAACTTCTGTGTTATTGATCCGATCAGATTGTAATTTGCAGAATATGTTTGTATAGCATATAGCTTTCAATATACTAAAGCAGAACTTTATAAGTTCAATAGTTTGCTAAATAATCACAAATTACCGATTTGCGGTGTGGTGGGCGTGGCATCATTCATTTAACATAAACATCATATGCTTGGGAAATATGGGAACTTCCATTCCAAATTTGGTGTCTCTAGCTCTTTTAAAAGTTAAGATCCGTTGTCTCAACCAAACAGACGGACAGACGGACAGCCGGACAGACGGACAGACAGACGGACATGGCTCAATCGACTCGGCTTCTGATCCTGAGCAAGAATATATTTATTTTATGGGGTCTGCCACGCCTCCTTTTGCCTGTTACATACATTGCACAAAGTAAGGCTGATAAGTTTTATGGAACCGACCTCCAAAATAGTTAGATGAAGAATGCAATTATTACAATATGATTACGAGATTTTGTATAAGAAAGGTTCTCAAAACTTGGTAGAGGACGCATTGAGCAGGGTAGAAATCGACATGAGCATAAATGATAGTAACTCAATAACAGGGACGTGTGGAGATAGAGTCCACTCAGCAGACCAATACATGGATGATCACATCCAAATCTCAGAAAAACCCTTAAACGATTTTAACTACCAAGTAATAATGAAATAATGGTGCTCCTATAGAATCTAAAACTAAAGTTATATTTAAACGAAAAACGAGACAAGTAATTTCTGAACTGTCTTTTACAGAACGACGAATTACAGATATTTTAAAGAAAACCTTGAAGCCAAACAGGACTGTTGCAATTTTTGGACCCGACGATATTTTTCAACAAATACAAGAGAGTTCCAAAAAAAACTTTTTAAACAATATCATTTATAACATTTTAAGATAAACTTTTTTCTTAACCGATTTACTAGAAACACAGGACCAAGAGTTTCAAATTAACAAATATCACATAAATAATAATCATAGAGTTACAGACGAAACCGTTGTTCATATGAAAAGACAATACTATTTTCCAAATATGAAATCAAAAATTGCTCAGACTATAAATAATTGCGATGTATGTCACACCTTAAAATATAACCGCCGCCCCCCAAATATTAAATTCCAAGTAACCAAAACACCTACCATGCCTTTAGATATACTACACACTAACATATATACGATAAACGGAAAATATGTTGTTACTGTCTTTGACAAATTTTCTAAGTTTGCCCTTGGATACACAATCCCTACAAGAGACGCAATAAATATAGTGAAGGCTATTAGGCGATTCATAGTAGCGAACGGCATACCTAAAAAAATTGTTTACGACCAAGGAGCTGAATACAATTCAAACCTTTTCAAGAATGTTTGCAAACAATATAATATAGAACGACATGTTACGTCCTTTCAACAATCTTCTAGTAATGCCCCAGTCGAAAGAATACATTCTACACTCACTGAAGTGTATCGAATCATTTTGGAAGAAAAGAAAAAGAAAAAAGTACAGATAGACCATGAGGAGATACTAACTGAAACCTTCATCACATATAATAACGCTATACACTCGGCTACTAAGCTGACTCCTTATGAACTGTTTTCGGGACGTACACACGTATTCCAGCAAACCATTAAATTTGACGATGAGCATGACTATCCAAAAAAATTGAACGAATTCCAAAAGACAATATACCCTAAAGTATGTGAACTAGTGCAATACAACAAGGTTCATAACATTGGAAAGTTAAATCAAGAAAGGAAAGAAACAGGAAGAAACAGAAGGCGTAAAAATTCGTAAGGAAAATAGACGCAATAAGCTCACCCCTAGATTTGCAAAACAGACTGTAAATACTGATGAGGGCGTTACTTTTACTACAAACAAAAGACAAAAAATGCATAAATCTAAAATTAAGACCCGATTAGGACGCAAGTAGAGAATTCCAAATATAACCTGAATAATAACAAACATACATGGATACAATAAACAGAAAACTCAAATTGCTAATGAAATAAATAATGTAAATAACAACAAAAAAAAATTTTGGAATGTACGATTATAATAAACGCTTATAAAGATTTGACCATGTTACGCTTAAATAAAATTGCAGAATCTTATTAGTGCGAAATTAAAAATAATTCCAAAGTTTATATATAAATACAAAAAAGTCATGAATTCAAAATAAGATAATGTTTACAATTTAATTTCCCTAAACACAATACAATTATTAATATTGTTATATAAGAGGGAGTCTCCCAGCGGAGAAGCCGCGAAGCACTGCGACCAATAAGTTCCTTTGTGCCTATAATGCTCTCCCTGTCATGACAAAAGCTGTTCTGCTTCCCTAATGAAGCATAACAGATCTTTCGTCGAGGAACGAACAATCTGCTCTGGAGTTGCGATTTCCGCGTGTAGATGTTTCCTCCTTGTCCATACCAAGGCCGGACAGTCACATAGAATGTGCTTGGTACTTTCATCGTCCTCTTTGCAGAGCCTGCACTCCGCGTCCGAGGACAAACGCATTTTATTGAGGTGATAGTTCACCAAGTGATGGCCACTTAAGTAACCAACAAGGAGATAGAGGTCTCTCCTTGAGAGTTGCTTGGTCTTCCGATCAACTTTGGGATTGGTAAGCTCTTTAGCCTGCCGCATCCCTGGTTGGAAGAACCAGTAGCGTTCAGTTAATCTTCCAGCCCAGGATTTCACAAGGGAGGAGATAGTAGACCACCCCACGCCACAGAAGGGTTCGGGGCCGATCAAGGTGGATGATGACCCAGCCCTCGCTAGTTCGTCCGCTACCTCATTGCCCTGGAAACCAGAGTGCCCAGGTACCCAAATTAGGGTAACTTTATTTCTTAATGACAGCCTCTGGAGACACTTCCAGCAGTCAGCCACCACACGCGAGCCTACTCTCTTTGAGGAGAGGGCTAGTATGGCCGCTTGGCTGTCCGAGAAGATGTAGATTTTCGCTCCTCTAGTCCCCTTCTCAAGGATAAGACGGCAGCAGAACTCAATGGCGTGAACCTCTGATTGGAAAACTGTGGGCCAGTTGCCCATAGCGATCGAGGTCCTGGAGTTGGGACCATGTATCCCAGCTCCAACCCCCTATTCAGTCTTTGACCCGTCGGTATACCAATGTATATTATTAGGGTCTCTGATGGGGTTGCCAGCATCCCAAACCCTGCGGTCCGGGATGAGGGTTCTAAATTTTGCACCAAAGAAGAGTTCCTTGGTCATAGAATCTGATCTAGTGCAGATCTCTAAGCCAGGAATATCTTTGAGTAGGCTAGCATGTCCAGATTCGGTAGCTAGAAGCCCAGATTGGAGCTTGATTCTAAGAAGGCTCATAGCAGCAACTTCTTTTATACGGATATGCAGCGGAGTCAGATTCAAAATCGATTCCATTGCTGCAGTGGGACAGGTGCGGAGTGCACCCGTCAAGGAAAGGCAGAGCAGCCTATGCAGTTTCGTGCATTTATTGATGGCAGTGACCTGCGTAACCTTTGGCCACCACACAATAGCAGCGTATGTTACGATCGGTCTTACCATCATCTCAAAAAGCCACCTAATGGTGCAGGATTTGAGACCCCATATTCTACCGAAAAGCCTTCTACATGCCCACATGGCATGAGTGGCCTTTGATAGAGTGGTATGCAGGTGGGAGTTCCAGTTTAGTCGCTTATCCAGGGTTACCCCTAGGTATTTGACTTCGTTGGAAAGTTCCACAGGAGAGCCGCCAATATGTAATTGACCAATGTCAATAGAATATCGCTTAGTGAAGGGAACAATGATTGCCTTTTGAGGATTGATGCTAAGACCTACATCAACGCACCATCTACTGACCGTGTTCAGAGCTGATTGCATCAGCTCTGTCACGGTGTTGGCATAGTGCCCGTTCACTACGAGAGCCAGGTCGTCGGCATAGCCAATCGCTTCCACGCCCTGTTCTGCGAGTATGATAAGTAGTTCGTCAACTACTAGGGACCAGAGCAAGGGGGATAAAACCCCTCCCTGGGGACACCCTTTTACCGCACTAATAAGGGCGGTCGTCGTGTCCAGGGTCGAGGAGATAATCCGGTGTTTGAGCATGGCGTCAATCCACCGGACTATGGGACGGGCAATGTTCCTGCGCTCAAGCGCAGTAGAGATAGACCCGTAGCCGGTATTATCGAAAGCACCCTCTATATCAAGAAAAGAGCACAGAGCAATGTTCTTTGATACGAAGGCCCTTTCGATCTTACTCACTAATTTGTGGAGAGCGACCTCTGTCGATCTACCGGCTATATACGCGAATTGCGTGGGGTGCAGAGGGTTGTTTCCCTGCAGAGAGCACCGAATGTGCAAGTCTAGGAGCCTTTCCGCAGTCTTGAGCAGAAAGGAGGTAAGGCTGATCGGCCGGTAGGACTTAGGCTGGTCAAGAGGACGATTCCCCTGTTTGGGGATGAATACCACATTTACTCTCCTCCAAGAGTTTGGTATGTATCCCCAAGTGAGACTGGCTCTAAGAAGGCCGACCAGTGGATCGAGGATATGATCCAGACTATTTTGAAGAAGGGCTGGAAAGATTTGATCACCCCCTGGGGCTTTAAAGGGGGCGAAGGAATCAACAGCCCATTTGACCTTTTCAGGATCGAAGATGGTACCAGATAAGCTGGTACCGCGTGAGTCAGGTGACCAGGTGGCGTCAACGTGACTGGAGAGATCTGGGTTGGCCACGGAACCTGGGAAGTGAACTTGTAGTAAAAGTTCAAGTGCTTCCCTACGATCTTGAGTGAAAGAGCCATCTGCTCTTTTTAGAAGCCCTATACCATTAGACGATCCTTTGGCTAATACTTTGTGGAGTCTCGCTGCCTCTGGCAGAGATTCTAAGCTACCACAGTAGCTGCGCCACATGTTCTTATTATAGTTTGTGAGAGCGTCCCTATAGACGTCCCAACTTATACGGCTAGATCTGGCCTTGTTGAAAAGGCTTCTAACCTTCCTTCTTTGGGCAGCCAACTCTTCGTTCCACCAAGGAACTTTACGGTTGACCATTAGTGTCTTCCGAACTGAGCTGGCTTCGAAGGACGTAATAAGCACATCTTGGAGCAGGTTGGCAGCAAGCTCTATCTCACTGACAGAGTTAGGATTGCTGATCAACATGTCTGCTTTCAAAGCCACAGAGGCTTTGAAGAGTTCCCAGTTTGTCTTTTTAGGACAGAAGGAGTTCTGGCGGATCTCGACTTGGCCAGGGAGGTCGAACCTGATGTGCTGATGGTCCGACAAAGTAGCTTCGTCTGTGACCCGCCAGTTTATGAGCGAACTCGCAATTGAGCTGCTTATTAGGGTGAGATCTAATACCTCTTCCCTAATGGAATTAATAAACGTCGGTTTACACCCGACGTTCGCTATATCTAAATGACAACACAATAGATAATCAAGGAGAGACTCACCACGTTTGTTGACGTCGCTGCTCCCCCAGATTGTGTGATGGGCGTTGGCATCACAGCCAATCACGAGCGGCTTGTTGTGATGGCGGCAGAATCCCACAAGCCGCTGAACCTCTGCGGGGGGTACTTCGTCCACATCGCCCGGGAAGTAAGCAGAGGCGATCACCACTTCCCGGACGCCATCAGCAGTGGCTACCTCTATAGCCGTTGCCACCAGGTCTCTGTGAATGAAGTTGGTTAAAGGAAAGTGTCTCACACTGTTATTGATCAGTATAGCAATGCGAGGGGCACCTCCCATACGGTCATATAGTAACTTACATGATCCGCATGATAGTCCACGGACGAGGCCACCTATTAACCATGGCTCTTGGACGAGAGCCAGGTCAATCTCATCTTTACAGACGATCCTGCACAGGGTGGCTGACGCTCCTCTGGCGTGGTGCAGGTTCGCCTGGAGCACTTTAATTGCGCTCCGCATCCTCCTTCAGCGCCTTAGAGACAAGGCCACATGCCTTGCCCCCCCGAGAGTCGTTGCCTCGGATGCCCTTCGGCAGTCTGGCTGCGCTGCTAGGGAGAGGTCGCCTAGCGATCCCAGTCGCAGGAGGTGCCCTTGCGGGTTGTTTGTGCCCAGCGCTGACTGAGGGTCTGGCAGGGGCCAGGAGGCGCCCGCTGCCAGCCATCGGCCTGGTGCGGCCCGTTGAGGGGTTGGGGGCGGAGACCACAATGGTCGGGGGTTTGGGGATGTGCGCTTTCACCGCCACTGCGGCCGCAGCACTGGTGGACGGTACCGGGGCGGCATCCACTGCTGCCGCATAGGTAGGGTCCAGAGGGGCGCTGGAAGGGGGTGGAATGGTTGGAGAGGGGGATGGGGGACGGGCCGGGGAGGAAGAGGCTCTGGGGACGGAGTTCTTCAGGAGAAGTTTGATTCGTCCAAAGACGAATTTCACCTTCCCGTTGCACTCCGTCAGAGCCTTATACGACTCCTCGTCGACCAACATCGCGAGGTGGGTCGTAGTGCCAGTGAGGGTATGCTGGACCACCCGCCACTGCTTGGTCGAGAACAGATCCTCGTTTTGTATGCCAAGATATTGCAAGATATCGGCGGGTGTGAGTCCAGCACTACTGGGGAAGTAGCCTCTAATGAGGTGAGCTTTGGGGAACTCGGACTCCTCCAGTAGTTTGATGTTAAGGGAGCTGATGGACTTGATGTCTCCAACGGCTCCCCTGACCCAATCGGCAGTGCGGCTATCCTCGCACACCAGGAGCAGCCATTCATTCCGAGGTATGCAACCGTCGAAACCTGGACTGGCACCCGATGTGGGATGGAGAAGCAGAGCCTTGGCAATGCTAGCTTTCACCGTGGCCACTTGCTCCGGTGAAAGCGGGTTTTTTTGAATCAGCCGAAGTGAAGCCCAATTTCACGCTGCTCGACACCTGGCTGAGAGGTGGCTTTGTGGACTCCACATGAGTCTTTTTGGGCTTCTTTGAGGACCCTTGCGGTTCGAGGACGGTATCGTCAGCGCGCGTCCGTTTGGCCTTGGTTTCAACGGGGGGCGCGGTGCCGATAACTAGAGCTTCTGCTCTGCTCGAACCCTTAGCGAGTGCAGCTTTAAAAAGCTTCTTCTCACGGGTCTTCAGTTTAACAAAGGCGTTCTCAGAGTCCAGTCGCAGCTTCTGTATCTGAGAGCCTGCTTCCGTGAGACCTGACCTCTGCGAGGCCACGGAATCGTCGTCAGCGAGACTGATCAGGTCAGCGTCAGCTTCAGCGTCGGAGGACATCACCTCGACGAGCTGCTGCCGGCCTGAGCAGCTATTGGACGAGCAGTCAGCACTTGCTAACTCATCGTCCGAGGGAGTCCGTGGCCTGTCCGGGTCCCCTAAAGTACCAGGGCCAAGACCCGTGGTATTGGGGGTGGAAGCCAGCAGCCCACTGGCTGCAGTGCTGTTGTTGGGGTCGGCCGTTAAGGCCTCGCCCTGGGTTGATGCTGTTGAAGTCGCATCTGACTTATCTTTTATAAAATTAGATTCCATGCTTTTGGACCCACGAGTTGGCGGGAAGGGAAGGTCGCCCATGGCATAGCCCGCGTGCCGTGGGAAGTCTAGATGAAACTGGAGGGCGACAAGTATCCAGAGTCCGCATACTAACGACCGGGCTACCCCCCGGCCATGCATCCCATGGCGTATGCTGTTCCGCCTTGGATTGGGGTGATTTATAGAATCACCAATCTTCGCCCGACTAAACACAATACAAATAATGATTAATTTTTTTTTCTCTGTTAAAATACCTATATTTACACATACCCATTAGACATTTATCAGTTAACAAATAAATTCACTCCGTACCTATTAATAACACAAAAATTATTGTTACAGCAAACTGTATAATTTTATAGCGAGTAAGAAGACACAAATATTATAATTTAAGGAAGAATATAATAGAATTCATTATGTAAATATGTGAGACTTGCAAAAAGCCATCTTCAATACATCTAACCATGAAGACATCGTCAACATCATGACGCCGAAGTTGATTCCAATTTCGACAAGGAAATGGAAGACAAATACGGAGCGTCACGTTAGAATGGAACACACCGTAAAGTACCATACGCATGTTTGAGTGTATGCTTTTTCTCTCCGCGGGAATCATACCTTTGCAATAACAAAGAATGTCAATCTTCATTCCGCCCTTATCACCAGTCATACCCGCCATTCCTTCGTTATGGCCCTCTCTTCAGTCTTGCGGGGAGGAGTTACCACTACACATTCTCCACTCCCCTGAAACCATCCAAATTCCGCTGAATGAACGGCATAAAGGGACACAACAACAACAACTCAGTAGTCCACATACACGAATAAACACATATATATAAAATAAGCTCATAAACATGTTACACACACACTTTGAGCATACATGGTCTCGAACATTCTAGGATAGATTTCACCATAACGATAATGTTAGCCTCTAGTTGTGCGTTGATTGGTCAGTTTACATTTGTAGCTTTGGAAGGACCGTTATAGCGAGGCGTTGTAGCCGATGCCTAGCGCAGTTTCGGCGTTAGACAAAAGAAGTTTTCGCGACGCATTGCCACTTGCATTTTGATGGTACGAAGTGACACACTTAAAATCGGAACATTAACTCTGCACCTCAAATGTAATTTTCAAATAAAATAAGAAGTCATATTCATTGTTACCTAAGCTGTGTTCGGAATTAAAACATAATTTACCCAACTGTCCACGTGGAGCCACGGCCCATCTATAACTCGCGCGGTCAGACTTTACAGTCATAAACGCGAAATGTTATAAAAACTATTTAGCTCGTTGTAAGGTTCAGTTAATTAAGAACCCCAGACAGTTTTATAGTTTTTAAATTCAAAGCGTAAGTAAGGTTCAGTTCATTCAGAACCCCAGACAGTTTTATAGTTTTGTTAATTCAAAGCGTGAGTCTTCCGCTTTTCCTACTGATTTAAATGCTATTGCAAATAAGGACCAAACCATGGCCGATCTGTCTGCAAAGTTTTTTAAAACGACTTATTCACCTTCTACACCTTCTAAAGTGAGTAGTATACTTTTATCCATTCAACATTCCAAGTTCGAATGGTATCTTCTCCCCCTTTCTAAACGAAAGCTCCCTTGTCAAGGATCTTTATTTAGTTAAGCCAGTTTTTTGACCAGGCACTGACGGTGTTTCCGCTTGTATACTTCGGTTCTGTGGTAACTCCTTAAGTAAGCCATTGCTCAAACTATTTTCGCTGTCCTTAGAAACTTCACTCTTGGCTTCCATTTGAAGGAATCTTTTATTATCCCCTTGTTGAAAAAGCGCAGCAAGTCTGAAGCAAGCAATTATAGAAGTATCTCTAAGTTGTCGGCCATACCTAAATTTTTCGAGAATGTTATAACTCCTCACTTGCAACATTTATGCAGATCCGTTATTAAACGTCGTTCAACTACGACAAATTTGCTTGAGCTGACATCCTTTGTTGGTATTCTCCAACTTGTAGTAGTCGCACATACGGTCTGTAGTCTGTTTGGGTGCCTCATCTATATTTTGCTTTTTTTCTCGTTTCTCGATTCGCTTTGTTTTGGCATCCAACGCACTTTGAAGTTCGCTATTGGAATTATCCAGCTTTTAATAGTCGCACATACGGTCTGTAGTCTTTTTGATTTCCTCATCTACATTTTTCTTTTCTTCCTGAAGTTTCTCGATTCTCTTTGTTTTGGTATTCAAAGCAATATTCAGTTCACATTTCATGTTCAATAGCTTACGATACGATTCTTTTCGTTTTCCAGTCGCTCTGATTTTGCTTCCAATTGAGTTTTCAGTTCAGAATTGACATCCATTAGTTTCAAGTTCGAATTTTCACCCTGCTTGAGCAGCTCGCAAAGATCATTCTTCTCAATCACCAGTTGCTCGACAGGTTTTACTTGGGCATTCCACCCATCTTGCAGTTTTCTGTTTGTTTTCATCAACTTGAGAAGCTCACAGTTCTTGTCATCAGCCTGTTTGACCTCTTCAACTTTGATCTCATTTTGCAGTTTTTCGAATAGTTTCTGTCGTGCATCTAATGTATTCTGCAATTCGTTTTGGATTTCTTTCAACTTGAGACATTGGGACTTCTATTCCTCAGCCCGTTTGAGATGGTCGACCATTGAAAATGATCAAAAAAGGGTATACTTACTTCGTGCAATGTATGTAACAGGCATAAGGAGGCGTGGCAGACCCCATAAATATATATATTCTTGCTCAGGATCACTAGCCGAGTCGATTGAGCCATGTCTGTCTGTCTGTCCGTCTGTCCGTCTGACCGTCTGACCGTCTGTCCGTCTGTCCGTCCGTTTTTTTGAAATCGTCTAGCTGAAGATAGTCTGTTGTGCTGCCTTTAGTTTGCTTAAGTACCTCCCGTAGATCTTTCCTTTCATTCTCCAATTTAAATACATGTTGACGTAGATCTATGTTCTCACCAAGTTCATAATTACAATTCTTCAAAATGGTTTATTTATTTTTCAACATTTCAAACTGTTCGCACTCCTTGTGCAGATTTGTATTATCATTCATCAGACTTTTGATTTCTCTCTCTTGCTCTGCCAGTGAATACTTCAATTGCATGTTATCATTCTCGAGATTCCAAATATTTGTATTGATTTCCGCCTGCAGAGTTTTTCTGATTTTAAAATGTCTGGAGTATTTTCTCCTTTTCATCCAGTTCACTTTGTAGCTTTCTGTTGAGTTCTTTCAGTTTATCGTTCTCGAGATTCCAAATAATTTTATTGGTTTCCGTCTGCACAGTTTTATTCTGATCTTCAAATGTCTGTAATATTTTCTTCTTTTCATCCAGTTCACTTTGTAGTTTTCTGTTGAGTTCTTTCAGTTCATCATTATCGGATTTCTCGGGAACCTTCTTCAGTTGCTCATCTGATGTATCTATATTATTGTGTTTGCGCAATGATCCTTTTATACGCAATTTCTTTAACTGCTTCAGCACCTTCTTGTTCCTGCGATCTTTATTTGAGTCCTCCTTAGCACAACGTATTTTAAAAAAGTTATTTAGTTCCTCATTTCGATCGGCTTCGGTTTTTGGGCTTAGTTTGAGTTCAGCACATTCGGCCTCAACTTAAGCCAGCTGCTGCTCCCTCTGCAATGAGCGTGTTTGCGCAACCTCATGCACTTTCTGCTGCTTGGCTGTTTGACGATTTCTTGGGGTTTTGGTGGATGAGGAACATGTGGATGCCGGTTTGATTGGCAAATTAACTTTCTCTCTCTTTGGTTGCTTCTGCTGTTCCTCGGGCAGCGATTAGTTACTATCCCTTGGCGCAGATGACTCTTGAACCAACCTTGGAATCTTGCTACTTGTTATATTAGATAATGGTCTCACAGCTGCCACTGTCTTGGATTGCTGCCCATCGTCGTCATGCGGCGCCTCGGCATGATGCTCCAGATGTACTTGGAGTTTCTTTACCACTTCCTGCGACGTAGCTAACTCATTATTTAACTTGTCGTCAGGCTCATTCAGATTCTCGAGACTTCTTGTGGGATCTGTATCGTTCCCTTCCACCTCCAGCTGCAACAGTTTGAATTGTCTCAATAGTCGCATTTGGATTACAGATAGGCCACTCCTGCGTTGCGGTGAGTTCAGCTTCTTTTTCAATCGCTTTATCGTAAACTTGCGATCACTGATCGCTCTGGCGCACTGCAAATGCAGTTTCTTGATTATCAGCTGGAGACTCCATGTCTCGTTTCCCAAGTCCGTTGTTAACATGAGCTGCTGCAACTGCTTGACCGCAGCTATTCTGACTTGAATGGAGAATTCCTCCTTGAATTCCTCGACCCATTCGGAAAATCCATAGGAAGCTTGACTAAATCTATTTCACTGTTGTCTGGCCATGAGAAGCTTGTCCATCTGCATATCGTTACTGGTCTGAAGAGCGTGGAGTAGATGATCAAATTGAGTCCAAATATATATCATCTGATTGCAACTAAGCAGACTGAAGGCCATTTGCCTGTACAGGTTAGATGGTTTCGCTCCTGGGACAAGCGTTTGTAGCTTATGCAGAAGGATTCGAAATGGACATGTAACTCTGTAAAGCACAATTCGGAGTCATGTGTTGAGTCATTCAAAAATTTTAAGCAAATCGATAGCCATGATCTCTTGATCCCTATCGCTTTCACCGGCACTTAGCATTCGAGTACAGTTTATTGGTGGAGTGCCTCCTTACACCAGTTACGGACGGAATGCAAGAAGACGCGCGCAATGAGCCAGAGGTGCCCCTCATCACGGGGAACTACTGGAAGTATTGAAAAGTAAACGCAATGAGCTCAAGCACGGAATAACGGTAGCCAAAGCGCGTGCCAATAAGGATCTACTGGAGTGTGTGGATGACGATCCTTAGGGACTAGCTTATAAAATTGTAAGCAAAAAGCTAGGCAGGGGGGAGAGTCCTCCTGATGAACCCCAGATACTGTCCAGTATCGTGTTTGAACTTTTCCCTATGCAGACCACCCTATGGCAACCGAGAGTAGAATCACCAGCCTTTCCCTTTCCGGAAGTCACCGTATGCGAAGTCGTTGAGGCAGCGAAACGGATCAAGCCCAATAAGGCTGCAGGCCTGGATGGGATCCGGTGAGTGGTCATCAAGGCAGTGGCGCTGGCCAAACCTGAAATGTTTAGAGACACATTCCAGCAGTGTCTACTAGAAGGGATCTTCCCTAAGAAGTGGAAAAGACAGAAGCTGTTTCTATTTCCGAAAGGAAAGGATCATCTCATCCTGCAGGAAACTACCCTATGCATGTTGGATATACTGCGGAAATTGTTTGAAAGCATACTGTACGCTCGGTTAGAGACTACAAGCGAGAGTCCGAATGGGCTAGGCAGGCAGCAATACGGCTTCCGAAAAGGAAGATGTACCTTAGATGCGCTGTCTGCGGTGGATAACATAACGAGGGACGCTCGCATCAGCAACAGATGGTTAGGCGGCAGGAAATAGTACTGTGGGGGACCAAGAATGCCTGCAAGGAAGATGCTGGTGGCAGTGGCAAAGTCATCGCCACTCTATGCCGCACCAATCTGGAGCAGTGCCACGAACAAACGTTTGTACACCAAAGGCGGACGGTCTGAAACACACTGTGGCCCTTAGGCTCATAAGGGGTTTAATACAATATCCGAGGACGCAGCTCTAGCTATGGCAAACATGCCTCCAATTGACCTGGAGATAAAGTCACTTGGCCTAACTCGTCATGGCGTTACTCGGGAGGAGGCTCAAAGGTGGCTGCTTGGAGAACTACCGGAATGGGCAGAGTGTGCACAAAGTCCTTGACTTCCAGCTGACCCAGTTCCTCACGGATCATGGTTGTTTCCGAGCTTTCCTGTTTCTGTTCACCCCAGTGCCTCTTCTGCACAGACGAGTTGGAAACAGCAGAACATTTTCTTCTGCACTGCACCAGGTTCCATCCGGAAACGGATCAGCTAGTGGCGTAGTCCGGAGATCCTCTCAGCCCAAGAGGTCTTCTAGCAAAAATGATGGCGGACAAGGAGGCATGGGAGCTAGGGCATTGCATTATAATCAATATTATGAAGAGGGTCCGAGCTGAACCTCTGCGAATTCGGCAAGCATGTCCGTAAGATAAGAAGGACGCAACAGGGAGAACTGCTGCTGGAAGTGGAGGGGAAAGCTGCACCAAACATTCCAAAATTCCAAAGTGAGCTTGAAGCGACGCTCAAGGATGAGGCTTCTGTACGCGCCGGGGCACAGAGAACAGCGCTAATCTCCTGCGAACGAGGCAACAACACCAGAGGCAACAACACAGAGCTCACTAATTACACAATTCCTGGACATTGTCCTATAGCCTGAGAAAGTGAGAAGCCTTCGCAGGATGAGGGACGGAACGCAGATAGCGTCGGTGCTGATGAGTGCGAACGATGCCACAACGAAGAGACAACGCTGACTGAAAACGGACAGGCGGCATCAATGGCGGATGAGCTAACGAAGCTCGTAGTAGCAAGGCTCATCAAGGCAGCGCCGCTGGCTAGACCTGAGATCTTCAGGAACACATTCCAGCAGTGCCTAGACGGAGTGTTCCCTAAGCGGTGGAATTGCCAAAAACAGGCAACTACTGCCGTCGATGATTTTTGGACATACTGGGAAAACTATGCGAATGCATTCTGTATGCTCGAATAGAGAGAACAACCGAGAGCCAACAGAGAGTCTAGGGAGGCATAAATACTGATTCCGAAAGGGAAGAAGCACTAGACGCGCTCTCCGCGGTGGTGAACATAGCGAGGGACGCTCTCGAAGGCGACAGAAGGTTGGGGGCAGGAAGGAGTACTGCGCAATAGTCACTCTGGACGTGAAGAACGCCTTCAACACAGCAAAATGGCCGATAATCCTCAGCGTATGGAGGAATATGGGCATCCCAGAGTACCTAAGGATCGCTGTAGGCAGCTATTTCAGGGACGTACCCTTTGCTACGATACGGCAGCTGGTCCGAGAAAATACGGAGTCACGTCTGCATCTCCAGAACTTTCTTATTGTTTTGCTGCTCGCTTGCTTTTTCTTTAGTTTTTCGAGTATTGACTTGGAACCAATGATATTTATCAAACTTTCTGTAGTGTTAGCGCTTATGGAACTTATGTAGAATGGCAATGAACATGGCGATGGTAATTGGGAATCGCAATCGCTGCGCTGCTGACGCGCGACCAGTGCATTCAGTCTACAGACTTCCAATTTCATTGAATTGAGCTGCATCTCCATAACTTTCTTCTCGTTTTGCTGCTCAATTTTCATTTCTTCATTTTCTGATGGCAGCATTTTCGCTTTCCAATTTCCATATCTTCTCCTCGCACAAACCCAGCTGCTCTTGTCCCTGATTGAATTTAGCAATGAGTTCTTTTTTTTTTCATTTTGAAGAATCTCGATGCGCTTTTTCAATTCTATGTAATCCTCCAATGTCATCCGTTGATGATCAACGGATTCCAGTACCCGTAGTTTGTCTTGAAATCGCTGAACCTGTGCCTCCCGTGCATCCCAGGGTTCGACCAAATTCTTTTCACGCCACCGATACTCTTCCTCCAAAGAGATAGCATTCTTAAGATCTGCATTCTTAAGATTTTCTGAGAGATCGTTGTATTCTTTTTCGAGTATCTTATAGCGATTCGCCTGATCAATTCTAGCATTCTTCGGTTTCCTTTGGGCATCCTTCAACTTGTGATAGTTTTGCAACTTTGCCTTGTATTGTTTTTGATTGGTCCGCAAGGACTCATTCTCCTCCTCCAGTTTCGTTACTTGTTCCGCTCGTGCATACAACGCATTTTGCAGTTCGCTCTTGGTACTCTCCAGCGTGCGATAGTCGCACATACAATCTCTATTCTCTTTGAATTCCTCATCTAAATTTTATTTTCTTCCTCCAGTTTCTCGATTCGTTTTGTTTTGGCCAGAATAAAGATTTTGCTTTTGAGCATCCCAAGAAGTAAGTACTTCGCAACTAAAATTCTTCATTTTGAGGAAGTCGCACATAAGTTCTGCAGTCCGTTTGATTTCCACATTCACACGATTCTTTTCATTTTCCAGTCGCTCTGATTTTGCTTCCAAAAGAGTTTTCAGTTCAGAATTGACATCCATTAGTTTCAAGTTCGAATTTTTATCCTGCTTGAGAATCTCGCAAAGATCATTCTTCTCGATCACTAGTTGCTCGACAAGTTTTACTTGGGCATACAACGCATCTTGCAGTTTGCTGATTGTATTCATCAACTTGAGGAGCTCACAGCTGTTGTCATAAGCCTGTTTGACCTCTTCAACTTTGATCTCATTTTGCAGTTTTTCGGATAGTTTCTGTCGTGCATCCAATGTATTCTGCAATTCGTTTTGGATTTTTCTCAACTTGAGACATTGGGATTTCCAGTCTCTCAGCCTGTTTGAGATGCTTATTTTGTTGTTTCTTCAACTTATTCCGCAGTTCGCTATTCTTTTTCTTTACGTTCTGGTAGAAACCCAAACGCTCTCCTCCCATTCTGACTTCTTCATGTTGTTTAAAATTTTCAAATTGCAGAATCCCGAAGCCTTTCTTTTGTAAATCTAAGAAATTTTTCAAAATTCTCTTTTCAGTCTCCATTATTTCGAGTAGCTTTACTTTTGCATCCGATGTTTCTTTTAGTTCACTGTTGATTTCTATTAACTTTGAGTAGTCACAATTACAATTATCCAGCTGCTTTTCGTACTCCTCATCAAGCTCTGTCTTCTCTTTCTCCAGTTCCTCAATTTTTTGTAACGCTTAGTTCAGTTCGCGATTGGCTTTTATTAACTGGAGATGTATGGAATTACAATTTCTAGCTCTTCTAAGCTTCTCATAAAGCCGTTTCCTCGTATCCTGGAGTACCTCTACCTGATGCTTTTGTTGGCTTAAACTCTGGCTTTATGTGCTGTTGGAGGACTTCAATTTCTTGAGCTCCTGACGAAGCTTTTTCATATAATTCTACAGTTCTTCTAGTTCTTTCTTTTGTACATCGAAGTTCTCTTGCAGCTCTGTGTTGGCAACTTTTAACTGAAGATAGTCTGATCTCCAGTCTTCGACCAGTTTCTCTCTTTGTTTCAGTTCTTCTAGTTCTCTCTTTAGTACATCGAAGTTCTTTTGCTGCATTGTGTTGAAATCATCTAGCTGAAGATAGTCTGTTGTGGCAGCCTTTAGTTTGCTCAAGTACCTCCCGTAGATCTTTCCTTTCATTCTCCAATCCAAATACTTGTTGACGTAGTACATCTATGTTCTTACCAAGTTCATGATTACAATTCTTCAAAATGGTATATTTATTTTTCAACATTTCAAACTGTTCGCACTCCTTATGCAGATTTGTATTATCATTCATCGGACTTCCGATTTCTCTCTTTCGCTCTGCCAGTGAATAATTCAATTGCATGTTATCATTTCACTTTCACTTTCACTTTGTAGCTTTCTGTTGAGTTCTTTCAGTTCATCATTCGCGAGATTCCAAATATTCTTATTGGCTTCCGCCTGCAGAGTTTTATTCTGATCTTCAAATGTCTGTAGTATTTTCTCCTTTTCATCCAGTTCACTTTGTAGCTTTCTGTTGAGTTCTTGCAGTTTATTATTATCGGATTTCTAAATATTCATATTGGTTTCCACCTGCAGAGTTTTATTTTGATCTTAAAACGGTTGGAGTGTTTTCTTCTTTTCATCTAGTTCACTTTGTAGCTTTCTGTTGAGTTCCCTCAGTTTGCTATTATTGGATTTCCAAATATTGCTATTGGTTTCCGCCTGCTGAGTTTTATTCTGATCTTCAAATGTCTGGAGTATTTTCTCCTTTTCATCCAGTTCACTTTGTAGTTTTCTGTTGAGTTCTCTTTGTTTACTATTATTGGATTTCCAAATATTCTTATTGGTTTCCGCCTTCAGAGTTTTATTCTGATCTTCAAATGTCTGGAGTATTTTCTCCTTTTCATCCAGTTCCCTCTGTAGCTTTCTGTTGAGTTCTTTTGGTTTATCATTCTCGAGATTCCAAATATTCGGATTAGTTGTCGCCTGCAGAATTTTATTCTGATCTTCAAATGTCTGGAGTATTTTTGCCTTCTCATCCAGTTCACTTTGTAGCTTTCTGTTGAGTTCTTTCCGTTCATCATTATCGGATTTCCAAATATTCTTATTGGTTTCCGCCTGCAGAGTTTTATTCTGATCTTCAAATGTCTGGAGTATTTTCTCCGTTTCATACAGTTCACTTAGTAGATATCTTTTGAGTTCTTTCAGTTGATCATTATCGGATTTCTCAGGAACCCTCTTCAGTTGCTCATCTGATGTATCTTTTTTATTGTGCTTCCGCAATGATCTTTTTATACGCAATTTTTTTTATCTGCATTAGCAATTTCTTATTCCTGCGAGCTTTCTTTGAGTACTCCTTAGCCCTTCGTATTTTAAGGAAGTTCTTTAGTTTCTCATTTAGATCCGCTTGGGTTTTTGCGCTCAGTTTGAGTTCAGCACATTCGGCCTCAATTTTAGCCAGCTGCTGCTTCCTCTGTAATGAGCGTGTTTGCGCAACCTCATGCACTTTCTGCTGCTTGGCTGTTTGACGATTTCTTGGGGTTTTGGTGGATGAGGAACATGTGGATGGTTTGATTGGCAAATTAACTTTCTCTCTCTTTGGTTGCTTCTGCTGTTCCTCGGGCAGCGATTCGTTACTGTCCCTTGGCGCAGATGACTCTTGAACCAACCTTGGAGTCTTGCTACTTGTTATATTAGATAATGGTCTCACAGCTGCCACTGTCTTGGATTGCTGCCCATCGTCGTCATGCTGCGCCTCGGCTTGATGCCCTAGATGTGCTTGGAGTTTCTTTACCTCTTCCTGCAACGTAGCTATCTCATTATTTGACTTGTCGTCGGGCTCATTCAGATTCTCAAGACTTCTAGTGGGATCTGTATCGTTCCCTTCGTAGTCGCATTTGAATAATAGATAGGCCACTCCTGAGTCGCCGTGAGTTCAGTTTCTTTTTCAATCGCTTTATCGTAAACTTGCGATCACTAATCGGCATGGAGCACTGGAATTGCAGTTTCTTGATCATCAGCAGGAGACTCCATGTCTCGTATCCCAAGTTCGTTGTGGACATGAGCTGCTGCAACTGCTTGACCGCAGCTATTCTGACTTGTATGGAGAATTCCTCCTGCAATTCCTCGACCCATTCGGAGAATCCATAGGAAGCTTGACCAAATCTACTTAACTGTTGTCTGTCCATGAGAAGTTTGTCCACCAGCAGATCGTTACTGGTCTGAAGATCGTTGAGTAGATGATCAAATTGATCCAAATATCTATCATCTAATTGGAACTAGGTAAACTGAAGGGCATTTGCTCCTTGGACAAGCGTTTGTAGCTCATGCAGAAGGATTTGAAATGGACATGCAACCTTGTAAAGCACAATTCGGAGTCGAGTGTTTAGTCATTCAAATCGATAGTTCCATCGTAAGTTCCTTTAAAATTTCAAGCAAATCGATAGCCGATTTACGCTGTGCATTTAATTGAGTCTTAAGCTCCATGATTTCTTGATCCCTATCACGTTCTTCGGAACTTAGCATTCGAGTACGGTTCATTGGTGGAGTGCTTCCTTACACCAGTTACGAACGGAATGCAAGAAGACAGGCGAAACGAGCCAGAGGAGCCCCTCATTCCGGGGAACTACAGGGAGTATTCAAAACTAAACGCAATGAGCTCAAGCACGGAATATCGGCGGCCAATGCGCGTGCCTATAAGGATCTACTGGAGTATGTGGATGACGATCCTTGGGAACAAGCTTATAAAATTGTATGCAAAAAGCTAGGTGATGAACCTCAGATACTGTCCAGTATCGTGTTTGAACTTTAGTAAAATTACCAGCCTCTTTCTTTCCGGAAGTAACTGTATGCGAAGTCCTTGAGCCAGCGAAACGGATCAAGCCCTACAAGGCTCCTGGCCTGGATGGGATCCCGGGAGTGGTCATCAAGGCAGTGGCGCTGGCCAGACTTGAAATCTTTAGAGACACATTCCAGCAGTGTCTACTTGAAGGAGTCTTCCCTAAGAAGTGGAATGGACAGAAGCTGTTTCTATTGCTGAAAGGGAAGGATCATCTGATCCTGCAGGAAACTACCGCCCTCTATGCATGTTGGATATACTGCGGAAATTGTTTGAACGCATACTGTTTGCTCGCTTAGAGACCACAACCGAGAGTCCGAATGGCCTAGCGAGGCAGCAATACAGTTTCCGAAAGGGAAGAAGTACCTTAGATGCACTGTCTGCGGTGGAGAACATAACGAGGGACGCTCTCAATGGCAACAGATGGTTAGGCGGCAGGAAATAGTACTGCGCAATCTGGACGTGAAGAACGCTTTTAACACAGCAAAATGGCCTGTAATTCTCAGCGCAATGAGATATATGGGTATCCCGAAGTATCTAAGGATCGCTGTAGGCAGTTACATCCGAAATTCTATGGAGGTTCGTCTGGTGTTCCACAAGGATCTGTGCTGGGTCCAATCCTATGGAACATAATGTACAATGAGATCTTGGGCAATAGTAAACCTGAAGGAGCTGAGCTACACTGTTTTGCGGACGACGTGGCTATTACAGCGGTCTCCGAAACTTTGGCTGAACTTCAAAACTGGCCTACATCCAACACAAACAAGATAACATTTGCAAACGTTTTAAAATCAGGTATGACGCCTCCAACCCAAAATTCCCGAACCCCACATGAAGTGCACTCAAAATTAGACACACAACAAAACTATAACCCAGCTAGGCAGCAGGACACAAAAACTGAAGATATAATGCAAGCCCTAAAACAGAGCATGATGGATTTATGACATTTGTGAAGACCACCATTCAAGACATGATGCGTAATCGAAACCTTTTGATACAAATGCTTGTAGCTCAACAATCAAATAAATAATGGCTACTTTATGCCAATGGCGTTTCACAGCGCAAACTTAAGCTAGCACAATTCCTACATGAGCAGCATATCGACGTTATGCTTCTTTCGGAAACTTATCTTACAAGCAAATACAATTTGCAATTTAGAGACCATCATTTCTATAGTACAAATCATCCCGATAGAAAATCACACGGTGGCACCGCCATACTCTTAAGGATCCGTATGAAGCACCACTTTTACAAAGATTTTGCTGAAAATCATCTTTAGGCCACATCTATCAACATTCAGCTGGAGGACAACACTCTCCTCTCCTCTCTCTCCTCTTGAGGTAAGCCCAAAACTCAATATTGAATCTGATATAGAGAGCTGCACGTGTGCATTGCAATCCATCCTTACTGCAGCAGCTTAAGAGCAACACAGTTACTGCAGTAAGTGCAACACCCAAAATAACAAATACAACAAATAACTCAAAAAAGACCAACGTTTAAATCGAATTACTCGTCCACGTAAAACGACGCTTACGCAGAGAATGGCAATCTTCCAGATCCCCAACTGCAAAACAAAAGCTAAAAGTAGCCACACGGAAACTGGCCAAAGCTGTGAAACAAGAGGAGGATGATGATCAGCGCCGATACATAGAGCAACTCACACCAACAGGCACAAAACAGAAGTCACTGTGGCGAGCCCAGTCAACTCTTTTGCCGATAAGGAATTCCAAAATCGGCTGAGCCCGTAGTGATGCAGACAGAGCCACCACATTTGCCGCTCACCTACAAAATATGTTCACGCTAAACCAGGCTACTTGCACATTCGCGCTACCGTCCTCACCCGTAAACTGCCACCAGCAACACACCCCAATTGTGTTTCGTCCTAAAGAAGTAACTAAAATAATCAAAAACAATCTCAGCCCTAAAAACTCCCCCGGATGCGACCTTATAACACCAGAAATGATCATCCAGCTGCCACACTCTGCAGTTCGCTACATAACCAAGCTCTTTAATGCCATCACCAAACTTGGTTACTTTCCACAACGATGGAAGAGGTCGATTATCATAATGATTCCAAAGACTGGTAAGGACCACACAGTCCCTTCATCTTACAGACCAATAAGTCTACTCTCATGTATCTCGAAACTATTCGAAAAATGCCTGCTGATCCGACTAATGTAGATTAACCACAACATAATCCCAATCCATCAATTTGGATTTCGCGAAAGCCACGGAACCATTGAACAGGAGAATCGTATTACAACTGAAAAAAGAACTGTATTTGAATATCGGGAATACTGTACAGCAGTATTTTTAGACGTATACCAAGCATTCGACAGAGGGTGGCTCGACGGCCTAATGTTTAAAATTAAAACAGCCCAACCCGAAAGCACACACACTTCTAAAGGTTTACCTCTAAGACAGAAAGTTTGCAGTGCGGTGCAATTCTGCCACTTCCACTTATCATACAATTGAGGATGGAGTCCCTCAAGGTAGCGTTCTTGAGCCAACTTTATACCTCATCTATACAACCGACATCCCTACAAAAAGTCGCTTAACGGTGCAAGCACGTAACGTTTACGCTAAACAGACAAGAATGCCCGCCACTCTTGTTGAACAACATACCACTCCCGAAAGCAGATGAGGTTTGGTATCTAGGAGTACACCTTGACAGAAAATTTACATGGCGCAGGCACATTGAAGCCAAAAAAAACCCAACTTAAACTCAAAGCCAACAACTTACACAGGCTCATCAACTCTGGTTCTTCGCTCAGCCTAGATCACAAGGTCTTACTCTACAATTCTATATTGAAACCTATCTGGACCTATGGCTCACAGCTATGGGGCAATGCCAACAACTGCAATATTGACATCACACAGCGAGCACAATCAAAGATTCTGAGAACTATCACTGGGGCACCGTGGTACGTTCGGAGTGAAAACATCCAAAGAGACTTAAATATCCCATCAGTTACCAATGCAATCACGGGACTTAAGGAAAAATACCATAGCAAGCTTTACACGCACCCCAACCACCTAGCGAGAGGTCTAATCCAGCACAGCAGCCGTTCCCGTCTGCGGCGAATGGAGCTACCAACCCAGCGAATAAATAAATAAATAATAATAAATAAAAGCAAAGTAATAAAAAAAAAAGAAACAAGTGGATATGGCTTCAGTCGAGCGCTCGACAGTAAGATACCCTTCTCCCAATTTTTAAAATCCGTTACAAACGTGCAACCACGCTCATAATTTCAAACAGAAATTATGCACAAATACTTCTTCTACATATAGCTTACTCGCTCGCACTCACACAGCGACACGCGTAAAGCGTGAAGCGGCGAGACGCAACGTCGACGTCGACGTCAACTCCAAGCAGCGCGCCGGCTGCTGCTCGTACATTTGTATTGAAAACGTTGACTTGAATAACTTCTGTGTTATGTGTCCGATCAGATTGTTATTTGGAGAATATGTTCGTATGGTATATAGCTTTATACATACCAAAGTAGAACTATATAAGTTTAATAGTTTGCTTAATAATCACAAATTTCCGATTAGCGGAGGCGGTGGGCGTGGCATCAAACATTTAACATAAGCTTCATCTGCTTGGGAAATTTAGGAACCCCCATACCAAATTTGGTGTCTCTAGCTTTTTTAATAGCTGAGATCCGTTGTCTCAAACAGACAGACGGGCAGACGGACAGACAGACGGACATGGCTCAATCGACTCATCTAGTGATCCTGAGTCAGAATATATATACTTTATGGGGTCTGCCACGCCTCCTTATGCCTGTTACATACATTTCACAAAGTTAGTATACCCTTTTTTGACCATTTTCAATGGTCGAAGGGTATAAAAAAAAACTTCAAAACAAGTGCAGTACGACGATCAGATCGACCATCGACGGCCTTTAAATCGCGGCGCACAAAGCTGAGGCTAGTGGCGCTGTCCGGAGATCCTCTCAGCCCAAGAGATCTTCTAGCCAAAATGATGGTGGACAAGGAGGCATGGGAGCTAGGGCATCGTATTATAAACAATATTATAAAGCGGGTCCGAGCTGATGAGATGGCCGACAGATCTGGAGGCTGAATGAAAACGCCGAAAACTTGCAACTGCAGTGCTGCAGCGGAGGTGGAGATCTTGGGATCTTCAGCTTTGTCGAGCCAGAAGCCGATGGCTTCAGCTGTGCTTTCGGGAGTTGGACCTGACCACAATTATTCTCCTTGGAGCGCCCCTGTGTGGGTGGTGCCAAAAAAAAACTGCCGCGATGGAAAAACAAAAATGGCGTCTTGTCATTGATGATCGGAAGCTAAACGATAAAACAATTTCAGACAAGTACCCCATACCCAATATCACTGACATATTAGACCGCATCGGGAAACCTAAATATTTTTATATCCTTCGACCACTGAAAATGGTCAAAAAAGGGTATACTAACTTTGTGCAATGTAGGTAGCGTTCTTGAGCCAACTTTATACCTCATCTATACAACCGACATCCCTACAAAAAGTCGCTTAACGGTGCAAGCACGTAACGTTTACGCTAAACAGACAAGAATGCCCGCCACTCTTGTTGAACAACATACCACTCCCGAAAGCAGATGAGGTTTGGTATCTAGGAGTACACCTTGACAGAAAATTTACATGGCGCAGGCACATTGAAGCCAAAAAAACCAACTTAAACTCAAAGCCAACAACTTACACAGGCTCATCAACTCTGGTTCTTCGCTCAGCCTAGATCACAAGGTCTTACTCTACAATTCTATATTGAAACCTATCTGGACCTATGGCTCACAGCTATGGGGCAATGCCAACAACTGCAATATTGACATCACACAGCGAGCACAATCAAAGATTCTGAGAACTATCACTGGGGCACCGTGGTACGTTCGGAGTGAAAACATCCAAAGAGACTTAAATATCCCATCAGTTACCAATGCAATCACGGGACTTAAGGAAAAATACCATAGCAAGCTTTACACGCACCCCAACCACCTAGCGAGAGGTCTAATCCAGCACAGCAGCCGTTCCCGTCTGCGGCGAATGGAGCTACCAACCCAGCGAATAAATAAATAAATAATAATAAATAAAAGCAAAGTAATAAAAAAAAAAGAAACAAGTGGATATGGCTTCAGTCGAGCGCTCGACAGTAAGATACCCTTCTCCCAATTTTTAAAATCCGTTACAAACGTGCAACCACGCTCATAATTTCAAACAGAAATTATGCACAAATACTTCTTCTACATATAGCTTACTCGCTCGCACTCACACAGCGACACGCGTAAAGCGTGAAGCGGCGAGACGCAACGTCGACGTCGACGTCAACTCCAAGCAGCGCGCCGGCTGCTGCTCGTACATTTGTATTGAAAACGTTGACTTGAATAACTTCTGTGTTATGTGTCCGATCAGATTGTTATTTGGAGAATATGTTCGTATGGTATATAGCTTTATACATACCAAAGTAGAACTATATAAGTTTAATAGTTTGCTTAATAATCACAAATTTCCGATTAGCGGAGGCGGTGGGCGTGGCATCAAACATTTAACATAAGCTTCATCTGCTTGGGAAATTTAGGAACCCCCATACCAAATTTGGTGTCTCTAGCTTTTTTAATAGCTGAGATCCGTTGTCTCAAACAGACAGACGGGCAGACGGACAGACAGACGGACATGGCTCAATCGACTCATCTAGTGATCCTGAGTCAGAATATATATACTTTATGGGGTCTGCCACGCCTCCTTATGCCTGTTACATACATTTCACAAAGTTAGTATACCCTTTTTTGACCATTTTCAATGGTCGAAGGGTATAAAAAAACTTCAAAACAAGTGCAGTACGACGATCAGATCGACCATCGACGGCCTTTAAATCGCGGCGCACAAAGCTGAGGCTAGTGGCGCTGTCCGGAGATCCTCTCAGCCCAAGAGATCTTCTAGCCAAAATGATGGTGGACAAGGAGGCATGGGAGCTAGGGCATCGTATTATAAACAATATTATAAAGCGGGTCCGAGCTGATGAGATGGCCGACAGATCTGGAGGCTGAATGAAAACGCCGAAAACTTGCAACTGCAGTGCTGCAGCGGAGGTGGAGATCTTGGGATCTTCAGCTTTGTCGAGCCAGAAGCCGATGGCTTCAGCTGTGCTTTCGGGAGTTGGACCTGACCACAATTATTCTCCTTGGAGCGCCCCTGTGTGGGTGGTGCCAAAAAAAAACTGCCGCGATGGAAAAACAAAAATGGCGTCTTGTCATTGATGATCGGAAGCTAAACGATAAAACAATTTCAGACAAGTACCCCATACCCAATATCACTGACATATTAGACCGCATCGGGAAACCTAAATATTTTTATATCCTTCGACCACTGAAAATGGTCAAAAAAGGGTATACTAACTTTGTGCAATGTATGTAACAGGCATAAGGAGGCGTGGCAGACCCCACAGAATATATATATTCTTGCTTACTAGCCGAGTTGATTGAGACATGTCCGTCTGTCTGTCCGTCTGTCCGTCTGTCCGTCTGTATGAGGGAACAGATCTCAGCTATTAAACAAGCTAGAGACACCAAATTTGGTATGGAATGTAATATTATTAATGAAAAGACAAGTGTTTGTGATATTGGGGGTTTTATTTATGAAGCGGAGAAGATTCCGCTTCATTTGAATATTCATTCATTTCTATTCTTAAGATCGACATATAAAAGGGTTCTTAGCCAAAAGCTTAGGAGCAGCGCTGCCAGCGTAGGCTACAGCGCAGTGACGCTTATATGTATCTTATGTATATATATGTATTGTCGCCAAACGTCGTCTCTGGAGGAGGAGAAGCGCTATAGGCACCCATGGTAAGCGGTCAGCGCAGAGCCAGCGTGAGAATGCTGACTATGCATATATACGTTAGCCCCTTCAAGTGGATGCTCATATTACGCATACACTTGGGTCGGACTGTTTATGTACATATTGCAACAAAGTGCTACAATATGATCGTATGTTATGATTACATACGAGTACAGTTATTAATATATATAGGTGCATACCACATCTCCCTCCTTTTGAAAAATAACGAAAATTAGTGTAGTTATTTTATTTACTCTTATATATATATATTATTTTTTTTATATTTTTTTTTTTGTAATCTTATATATTTACTAATTTTTTTTTTTTTTTAAATTAAAGAAAATATTGAAAATTTAAAAATATTGATATTAACAATTGTTAAAATAAAAATGAATGTGTTTGATTTATATGTAATTAAAAATGTTTTTTTTTTTTTTTTGATTAATATTCAAAATTAAATTTTATGATTTGTAAGGAATAAAAATAAAGAAAAATGTATTTTTAATATAATTGTTTTGTTTCTTATGGGTGGCCAACCCTACAAAATATATGAAGAATTGAAAATTTTCAACCTTTCTTTGTGGACTATCTGTTTTTTATTTTTGTTTTCTACTATTGTAATGTTATTATTATCTCCTATCTCTGAAACTAAATATGGTCCTAAATAGTTATAATCTAGTTTATGACCTGTTTCGTTTTTTAATAAAACCTTATCTCCTATCTTTAATTCAAAGTTTTGCGTATCTTTATCATACCTTAATTTTCTTTTTGCTTTTGCTTTTTCTAACAATTGCCTCGCTCTTTTGTAGGCTATTTCTAATCTCATTTTTACCTCTTTTGAATAGTCATCCATGTTATAAATGGGATCTATACTGTCTATCTTGTTAAAATCAGTGAACTGTCTTGGTAGTCTGCCAAATACTAGTTCATATGGACAATATTCGTGAACTACTGATGGTGTTGTGTTGAAACAATAAGTAAAATATTGTATCGAAACATCCCAATCAGTTTTGTCAACAGAAAAGTAAGAGCGAACTTACTCGTTAAATGTTCTGTGACTTCGTTCTATTGTTCCTAAAGTCTGGTGATGGTGTGCGGTTGAAGAAATGTTCTTTATCTTCATATATTTGCACAAGTCGTCTATTATTTGATTTTTATACTCTGTCCCATGTCCGTAATGATTGTTTTCAATGGACCGTACTTGAGAATAAAATTTTCAAGCATTTTGCCTTAGCAACTGATTTTGCACTTTTGTTTGGTATGGGTACTGTAACCAAATACTTAGTTAAATTACATATGATATTGACAGCATACTCATTTCCATCTTCTGATCTTGGAAGTGGACCAATGCACTATGGGTAAAAAGTCTGAAATTTCAGCATAAACTCCAATTTAAAAGATATTGACTTCAAAGTTTACAAATACATTTTTAATAATAAAATAAAATGTTAATTTTTGTTATATTTGTAATTTGGCCACGCCGCTTCGCACAGTGGGTCAAAATCAATTGGTAATTAAATATTAATGAAAAATTGGAGTGAATGTTGGATCAATTTCTCCAATCTTTTGTCTTAATTGGCCAACAGATTGAGTCGTAGCCGTTTTTTTTTTCAAAATAAATTGCATATCACTGTCATTCGCTTTTTTTTTTTTTGCTGATATCGTAGTAGCGTGTAGCAACAAAGGAGTTGAATGGTTATGCTTTTTAATATTTTTTATAAAATCTTTCGTTTTTTATGTTATAAGCTGAGTTAATATATCATCGAAAGGATCGCAGTTAACTTTCTTTAACACATAACTTCTTATGGCTTCTTCCGAGCGGTTGTTGCTGCTCCAAATTTCCAGAAGAGCCACGTGATCAAACCCAATTATTTTTAAAAGGAACAAAAAGTCGCAAAAAATGCTTAGTATATGATAACAAGGAAGCATTTGTTAATAACTTGTTATTCTTACACTTTTGCACCGCTGTGCCCTTAGTAGTTAGTTATACTCCACAGAACACAAACATAGTAATTAGTTTTATTCTATAAAGATACACACACAAAACACTTCACAGTTGGACAGCACGACACAATAATCTAAACATGAAAGTTGTATTTAGTAAATAAATACCTTTGCAAGGATTTTCCATTATTAAATGTATAAAATTGCTTTTTGTCACAACAGCACGCTTCTACAAAGTTTGCAAATATTTCACGCCAATTTTGTCAGAATGCGAATGCTCTCTAACAGCTGACTTTGGTGATGTGGCAACAAAACAGGGTTGCCACTAAAAAATTTTGTGGGGCGGGTTTTTTTAAATTAAGGTATTGTGATTCGAAAAATATGATTAATTAAAAAAAATTAAAAATATAATAGGTTTATGCCAAAAAAACGGACTTATTACCCATAGTGCAATGGTATCTATCAAAACTATATCAAATGCTGTTGCTGGCGTTTCAGTTATGGTCATTGGCATTTTCGTATGTTTCAACGTTTTAGCCTGTTGGCATTTTAAACATGTCTTAACATATTTACTTATTGCCTTGGTCATCTGTGGCCAGTAATAAAAGTTTTTTATTTTCTTCAGAGTTCTAGAAATTCCTGAGTGGCCTCCTTCTGACGGATCGTCATGATATTTTGACAGAATTGCTTTTATTTGAACTTCATCATTTTTATCTATCTTAATCACCTTATTTAATAGCGCTATTTGTAAATTTTTTAATATTCTGTTACTCTTTTCTTTATAATTCATAATAGTGACAAACTCAAAGATTTGTTCACTTGGTGACAATTGCGTTTGAATGATCTTATTTATTCTTGCTTCTTCATTAAGCCTTTGAAAAACCTGATCTAAATCGATTTTTTCATTAGAATAAAAATTAGTCATATCGAAACGTGTTATAATATTTTTGCCTCTTTTTAACAAACACTTATGCTTGTCTATTTTGAGAACAACATATTTTTGGCGTCAGTGTTATTGATAACCTGATAGATACTGGGCATTTCTATATTTTCTTTCTTTAATTTGGGTTCTTGCTAAATTTCTCCTGCGCAGGAATTCTTCTGTCTTGCTGAAGATCTCGTTTCGACCTTCAGTATCTGTCAATTCATTTCTTTTAGCTCTCCGATGGTTATTCGGGAAAGAGCATCTGCTTTATAATTATTTTTCCCCTTGAGATATTCTACACTAAAATCATATTCCTCAAAATCCAGACGCATTCTGGTTAACTTGGAACTCGGATTTTTGTTTGAAAAAAGATATGATAGTGGCCTATGGTCACTCTGTACTAAGAAATGCCTACCATATATATATGGTCTGAAATGATTGATTGCTCAATGAATAGCTGCTAGTTCTTGTTCTGTAGTGGACTTATTACTATCACCTTGTGTAAAGGTTCTTGAAGCGTATGCCACTGGTAGCTGTTGACCGTTATGGTCCTGAGGTAGTACCGCTCCACATGCCTGTTTACTGGCATCTGTGGTTATGCAAAATTGTTTGCTGAAGTCTGGGTACTGAAGAAGTGTTTGTTTCATAAATTCCCTTTTAAGATATTCGAATGCTTCGGTTCATTCGCGTGTCCATTCAAATGGAACATTCTTCTTACAAAGCCTCGTTAAGTGGCGTGATTTCTCAGAAAAATTCTTAATAAATCTTCTGTAATAATTGCAAATTGCGACGAATCGTCTAGCTTCGTCTGCATTCGCTGGTTGTGGGTAGTTTTTAATTACCTCATATTTACAGTCATCTGCTAATATATCTTTATCAGTACATTTATGACCTAAATATGTAACCTCTTTCATAAAGAAAGTATATTTTTCTGGATGTAGTTTTAAATTATGTTGTCTACATAATTTGAAAACATCGGTTAAATTCTTAAGCATATGCTTTTCAGAACAACCGACTACGACTAAATCATCCATATACAGAAAAGTTTGTGAAGGCTGTAGGCCTGTGAATGCAAGTGTCATCATTCTTTGAAATGAATTGGGGGCTATCTTAACCCAAATGGTAATCGCGTGTAGCGATATGAACCTGTCGAAGTTGAGAATGGTGTTATATTTCTTGACCTTTCGTCTAGTTCGATTTGGTGAAATCCTGACATAAGGTCTAGGCACGAGAAATATTTTGCTCGTCCTAACTGATCAAGAATATCTTCTATTCTTGGAAGTGGGAATTTATCTGCTAGCAGTTTCTTATTAATCTGACGATTGTCAACTGTTCGTATTTAAGTGATAACCAATGGGTTAATTTAAAGCTCATGCTTCGAACACAAGCTTCCCGTTTAAGCGAAGCTTTCACTCAATGCAAGCTTTCCCCACTGCCACTGTTCCTAGTTAAGCATAGTTAAGATCTCTCCCTATTGTACTCTTTAGTATTAAGCAAGCAGTGAATGTAAGCACACGCTGTGCAGAAATAAACGACACGAAAAGAAAATCACTAGTGTTTTTTACCTAAAACCAAGTTCAAAAACTACAACTAGAAGAACAACTACAACAGCTACTACCACATCAAATCTGGATCTGTCCTCCTACGTTCTCCCGAGAATATTTTGGTCCTTCGAGCCGGATTGCTCACCACCGCTTCGTTTTGATAGACCCAGATAAGTACAAACCTTCATACATACAAGTGCTTTACATTCCTACAAATCTATATACAATTGATCTACCTTCCTACAAACCTACATACAAGTGCTTTACTTTCCTACAAACTTACATAGATGTGTTTTTATATTCCTACATACCTACTTGAAAGTGCTTCACATACATATATACACACCATTAAGTGAACTTTATACATAAGCGCCGCTAGATCAGTAGCGCTTGGCGAAAATTGCGGTTATATATGTACATAAATACATACAAGTGCTTTACTTTCCTACAAACTTACATATAAGTGTTTTACATTCCTACATACCTACTTGAAAGTGCTTCACATACATATATACACACCCTTAAGTGCACTTTATACATAAGCGCCGCTAGATCAGTAGCGCTTGGCGAAAATTGCGGTTATATATGTACATACATACATACATACAATTCTGTTCCTCTAACATACAAGTGCCCTACATATACACGTAAATCCAACACATATACATTTACATTGCTGAGACATCAAAGCTGCAAATGTAAAATATTACATATGTGTTTCCTTAACATATGATCAAGCGTGAACCTTAAGTGAACTTTATACATAAGCGCCGCTAAATCAGCAGCGCTTGACGAAAATTGCGGTGCTTAAATGCGCTGAAGCTGCATTTGCCAAGGGAACGTATACCCTCTAAAAATAAAAGTGGTTTTATGGGGTATTTCCAACTTCAAAAACATAACAAATATTTGCTCTTTAATTTTGAAAAGCACATCCAATTTGTATGTTATATGTATATGATAGAGCAATAATACCATATAAAATAACGGATTTCCAATCAACAGTGAACTTAGAACATAAGTGCCGCCAGATAAAAACCGTTTTGCAAATATTACGGTACTTACGTGCGCTGGAGCTGCACTTTTCAGCAAGGGAACGAATACCCTTTACAAATTAAAAATTATTCTTGGGGAATATCCGACTGAAGAAATATTAAAAATATTTTTTTTATTTTTGAAGGTCTATCCTCTTTATAATATCCTTACCTAACGTATACCCTTTAAGATTTAAAAGTTTTTTGTGGAGTATATCCGATTTGAGAAATAATATTATTTTTTTCCCTTCTTTAAATTTAAAAAAAGCATATCCTACTTGTAATATCATTTACTCTTTGATATTGTTTTTTAATTTTACACCATTTCTAAGATCGCTCATACAAAATAAAAGAAAAATTAAATTATCATCTTTAGTTCCTGTGACAGGCTGCTATGCCAATTGATTCCAGCAAGGATTCAGCAGTTCGACTTTCCGTACCAACCATACCATACACGATCTAATTCGCTTCCTAATCCAAAATTAGAAACCGGTATTTCGCCAATCTTGAGAAAAGCCTCCACTCCTACTACCTCGAAACCTTTGCCAACTCGCGTGCCTAAGTCTACAATCCAAAATCTACCAATTACAAGATCTGCAGCAAAAGAAACTTCATTGCTCCAGAAAATGGCGTTGTGCGAATTCATTACTGTCACTGACAAGCTAAGTCAATTCGAATCAAAGATAACTACATCCCCTGATGTCTCGTTGTATACTCATAAGGTTAGATTAGAACAAGTTCGATCCTTATGGGAAAAGTTGAAACTGCATATGAACGCTGTTCAAATGCACTGGCAGATGAAAGTGCAAATCCAGACGACAGAATTACCATGCAATCGAAATATGATTATTGTTACTCAGTGTATGAGCGATGTGCGGCTCAACTGGGTGAACTTGTCGAACGCGCATCATCCATAAATACTACGTCTACGCAATCACCAGTCTCGTCTTCTACGCCTCGTGGCTGTAACCTTCCACCGTGTGATACCGAGATCTTTAAAGGCGATTATCTAAAGTGGCCGACTTTCCGTGATTTGTTCACAGCTATCTACGTCAATAATCAAAGATTATCTCCAGTAGAAAAACAATTTCATTTAAACTCTAAGACAAGTGGAGAAGCTAATTCCATTGTAGCTAAGTTCCCCCTCACAAATGATGGTTTCGCTTCCGCTTGAAATGCACTACAAGAACGCTTCGAAAATAAACGTCTTCTGGTCAACAGTCAACTAAAAATTTTGTTCAGTCTATCCATTGTTTACCATGAGTCTGGTTCTGCCTTAAAAGAGCTCCAGAGCACAATCCAAAATTGTTTGATTGCATTAGAGCATTCCAAGATATCCACAAAAAATTGGGATTGTTTTTTAGTTTACCTCTGTTCGTCAAAACTGCCCAAACTGACTTTATCATTATGGGAACAGTCCTTAGCTAACAAGGTTGAAATACCCTTCTGGGAGGATATGAATACTTTCCTTAACGTTAGAGGCAATCGAGGATTTGAGAACCTCCGCCTCTACATCCTCCCATCCAAAGCAAACAAAAGGTCAGTCCACATCAACAAAATTAAATTCTTTCGAATCCAAAGTCAATGCTAAGGTCAGAACATGTGATCTTTGCTCTAATGAAAATCATCCGATCCGCTTATGTCCTCATTTTCTACAAATGAAAGTAAGTGTCTCAAAGAGAGGCATATATTAAACAGAAAAAACTTTGTCTCAATTGCTTCGCCAGAGGGCATCAGCTGAGAGATTGTCCCAGCTCTCACAACTGTTTTACGTGTAAAGGACGTCATAACAGTCTCCTACATCGAAGCGAGTCTTCTACAAATAATCCAAGGTCAAATACAGTAACCAATGCATATGTTGCCCAAACAAAACAATCCACTCCTACCACCAACGAAGAATTTCAGAGTTATCTCGTTTCGCAGCAACGTGATGTACTGTTAGGAACTGCCATTGTAAACATCCAACACAAGGGCATTATGTATCCTGCCAGAGCTTTAATTGATTCAGGATCAGAAGGGTCGTTCATCTCAGAAAGACTTTTTAACTTGATCAAATAGCCTTTCCAATCAGTCCAAGCAAAAATATCGGGCATTAATAACGTATCGTCTCCTACACAGAAACTGTGTCAAGTTCATATATCCTCTCCTTCACGACCGCGAATGCAAATCGATACATCAGCATACTTATTATCAAAATTGGCAGGAAGGTTGCCATGCAACACCATTCCAAGGTCTAAATTAAGAAATATGCCAAACATACACTTGGCCGATCCATCATTTTCTCAAAGTGAACAAATTGACGTACTTCTCGGTGCTGATGTCCTGCCATCTATCCTTTTAAGTGGCGTAAAATCAAAAATATGTGGAACTCTTTTGGGTCAAGAGACAGTTTTCGGATGGATAATATCTGGTCCAGTGCCAAGCACACCATCTACATCCATCGCTTCCTACTCAACGCAAGTTACTTGCATGAAGAGCCCCTCGACAAGCTTCACAAAATTTTGGGAGGTGGAGGATATTCCTGTCCAGCCAACATCGGAAAATGATGCTTATTGCGAAGAATACTTTCAATAAACAACACATCGAGATAAGTAAATCCACAGAATATTAACATAGGTCATTCCAGATCTATTGCATTGTCACAATTTTTAAAAAATTAATCACGACTTAATAAAAATCCTGAACTTAAAAAAGAGTACGATTCCATCATTGAGGAATATATTGATTTAAACCATATGCGGCAAGTCACTCCTAACAACCACTCTCCTAATTTCTATTTGTCTCATCATGCTGTCTTCAAGCCAGACAGCACTACAACAAAGGTCCGCGTTGTTTTTAATGCTTCCAGTAAATCGACAAATGGGGTTAGTCTCAACGATACCTTGTATCCAGGTCCTGTGCTTCAGTCCGATTTAACCGTGCAACTGTTAAAGTGGCGGTTCTTCAAAATAGTGTTTAATGCTGATATAACAAAAATGTATCGGCAGATTCAAGTTAATCCTTCATACACTCCCTATCAAAGAATCATGTTCCGTAATCAAGAAGGTGTAATTTGTGATTATGAATTAATTAATTAATCCTTCACACACTCCCTACCAAAGAATCCTGTTCCGTAATCAAGAAGGTGTAATTTGTGATTATGAATTACAAACTGTAACCTTCGGAGTCAATTGCGCACCATTTTTGGCAATCCATGTTCTTCAACAACTGGCGAACGAGATTCAATATAAGAGTCCTTTAGCATCCGATATTATACGATCCTATATGTATGTCGATGACATATTAGCAGGTGCACATTCTGAAGCAGTTGCAATTTCAATGATTTCTGAACTTCAAAATGCGCTTAATTCAGCAGGTTTCCCATTACGCAAATGGACCTCTAACAAGAAAGCAGTGCTACAACAAGTTCCAAACGGTCATTTGCTACATGGCGATTTTTTGGATATTGAAGAAGTCAGCACGGCAAAAACTCTGGGCATTCGATGGAAAGCACCGTCGGATGAGTTTTATTTTGTTATTCCTCCAATCGCTTACCAACCAACTTACTCAAAACGGGAAGTATTAGCCCATATTGCAAAACTTTTCGACCCAGCAGGGTGGCTCTCTCCCTTTGTTGTGCAAGCCAAAATGTTCATGCAGCAACTGTGGCTATAGGATCTGCATTAGGATGACTGCCTGCCGAACGATATTCTCCAAAAATGGTGTGACTCCCTTGGTAGCTATAACCACCTGGGTGACATACGGATTCCCCGATGGTAAGGTTTTAGTCCACAAATAGAAATCCAATTGCACGGGTTTTGTGATGCTTCTCAACGTGCTTACGGTGCAGCAATTTACGTTCGGATCAAACACAAGAACGATATTTCATGCCATTTCCTTACAGCAAAGTCACGTGTTGCGCCTGGGAAGACAATATCCTTACCCCGACTTGAGTTATGTGGAGCTGTACTTCTTACAGAACTTATTGCAGCCTGCCTTCCTCAATTGCCTCTGGAATCATATGAACTATTCTGTTGGACAGATTCGACGATCGTACTGGCCTGGCTAAGTAAGCCACCCTGTACATGGACAACCTTCGTGGCTAATCGAAATGGCTAAATGGCCAAAATGGCTAAGGACACCGAAAAACCATTGGAGGATCTCAAATCAGTCACCGTTGGACATAATTCCGGAACAACGATCCATCAAAGCACATATTGTCACAAATATGACCTCACATATCGATCTTCTGGAACGATTTTCCGACTTGGGACGAGCATTGCGAGTTTTAGCTTATGTACTACGCTTTAGTACAAGGTCTAAGAAAGCTCATCAACCCTTTTTAAATCAATTGGATGCTTCAGAAATAAACAATACTCTCCAACACCTTACCAAAAGAACTCAGAACTTGCATATGTCGATTGAGTACGAATGTCTCCTTGGAAAGAAACCTATTCCTCCATCCAGTTCTTTACTCAATCTGAATCCCTTTATTGACAGCAACGGAGTCCTTAGAGCATGTGGTCGAATTCACTCGTCATCAGATTTGAACTATGATGAGCGTCATCCAATTCTCCTACCGTATTCTAGCAACCTTACAAGGCTATTAGTTCGTTTCTCGCACCGTATTGCACTTCACGGAGGGAATCAACTCCTTGTTTGACTTATAAGGTCCAAATATTGGATTCCAAAACTTCGGAATTTAGTAAAGGGCATAATTAATTCCTGTAAGGTCTGCGCTATCCACAAAAAGAGAACTATTTCCAGACCGTTTACCTATACAGGTATTTATTTTGCTGCGCCATTTGAAATAAAAAGCATTATTGGTCATGCATGCCGCATTTCCAAAGGATATGTTTGCGTATTCGTCTGCTTTTGTACCAAGGCCATCCATTTGGAACCAACTACTGATCTGACCACCGATGCGTTTCTTGCAGCTTTTACTCGCTTTGTATCCAGACGAGGCTGTCCATTGCAAGTACATTCCGACAACGGAAAGAATTTTGTTGGCGCTGCGAGAGCTCTCAATGATGACTTTCTCCACGCTGCAAAGGATCATATAATTTCAAAATTTGTCCATCAACCTCTCACTTGGCATTTTATACCCCCAGGCGCTCCTCATATGGGAGGACTTTGGGAAGCAGGAGTCAAAAGTTTTAAGGCTTTATTCTATAAATCTACTTCTTTTGCTAAGTATACTTTCGAAGAATTTGCTACCCTACTATCCAAAATTGAAGCATGCCTTAATTCGAGACCAAATTCATCGATGTCTGAAGATCCAACGGATCCATTAGCCCTAACTCCTGGCCATTTTCTCATTGGAGGTCCTTTATTATCTATAGCCGAACCTGAGATTAACGAGAAGTCATCTTCTATCACCAATCGCTGGCAACGGCTCAAAGCAATCCAACAACAATTCTGTGTTCGTTGGAAACACGAATATTTAAAGGAATTACATAAGCGTAATAAATGGCAAAGTCCAAAGAAAAACCTTGAAGTAAACGATTTAGTTGTTGTTAAAGAAGACAACCTTCCTATTAACGAATGGCGTCTTGGTCGAATTCAACAAACATATCCAGGAGCTGATGATCGAGTCCGAGTTGTAGAGCTTGTCACTTTTAGAGGCGTCATTAAACGCCCTATCACCAAATTAATACTTCTTCCACTCCAAGATGAGCTCATTTCATCTTTCAATGATCCAACAAATTAATTTTCATACAAACACATCTAATTATTTTATTGTTTCTTTTCGTTTTATCTTCTTCCAACCATCACTCATCCTTCATTATAAAAAATGTCTCCGCGCCTTAACAATCGTGTCGAGCGCAGTCGAGGAACTAATTGCTTCCGATGCAGAGTCTGCCGGAGTATTCACCCCCTGCGAAAATGAAGATCGTTTTTGCGGCTCAATGCCGAAAAACGACTGAGAGCTGTCCTCATCAATAAATACTGTGCCAATTGTTTGGCTCACGAACACTCGGAAGGGACGTGCAGAAGTAGAGACAAATGTCGCATTTGTGCAATGATGACAAACATATGATGAAATCACACTCTTCTTCACTTCCAAGAGAAAGTCCGTCGACGCTCCACTCCCATTCAATCGGCAACCCAGATCCAATCGCCATCTCTGACCACGCTGCTGGACCACCGCAATCCCAAATTTCTACCCACAGCGATCATTCTGATCGACAATGGAAACACTGTGTCAGTGTCACTGATCGACGCATCCTTTGCGTCTGCAATGCGCTTACCAAGCCTGAATATTGGACAGGAAGCGGCGTGTACAGCAGTCATCCGGTCCAAGGCTTCTGATGGGTTCCGATTGGATGCGATATTGAAGCATGAGCATCCTTTGAGAATCCGTACACCATTCACAGTCGTCAATCCAGTTGTCAGGGAGCGTTTTGAAGGCCTCGTTCTAGCTGACGACAACTTCCACAAGCCGTCCACCATTTCCATTGTCCTAGGAGCAGATGTATTCCGACATCGCTAGGGAAGGCTTCCATGCAAACAGAGCTGGCGGGCCAGTGGCGCTACGCACAGTATTTGGTGGAACTTGTCGGGCACTTGTAGCTCATAATGTTAAAAGTAATCCTAGTTTTTACTACTAAGTAGCTGAATTGGATGTATCTGAATTGTCAATATGAATTTTAAAATTGCATACAATGCAAGGGCGGCGGGATGTTCGTATTGAAATGATAACCAATGGGTTAATTTAAAGCTCATGCTTCGAACACAAGCTTCCTGTTTAAGCGAAGCTTTCACTCAATGCAAGCTTTTCCCTCTGCCACTGTTCCTAGTTAAGCATAGTAAAGATCTCTCCCTATTGTACTCTTTAGTATTAAGCAAGCAGTGAATGTAAGCACACGCTGTGCTGAAATAAACGACACGAAATAAAATCACTAGTGTTTTTTACCTAAAACCTAGTTCAACAAATGGGTAGGGCTATAGTCGAACGCCCGACAGTAGGATACCCTGCTCCCAATTTTTAAAATCCGTTACAAACGTGTAACCACACTCATAATTTCAAACAGAAATTTTGCACAAATACTTCTACTACATATAGCTTTCTCGCTCACACTCACACAGCGATGCACGTTAAGAGTGACGTCGACGTCGGTGTCAACTACTGAAAGCAGCGCGCAGGCTGCAGGACGTACATTTGTACTGAAAACGTTGACTTGAATAACTTCTGTGTTATTGGTCCGATCGAATTGTAATTTGGAGAATATGTTCGTATGGAATATAGCTTTATACATTATTATTATTATTATTATTATATAAGAGGGAGTCTCCCAGCGGAGAAGGCGCGAGGCACTGCGACCAATAAGTTCTTTTGTACCCATAATGCTCTCCCTGTCATGACAAAAGCTGTCTTGCTTCCCTAATGAAGCATAACAGATCTTTCGTCGAGGAACGGACAATCTGCTCTGGAGTTGCGATTTCCGCGTGCAGATGTTTCCTCCTTGTCCATACCAAGGCCGGACAGTCACATAGAATGTGTTTGGTACTTTCATCGTCCTCCTTGCAGAGCCTGCACTCCGCGTCCGAGGACAAACGCATTTTATTGAGGTGATTGTTCACCAAGTGATGGCCAGTAACCAACAAGGAGATAGAGGTCTCTCCTTGAGAGTTGCTTGGTCCTCCGATCAACTTTGGGATTGGTAAGCTCTTTAGCCTGCCGCATCCCTGGTTGGAAGAACCAGTAGCGTTCAGTTAATCTTCCAGCCCAGGATTTCACAAGGGAGGAGATAGTAGACCACCCCACGCCACAGAAGGGTTCGGGGCCGATCAAGGTGGCTGATGACCCAGCCCTCGCTAGTTCGTCCGCCACCTCATTGCCCTGGAAGCCAGAGTGCCCAGGTACCCAAATTAGGGTAACTTTATTTCTTAATGACAGCCTCTGGAGACACTTCCAGCAGTCAGCCACCATACGCGAGCCTACTCTCTTTGAGGAGAGGGCTTGTATGGCCGCTTGGCTGTCCGAGAAGATGTAGATTTTCGCTCCTCTAGTCCCCTTCTCAAGGATAAGACGGCAGCAGAACTCAATGGCGTGAACCTCTGATTGGAAAACTGTGGGCCAGTTGCCCATAGCGATCGAGGTCCTGGAGTTGGGACCATGTATCCCAACTCCAACCCCCTGTTCAGTCTTTGACCCGTCGGTATACCAATGTATACTATTAGGGTCTCTGATGGGGTTGCCAGCATCCCAAACCCTGCGGTCCGGGATGAGGGTTCTAAATTTTGCACCAAAGAAGAGTTCCTTGGTCATAGAATCTGATCTAGTGCAGATCTCTAAGCCAGGAATATCTTTGAGTAGGCTAGCATGTCCAGATTCGGTAGCTAGAAGCCCAGATTGGAGCTTGATTCTAAGAAGGCTCATAGCAGCAACTTCTTTTATACGGATATGCAGCGGAGTCAGATTCAAAATCGATTCCATTGCTGCAGTGGGACAGGTGCGGAGTGCACCCGTCAAGGAAAGGCAGAGCAGCCTATGCAGTTTCGTGCATTTATTGATGGCAGTGACCTGCGTAACCTTTGGCCACCACACAATAGCAGCGTAGGTTACGATCGGTCTTACCATCATCTCAAAAAGCCACCTAATGGTGCAGGATTTGAGACCCCATATTCTACCGAAAAGCCTTCTACATGCCCACATGGTATGAGTGGCCTTTGATAGAGTATTATGCAGGTGGGAGTTCCAGTTTAGTCGCTTATCAAGGGTTACCCCTAGATATTTGACTTCGTTGGAAAGTTCCACAGGAGAGCCGCCAATATGTAATTGACCAATGTCAATAGAATAACGCTTAGTGAAGGGAACAATGATTGCCTTTTGAGGATTGATGCTAAGACCTACATCATCGCACCATCTACTGACCGTGTTCAGAGCTGATTGCATCAGCTCTGTCACGGTGTTGGCATAGTTCCCGTTCACTACGAGAGCCAGGTCGTCGGCATAGCCAATCGCTTCCACGCCCTGTTCTGCGAGTATGATAAGTAGTTCGTCAACTACTAGGGACCAGAGCAAGGGGGATAAAACCCCTCCCTGGGGACACCCTTTTACCGCACTAATAAGGGCGGTCGTCGTGTCCAGGGTCGAGGAGATAATCCGGTGTTTGAGCATGGCGTCAATCCACCGGATTATGGGACGGGCAATGTTCCTGCGCTCAAGCGCAGTAGAGATAGACCCGTAGCCGGTATTATCGAAAGCACCCTCTATATCAAGAAAAGAGCACAGAGCAATGTTCTTTGATACGAAGGCCCTTTCGATCTTACTCACTAATTTGTGCAGAGCGACCTCTGTCGATCTACCGGCTATATATGCGAACTGCGTGGGGTGCAGAGGGTTGTTTCCCTGCAGAGAGCACCGAATGTGCAAGTCTAGGAGCCTTTCCGCAGTCTTGAGCAGAAAGGAGGTAAGGCTGATCGGCCGGTAGGACTTAGGCTGGTCAAGAGGACGATTCCCCTGTTTGGGGATGAATACCACATTTACTCTCCTCCAAGAGTTTGGTATGTATCCCCAAGTGAGACTGGCTCTAAGAAGGCCGACCAGTGGATCGAGGATATGATGCAGACTATTTTGGAGAAGGGCTGGAAAGATTTGATCACCCCTGGGGCTTTAAAGGGGGCGAAGGAATCAACAGCCCATTTGACCTTTCAGGATCGAAGATGGTACCAGATAAGCTGGTACCACGTGAGTCAGGTGACCAGGTGGCGTCAACGTGACTGGAGAGATCTGGGTTGGCCACGGAACCTGGGAAGTGAACTTGTAGTAGAAGTTCAAGTGCTTCCCTACGATCTTGAGTGAAAGAGCCATCTGCTCTTTTTAGAAGCCCTATACCATTAGACGATCCTTTGGCTAATACTTTGTGGAGTCTCGCTGCCTCTGGCATAGATTCTAAGCTACCACAGTAGCTGCGCCACGTATCGCGTTTGGAGCGTCTAATGTTCTTATTATAGTTTGTGAGAGCGTCCCTATAGACGTCCCAACTTATACGGCTAGATCTGGCCTTGTTGAAAAGGCTTCTAACCTTCCTTCTTTGGGCAGCCAACTCTTCGTTCCACCAAGGAACTTTACGGTTGACCATTAGTGTCTTCCGAACTGAGCTGGCTTCGAAGGACGTAATAAGCACATCTTGAAGCAGGTTGGCAGCAAGCTCTATCTCACTGACAGAGTTAGGATTGCTGATCAACATGTCTGCTTTCAAAGCCACAGAGGCTTTGAAGAGTTCCTAGTTTGTCTTTTTAGGACAAAAGGAGTTCTGGCGGATCTCGACTTGGCCAGGGAGGTCGAACCTGATGTGCTGATGGTCCGACAAAGTGGCTTCGTCTGTGACCCGCCAGTTTATGAGCGAACTCGCAATTGAGCTGCTTATTAGGGTGAGATCTAATACCTCTTCCCTAATGGAATTAATTAACGTCGGTTTACACCCGACGTTCGCTATGTCTAAATGACAACACAATAGATAGTCAAGGAGGGACTCACCACGTTTGTTGACGTCGCTGCTCCCCCAGATTGTGTGATGGGAGTTGGCATCACAGCCAATCACGAGCGGCTTGTTGTGAAGGCGGCAGAATCCTACAAGCCGCTGAACCTCTGCGGGGGGTACGTCATCCACATCGCCCGGGAAGTAAGCAGAGGCGATCACCACTTCCCGGAAGCCATCAGCAGTGGCTACCTCTATAGCCGTTCTCACCAGGTCTCTGTGAATGAAGTTGGTTAAAGGAAAGTGTCTCACACTGTTATTGATCAGTATAGCAGTGACCCATACGGTCATATAGTAACTTACATGATCCGCATGATAGTCCACGGACGAGGCCACCTATTAACCATGGCTCTTGGACGAGTCAGGTCAATCTCATCTTTACAGACGACCCTGCACAGGGTGGCTGACGCTCCTCTGGCGTGGTGCAGGTTCGCCTGGAGCACTCTAATTGCGCTCCGCATCCTCCTTCAGCGCCTTAGAGACAAGGCCACATGCCTTGCCCCCCCGAGAGTCGTTGCCTCGGATGCCCTTCGGCAGTCTGGCTGAGCTGCTAGGGAGAGGTCGCCTAGCGATCCCAGTCGCAGGAGGTGCCCTTGCGGGTTGTTTGCGCCCAGCGCTGACTGAGGGTCTGGCAGGGGCCAGGAGGCGCCCGCTGCCAGCCACCGGCCTGGTGCGGCCCGTTGAGGGGTTGGGGGCGGAGACCACAATGGTCGGGGGGTTTGGGGATGGGGGCATTCAGCGCCACTGCGGCCGCAGCACTGGTGGACGGTACCGGGGCGGCAGCCACTGCTGCCGCATAGGTAGGGTCCAGAGGGGCGCTGGAAGGGGGTGGAATGATTGGAGAGGGGGATGGGGGACGGGCCGGGGAGGAAGAGGCTCTGGGGACGGAGTTCTTCAGGAGAAGTTTTATTCGTCCAAAGACGAATTTCACCTTCCCGTTGCACTCCGTCAGAGCCTTATACGACTCCTCGTCGACCAACATCGCGAGGTGGGTCGTAGTGCCAGTGAGGGTATGCTGGACCACCCGCCACTGCTTGGTCGAGAACAAATACTCGTTTTGTATACCAAGATATCGCAAGATATCGGCGGGTGTGAGTCCAGCACTACTGGGGAAGTAGCCTCTAATGAGGTGAGCTTTGGGGAAGTCGGACTCCTCCAGTAGTTTGATGTTAAGGGAGCTGATGGACTTGATGTGTCCAACGGCTTCCCTGACCCAATCGGCAGTGCGGCTATCCTCGCACACCAGGAGCAGCCATTCATTCCGAGGTATACAACCGTCGAAGCCCGGACTGGCACCCGATGTGGGATGAAGAAGCAGAGCCTTGGCAATGCTAGCTTTCACCGTGGCCACTTGCTCCGGTGAAAGCGGGTTTTTGGAATCAGCCGAAGTGAAGCCCAATTTCACGCTGCTCGACACCTGGCTGAGAGGTGGCTTTGTGGACTCCACATGAGTCTTTTTGGGCTTCTTTGAGGACCCTTGCGGTTCGAGGATGGTATCGTCAGCGCGCGTCCGTTTGGCCTTGGTTTCAACGGGGGGCGCGGTGGCGATAACTAGAGCTTCTGCTCTGCTCGAACCCTTAGCGAGTGCAGCTTTAAAAAGCCTCTTCTCACGGGTCTTCAGTTTAACAAAGGCGTTCTCAGAGTCCAGTCGCAGCTTCTGTATCTGAGAGCCTGCTTCCGTGAGACCTGACCTCTGCGAGGCCACGGAAGCGTCGTCAGCGAGACTGATCAGGTCAGCGTCAGCTTCAGCGTCAGAGGACATCACCTCGACGAGCTGCTGCTGGCCTGAGCAGCTATTGGACGAGCAGTCAGCACTTGCGAACTCATCGTCCGAGGGAGTCCGTGGCCTGTCCGGGTCCCCTAAAGTACCAGGGCCAAGACCCGTGGTATTGGGGGTGGAAGCCAGCAGCCCACTGGCTGCAGTGCTGTTGTTGGGGTCGGCCGTTAAGGCCTCGCCCTGGGTTGATGCTGTTGAAGTCGCATCCGACTTATCTTTTTCCATGCTTTTTGGACCCACGAGTTGGCGGGAAGCGAAGGTCGCCCACGGCATAGCCCGTGTGCCGTGGGAAGTCTAAATTAAACTGGAGGGCGACAGGTATCCAGAGTCCGCATACTAACGACCGGGCTACCCCCCGGCCATGCATCCCTTGGCGTATGCTGTTCCGCCTTGGATTGGGGTGATTTATAGAATCACAATCTTCGCCCGACTACAATTAGTCAGCACCCCTAGCAGAGACATGACCGTGCTAGGGGCCTGCTTCCAGCCGCCCTCACGTGGAGAGTATAGCCGCACTCCGACAGAAAAAAAAGGGCGCCTTCCCCAACCAAAGTTAGGGTTCCTGTGTTTCCCCTTACTGTCCATGCCGGCGGCTGACGGCCTAGCTTTATACATACCAAAGCTAGTTTGTTTAATAATCACAAATTACCGATTTGCGGTGGCGGTGGGCGTGGCACCAAACATTTGAAATAAACTTCACCTGCTTGGGAAATATAGGAACCTCCATGCCAAATTTGGAGTCTCTATCTCTTTAATAGCTGAGATCCGTTGTCTCAAACAAACAGACGGACAGACGGACAGACAGACGGACAGACAGACAGACATGGCTCAATCGACTCGGCTAGTGATCCTGAGCAAGAATATATATACTTTATGGGGTCTGCCACGCCTCCTTATGCCTGTTACATACATTGCACAAAGTTAGTATACCCTTTTTTGACCATTTTCTATGGTCGAAGGGTATAAAAACTACAACTAGAAGAACAACTACAACAGCTACTACCACATCAAATCTGGATCTGTCCTCCTACGTTCTCCCGAGAACAGTCAACTGCTAATCGCCATCTCTTTTCCGCCGAACTAGGCAGTGATTTCTTGGGTACCAAAGGAAGTGGGCTATTGTATTCTGATATAGACGGCTCAACAATGCCGTCTCTTATTAATTTGTCAACTTGCCTTTGAATTTCTGGCTTTTAACTTTCTGGCATTCTATAATTCTTAATATATACAGGGGTCTTATCGTTCAATCTCAATTTTTGCCTATAAAAATTATTAGCTGATATGGTTTCTGTTTGGAGACCAAAAATATCGCTATATTCGGTGCATAATTCTGTTAGCTCGTTTTTGAATAACGATGGAAATTTAAGAAGTTTCAGTACTTCTGAAGTTCTTTGCGGACTATTATCTACATTGGCATTGTAAATATCATAATCGTTCAATGATTCGCTTCTTATGTTTGCGCTGTTCACAAAAGCGTCTTTATTAGTTGTATTTACAATTCGAATCATCACGTTCTGAGTATTTACAAGTGCGCTTGCTACTGTTATTCCAGGTTGCAATTCCTGGTTAGGGATTAGGACATTTGTGTCAGTAGACAAAATCTTAATTTTTCGGATGACTTCGGATCTTGCTGGCAAAACTATTTCATTATCTAATTAATGTATTATAGGAATGTTTATGTTCCTGAAATTATTGGGCCTAAGAGTGAACCAATCTTCTTGGTCATGGAATTCTAAAATACAATTGTATTTTTTAATGAAGTCCAAACCAATTATACCATCTCCTGGTATAGGAAAATTGTTCGGTACAATATGGAATTCAAATGGTATTGCTGCATTCGCAACGCACATATCTAATTCAATAGTACCTAGGGATTGTATTGTCCCTTGCCCTATGCCTGATAAACTTGTAGTCTTTCGCAAATTTAGTTTATTTAAATTGTTATTCTGCATTTAAGCAGTGAAATATCTGCACCTGTGTCTATTATAAGAGTTACCATTGAATTGGTACTCATATTTTTTAATTGAATAAAAATGCTTAAAATGAGATTGATTTTATAAAGTTTTATTGCTGACTGTTGCTCAAGGGGGCTGTCTGGTTTTCTGAATTTACATTTCGTACGTTATTAGTGCTATTCCTATTGCTGTTACGGTTTTGGTTTTGGTTACCACTATTGTAACCTCCACCGTGGTATACTACGCTGCAGTATTACCACGTTATTGTGTATTTAGCAATTTTGCTTTAATGACATCAGGCGATTCGCCTTTAACTGATTTCCTTTCATTTTCAACTTTGTATGACAACGGGCCAATTGTTTTCGTCTTTATGACTTCAACGGCTAACATCTCCTGATCTCCTTTCGTGAGATCTGTTAATCGGAGGGCCGTCAAAAATCTATTTAAATTGACTTTCTGCCATCGAATTCGGGTATCGTGGACTAAATTTGTCGCACGTATTCCCTTGAAGTTGTGGCTGAATCAGTCATATTGTCTTCTAAATCTGTGTTTGTAGGCTCTGAATTTTCTTCTTCTCCTATTTCTGGCAATTTAATTGTTGCCGGTATTGTAAGATCGTGTAGATCTTCTTCTTTAATTTCCTGTTCAGAGTCCTCTTCTTTATTATCTTGATAGGAGTCTTCCGATACTTCTTTATTGTCACCTATTTGAATTTCAACTGATGTGTTGAATTTTAACGCTTGCGTTAAATGAATTCTGGTGAACATATCTTTATTTATATTTAATAATTGGCGTGCTTCATTAAAGCATTCTACCAATATTTGTGCATGCATATTAAGAGTGTCTTGTTGCACTTCTCTATTTTGGCTTATGCACTTGTACGACTTGTCAAAAGTCGTTTTGATTTCTTTTAATTTATTTTGAAAATCTTGCCAGTCCATTTATATATTAATATAAATTCATCTGTGCAAGAGAATTTTAAAAATCCTCGTTGGGCCTAAATAGATATTATCTTCAACAACTTGTTGTACTTTTACATAAGGTAAAGTAGTTAATACCTTAGCGTTTTCGTCTTTCGACAAATGAAACAAAGGACTTGTACATACATCGAACGTATCGATGTATTCCTCTTCGAATTCATATACGCTGATAAACGTATGAAATTTACTTAAGATCTCTATTGATCTTATTATAAAAAATGGTTCCCTTTCTAAAATATCCTGAACTATTTCTTCCATTTTTTTTTTCAATATTTGAATATATTTTTATTTGAATATCTTTTATTTTATGTATGTAATATTTTAATGAAATGGCTCTTACTTTTATTTTTATTTATTTTCTTATTTCTCTTATTTTGAATTTTAATTAAGATTTAACTGTTTTTTTTTAACGTTCATTTAATATAATATATTATATTTTTTTGTTACAACATTTTTAATTTTAATTTTTTAAATTTTATCTAGATCGTTGGCTCTGCTCTCATATTTCTTTTTTAAACATTTATTATGGAGCTTGAACAATTTTATGAGCGCAATAACGATCATTATAGTGGCTATTATGCCCAGGATCAAAGTGATCCAATCTAAGTTACTTGTCTTCTACTTTATGTATGACTTTTGCGGTAGAATCTACCGACTTAGTATCTATTAGTCCTTAGTATCTATTAGGGCGGAAAAGGTTCCACTCGATGTTATAATGAAAATATATGCATCGCAGTGCAATTAAAAACAAGTGGGTAGGGCTACAGTCGAACGCCCGACAGTAGGATACCCTTCTCCCAATTTTTAAAATCCGTTACAAACGTGTAACCACACTCATAATTTGAAACAGAAATTCTGCTCAAATACTTCTCTACATATAGATTACTCGCTCGCACTCACACAGCGACGCGCGTAAAGCGTAAAGCGGCGAGACGCAACGTCGAAGTCGACGTCAACTCCAAGCAGCGCGCCGGCTGCTGCTCGTACATTTGCATTGAAAACGTTGACGTTTAATAACTCCTATGTTATTAGTCCGATCGGATTGTAATTGGAGAATACATTTATATGGTATTAAGCATTATACATACCAAAGCAGAACTTTCTAAGTTTAATACTTTGCTTAATAATCGTAAATTACCGATTTGCGGGGGGCGGTGGGCGTGGCATCAAACATTTGAAATAAACTTTGTCTGCCTATTATATATAGGAACCTCCATACCAAATTTGGTGTCTCTAGCTTTTTTAATAGCTGAGATCTGTTGTCTCATACAGACGGACAGACGGACAGACAGACGGACATGTCTCTATATCTATTATCTATATGAAGTAGAAGTGTTTGTGCACAACTCTTTGTTTGAAATGATGAGTGTGGTAACACTTTTGTAACAGATTTAGAAAATTGGGAGAAGGGTATCTTACTATCGAGCGCTCGACTGAAGCCATACCCACTTGTTCTACACTAGATTTGGCTAGCGAATTCCACCAAATCGAAATAAACCCGAAAGATACAAATACAAATTTCAAAATACAATTGACAAAATCTTATTTTCTCAGAAAAGAAATTGAATTCCTGGGCCATATAGTTACAGAAGAGGGAGTAAAACCAAACCAGAATAAAATTGAATCAATAATAAATTCCCTTGCCCCAAGAACAGGAAAGCTATCAAATCTATCTTGGACTTTTGGGGTAGTATAGAAAGTTCATAAAAGAATTCGCACGAATAACTAAACCCCTAACCAACCAATTAAAAGGTAGAAAACCCATTTCTATAGATGATGAATTCCTTAAAACCTTCGACTTTTGTAAGACTTTATTTTCCATTGATCCAATCCTCCAATACCCCGACTTTTTAAAAAAATTTATTGTGACCACGGACGCAAGTAAATTTGCACTGGGAGCTGTGCTGTTACTGGAAACATTACAAAACGATAAACCAATCTGTTTCGCTAGTCGGACCTTATCCTATACGGAAATAAATTATTCCACTATCGAGAAGGAAATGCTAGCCATGGTATGGCCTCTTAAGGAAAAAGTTTTCATTTTCCTAGTGAACGGACGTGTTTTTTTTTTGCGCTTCGATTTTTCGGCTTTTTTTATTAAAAACAACCGGTGTTTTTTCTTTATTTAACTTTAAACTCGAAGTTTAACTTTAGCCCGTTCACGACGCGTGTGCATGCTTCTATAAATTAGTCAAACTAATCTGAGTTTGCTAATTTTAGATTCTATTTTTGTTTTCTGTTTTGTGCATCGGTTCTGCATAGTTTCGTTCTATTTATTCTCTTTTCGGTAAGCGACGTAATTGTTAGTGTTGTTTGTCACCGCTAATTTTTGTCTCTCCTTACCTCTCCTAATTCTTTGAGCGTGCCTAAGCTGCTCTCACGCTTTGCCGCTCTAGCACTTGTTCTTTTTCTCTGCTCTCTCTGCTCTCTGCCCTTTACGCGCGTTTAATTTCTCTCTCTTGCGCTCATCCCTTTTCTTGTTTTGGTTTTGTTTTCTTTTTGGCTGATTGTGTTTTTACAGTAGGTGTTCCCTATAATGGACGTTTTAATTTGTTTTAAGAAATCCTGCCTTAAGCAGGTGACTGCCGCCCAGGCAAGCATCTCGTGTTGGCTATGTGACAACGTAGTACACGCGAAGTGTGCTGGATATACTGGCCCGACGGCTGACGCCGTAGCCAAGCGCACTGGGTTGCGTTATTGCTGTGATGTGTGTAGGGAGGTGGAGAACGAAATGTGTTCGTTTATGCGTCAAACGAAGACTGGATTTAGGGAACTGTTTGGAAGTTTTCGTAAACTTTCCGACCAGTTCTCTGCGCTTGATTCGTCTTTCAATAACCTTAAGTTATTGAATGAATCACCAAAGCGTAAGAAATCCACACGATATCAAAAGGCTTTAGTTAGCGCCACCCATCTCCCTCTAATTGACCAGCCAAGCACGCCAGTGACCCAGCCGTTAATTTCGCTTACCAATCCCCCAATAGTAACGAGGTCTTCGGCTCAATCGGTTTCGCTTCCCGATAATGTCATTGAGTGTGTGCAACCTGTGACGCCCATAATTTCCGACAAGTCCGCTGTGGTATCGTCGCCCGTGCCACAGTTAATAGTCTTACCGAAGGCGTGTTCAAGTTCTGGTTTACCAGAAGAGAACCTATGCTCTGGAATTATACCTGAGGCGCCTAAAAAGATTCTAGGTGTTCCACAAAGGAAACAAATTTTTGTTTCCAGGCTTGCCCCTGACCTCACATCAAATGATGTAACAGCCTATATTCAAGGAAAAATTCATTCTTTGGATATTAAAGTGGAAAAATTTAAGTTTTCTTATGAGAGGGACATATCATCCTTCAAAATAAGTGTCCCAAACGAACTCTTGGGCATTATATGCTCGTCTCAATTTTGGCCGGAGCATGTAATGGTCAAAGAGTTCGAAACAAAGAAGAAGAAAAATCGCCCACCGATTAATCTTCCTTTGCCGTCTCTAGTCTCAGCCGAAACTAAAACAACATTAAACAAAAAAACTAACATGCTCCTTAACTCTTTCATATCAAAATGTTAGAGGTCTATGTACTAAACTTTCCACTTTATATATTAACAGTCTTTCTTTTTCTTCTCAAATTGTTGTGTTTACTGAGACTTGGTTAAAACCGGATATCCTAAACTCCGAAGTCTTTCCAAGCAAGTTCACAACCTACAGGTGTGATCGACCTGACCGTCGTGGTGGTGGAGTCCTTATTGCAGTCGATTCCACTATCAATTCGGAACTTTTACTGCCGGAGATTCAACTTGGTATTGAATTCCTCTGTGTAAAATTACACTTTCCCGGTTTTTCTCTTTATATAACCTGTTCCTATATTCCGCCGTCATCGGATGTATCTGTCTATTTGCAACATTTGTCTGCAATAAAGACTATATTTAATCTGTTATCAGACAGAGATCACCTTTCAGTTCTTGGGGACTTTAATATCCCTGATTGTAATTGGACAACAAGTGTTGATTCAAATTCTCTGCTGCCCTCACGGCACCACGACCTTTTGTCGGTCTGTATGATATGTCATTGTCGCAGGTCAATCATATCTTAAACTGTAGTAACAGATCGTTAGACTTATGCTTTGTCTCCGATCCATCTAGAGTGAATTTAGTCAAGACTCAACCACTTTCTTTCCCAGAAGATCCTTACCATCCTACTCTGGAAGTGTCTTTTGATTTTGGGGCTTGTATGGATAAACCTGAAAAATTGTGTAAACGCGTACGCTGCTTTAGAAAAGCAGATTTTAACTTATTAAACTCTTTAATTTCCCAATTTGATTGGTCGGAATTGTATGTGTCTACTGATATATCAGTAGCGACCAATATTTTTTACAAAACTATATATTCATTCTTTGATATTTGCGTTCCGTGCTTTTATTCATCATCCTCGAGTAAGCCGCCATGGTTTACAAGAGAGTTGTCACGGTTAAAAAATTTAAAGTCAAGCCTTTACAAAAATTTAAACGTAGTAACTCGCCCTTAGCCTTTTCACGCTACTTAAGCGCGCGGTCAGACTTTACAGTCTTAAACGCGAAATGTTATAAAAACTATTTAGCTCGTTGTAAGGTTCAGTTCATTCAGAACCCCAAACAGTTTTATAGTTTTGTTAACACGAAGCGTAAGTCTTCCGATTTTCCTACTAACCTAACGTTTGAAAATGCTAATGCAAATACCGACCAAACCATGGCCGATCTGTTTGCAAAGTTTTTTCAAACGACTTATTCACCTTCTACACATACTTCTCACTTTTACCCATACAACATTCCAAGTTCGAATGGTATCTTCTCCCCCTTTCTAAACGAAAGCTCCCTTATCAAGGATCTTCACTTAGTTAAGCCAGTATTTTCACCAGGCCCTGACGGTGTTCCCGCTTGTATACTTCGGTTCTGTGCCAACTCCTTAAGTAAGCCTTTGCTCAAACTATTTTCGCTGTCCTTAGAAACTTCACTCTTTCCTTCCATTTGGAAGGAATCTTTTATTATCCCCTTATTGAAGAAGGGCAGCAAGTCTGAAGCAAGCAATTATAGAGGTATCTCTAAATTGTCGGCCATACCTAAATTTTTTGAGAATGTTATAACTCCTCACTTGCAATATTTATGCAGATCCGTTATTTCACCTTTTCAACACGGATTTATTAAACGTCGTTCAACTACGACAAATTTGCTGGAGCTGACATCCTTTGTGGTAAAAGGATTTCAGGAAAATCTTCAAACTGATGTCATTTATACTGATTTCAGTAAAGCCTTTGACTCAGTGAATCATTCCCTTCTGGCACATAAGCTTGACCTTCTAGGTTTCTCACCTAAATTACTTAGTTGGATTGTAAGCTATCTGACTGACAGAACTCAAAGAGTCCTCTTTAAAAACAGCCTCTCAATTCCACTTCATGCCACATCTGGCGTTCCTCAAGGGAGTCATCTCGGCCCCCTACTTTTTACGCTTTTCATCAATGACCTGCCTTTGGTTATACGTAACTCTCGTACTCTCATGTACGCAGATGATGTAAAGCTTTGTTATCAATTTAAAGAAGACCACTGTCACTCACACTTACAAGCCGACCTAAATAGCTTTCATTCGTGGTGTTGTGCCAATTTTTTAAACCTGAATAGCTCTAAATGCAAGCTGATGACATTCTCTCGAGCCAGTCCAATGTATACTTCTTATTCTCTTTGTGGTTGTGTCTTGGAAATAATTACCCTTGTTGATGATTTGGGGGTCCGTTTGGACCGAAAACTAAAGTTTTCCAATCATATTTCTAATATGGTCAATAAAGCCATGGGTGTCCTTGGCTTTATTAAGAGATGGTCTAAGGAATTTGACGATCCTTATCTTACAAAGACCCTCTACATCTCACTTGTTCGTCCTATTCTTGAATACGGTTCATGCGTATGGTGTCCCCAGTACACCATTCATAAAGAACGCATCGAGTCCGTACAAAAGAACTTTTTACTTTTTGCCTTACGTGGCCTTAACTGGGATGAAAATTTAAGACTGCCTTCCTATAACAATAGACTCTTATTATTAAATTTGCCTTCCCTAACTAATCGCAGAACCATGCTAGGGGTATTATTTATTAACAACCTTCTGCAAGGTGACATTGACAGTGAAGCCCTTGTAAGACAGCTTCACTTCTCTGTCCCATGCAGAAGTACTCGTAATTATCTTCCACTAATTCTTCCTTATTGTAGATCGAACTATGCACTGCACGATCCGTTCAGGGTATTATGTTCGGACTACAATAAACTTCAACACGTCATAGCTAGCAATAACTCTATCGCTGCTATGAAGTCTTTAATTCTTCTCTATCTAGTACGTAATTAGTAATATTATTTCCTCGATACTCTTTTTACTGCATGCATATTCTATCTTCTATCCGCGTTTTCTACGAGGGTCGTTAGATAAGTCCGTGACTTTTTGTATTTGCCGCGCACCTGCTCTAAATACAACACTGCTCCTGTCAGCAGTTATCGATTAACAGCTGACTGTAAAATTTTGAGAAAGCTGCGTTTTTTGGTTTGCGTTTTATAGGCATTGAAAGCAGACGATCTCGTGAATTTTAACGAAAATGGAAAAAAGTGAATTTCGTGTGCTAATTAAGCATTATTTTTTGCGTAAAAAATCCATCACCGAAACCAAGGAAAGACTTGATAAATATTATGGGGACTCTGCACCATCAATTTCAATGGTTAAGAAATGGTTTACTGAGTTCCGTTGTGGTCGTACCAGTACAAGTGATGCCGAACGTTCAGGTCGCCCAAAAGAGGTCGTCATGCCAGAAATCGTCGACAAAATCCATGGAATGATATTGGATGATCGGAGAATGAAAGTGCGTGAGGTAGCTGAGGCTGTAGGCATCTCAACTGAACGGGTACATCACATTTTACATGAATATTTGGACATGAAAAAGCTTTCCGCGCGATGGGTGCCGCGATTGCTCACACACGACCATAAGCGCAACCGTGTGACCATTTCAAAGGAGTGTTTGGCGATGTTCAACCGCAATCCAAACGAATTTTTGCGCCGTTTCGTTACCGTAGACGAAACATGGATCCACCACACCACACCAGAGACCAAAGAACAATCAAGACAGTGGGTTTCTCCGGGTGAACGTGCACCAAAGAAGGCCAAGGTGGGTCTGTCGGCCAACAAGGTCATGGCCACAGTTTTTTGGGATGCACAAGGTATCATTCACATCGATTACCTTGAAAAGGGTAAAACGATCACCGGCGAATATTATTCAGAGCTTTTGGACAGATTCGATATTGATTTGAAGCAGAAACGACCGCATTTGGCGAAAAAAAGTGCTGTTCCATCAGGACAATGCACGGGTGCACACGTGTGTAGTCAGCATGGCAAAATTTCATAAATTGGGCTACGAACTGCTACCCCATCCAGCATATTCTCCAGATTTAGCCCCCTGTGACTATTTTTTGTTTCCAAACATGAAGAAATGGCTCGGCGGTAAGAGATTCGGGTCAAATGAAGAGGTCATCACAGAAACAAACGACTATTTTGAGGGCCTTGAGAAAACCTATTATTTGGAAGGAATAAAAAAATTGGAAAAACGCTGGACTAAATGTATAGAGCTAAAAGGAGATTATGTTAAGAAATAAAACGCTTCTTTGACGAAAAAAATATATTTTATTCAAAAAGTCACGGACTTATCAAACGACCCTCGTAATATATAAAAAAGGGTCTCAAAACGTAATTACCGATAGTCGAGCAGCGCTAGCGTCAATCATAACGAATCACTTCCAGAAACTAATTTTAAATGCCCAACATCCGAAAAACCTCTTAACAATTTTAATATACAACTCATTTTTAAATTGGACACTCAGACAAGATCTACAATAGTATCTCCTTTCAAACATAAGATCAGAAGGGAATACCATAAACCATCGTTCGATTTTAACAAAACTGCAAATATTCCTAAACAATCTTTAAAGCCGCATAGAACCTGCGCCGTATTTGCAGACGATCATATATTTAATATAATAGAAAGAGCCTTTGCCATCTATTTTTCCCACAGAACCAAGTTCAAAATGATAAGATGCTTGTCATTTCTCCCAGAAATAAACAACAATACTAAACAAAACAAAAGATGATTCTTGACTATCACCTTAACAATAACCATAGGGGCATCGAAGAAACATTACTACACATTAAAAGAGAATATTTCTTCCCACATATGAAAAAAAATAGCCCAGTTGATAAAAAAATGCGAAACTTTTTTAAAACTTAAGTACGACAGACAACCTCAGAAAATCGCATTTATAATGCCCGAAATTCCTTCAAAACCCTTAGATATAGTTCAAATTGACATATACACTATTAATAACAATCACAACCTTACCATAATCGACAAGTTTTCTTAATTCGCATCAGCATACCAAATCTTAAACAGAACTAGCATAAACGTAACTAAATCACTAAAACATTTTATTAGCCTATTTGGGATACCGCAGAAAATGGTATATGACCAAGGAACAGAATTTTCAAGCAACATATTCAGGAAATTCTGTTCAATTCAACATTATATTTCATGTAACTTCATTTCAAATGTCATCAAGCAACTCACCTGTCGAACGGTTACATTCCACTCTTACTGAAATTTATAGAATAATACTCGACAGCCGCAAACAACGAAATTTACCTAAAGAACACGACGAAATATTGACAGAGACTCATAATTTTAATCAAAACATAGAGTTCAATAACGAACATGACTACCTAAATAAACTGAACACATATCGCGAAAAACTTTATCCAACAATAAAAAACAAGCTCACAAGCGACGCTAAAGAAAGAACAGAAAGATTAAACAAAACAAGTGGGTAGGGCTACAGTCGAACGCCCGACAGTAGGATACCCTACTCCCAATTTTTAAAATCCGTTACAAACGTGTAACCACACTCATAATTTCAAACAGAAATTTTGCACAAATACTTCTACTACATATAGCTTTCTCGCTCACACTCACACAGCGATGCACGTTAAGAGTGACGTCGACGTCGGTGTCAACTACTGAAAGCAGCGCGCAGGCTGCTGGTGGTACATTTGTACTGAAAACGTTGACTTGAATAACTTCTGTGTTATTGGTCCGATTGAATTGTAATTTGGAGAATATGTTCGTATGGTATATAGCTTTATACATACCAAAGCTAGTTTGTTTAATAATCACAAATGACCGATTTGCGGGGGCGGTGGCCGTGGCACCAAACATTTGAAATAAACTTCACCTGCTTGGGAAATATAGGAACCTCCATGCCAAATTTGGAGTCTCTAGCTCTTTTAATAGCTGAGATCCGTTGTCTCAAACAAACAGACGGACAGACGGACAGACAGACGGACATGGCTCAATCGACTCGGCTAGTGATCCTGAGCAAGAATATATATACTTTGTGGGGTCTGCCACGCCTCCTTATGCCTGTTACATACATTGCACAAAGTTAGTATACCCTTTTTTGACCATTTTCAATGGTCGAAGGGTATAAACAGGGTAGAGCCTAATACACTAGAACCTAATGACACAATACTAAGAAAAGAAAATAGAAGAAACAAGACCACCCCAAGATTCTCCATGCACAGAGTGTTTTTGGATCATGGTACAACCCTGACATCTGCAAAAAATTAAAAACTACATAAATCTAAAATCAGGAAAATCATAATGAAACACAGTTAATCGACACACCTCTTGACAAAATATATGTTACCATCCAAAACAATATTAATCATACTAAACTATGTTCAAACTTTGTATTTCCCAAGTAAAATGTTCGTAATAATATCAATAAGATAGTAATGTAAAAATACCAAAAATACTTAGCTGATTCTTCGGCGATTAAAAATAATTCTGTATATAAGCTAAACTAAACTAAACTATGTTCAAACATTGTATTCCGCAAGTAAAACGTTTATAATAATATCAATAAGACTGTAATGTAAAAGTACCAAAAATATATAGCTGACTCTTCGGCGATTAAAAATAATTTTGTACCCCGACAAGAAGCATCTCATGTGGCGTAAGAAAGACGAGTTGACCAGAACCTAGAGAGACTGCACAGAGAAGCCATCAAAACAACTTACAAATCACCCGCTATTGGATGACCCAACTTGGTAACATTCTACTATCGTCGCTCCAGCAATATCCTCGCTATGGCCGTCGCTTCGAAGTGGGGGGAGGAGCTACCCTATACACCCCGACCCTATCAGAAGGCGTACATGTCCACCACAGCCTTCGAGAAAGTTCTTGCCATCGCTAAAATCTTCGCTACGCCAAAAACAACAACAGCCCTCAAAATCGACTCGAACTGGATATGTCCGGACATGAACCGTACAGCCCAGCTGCAGTCAAAATGAATAAGGTGTCGCTACGCCAAAAACAACAACAGTCCTCAAAATCGCCACGAACTGGATAAGTCCGGATAAGAACCGTACAGACCAGCTGCTTACGAAAAACAACAACAGCCCTCAAAATACACTCGAACTGGATATGTCCGTACAAGAACCGTACAGCCCAGCTGCAGTCAAAATGTATAAAGGTGTCGCTACACGAAAAACATTAACAGTCCTCAAAATCGCCACGAACTGGATAAGTCCGGATAAGAACCGTACAGCCCAGCTGCAGTCAAAATGTATAAAGATGTCGCTACACCGAACTGGATATGTCCGGACAAAATCCGTACAAGCCAGCCGCAGCCACAACGCATTTGCAGCTACGCCAAAAAACGGTGCAGCAGAGCTGCAACATATGCTAATATGTATGATTCGCCTCTGTAAACTTAGCAATTAAAAAATGTACCCAGTCTCTTGATATTCAGACGCTGAGCAGACTGGACATGTTTTCCTTAAATAATACCCTCAAGCTCCCGAGAGGTAACTACCGCGCAAGAGTACCAAGCGCAATATACTAAGAGGCACAGCCAAACTTCAAACAGCGGGAGTTGGTCACACGGAGTGGTGCGGAATATAGAAGTGTGGGTCAGAAGAAGACACGGACAAGTGGCCTACTATATGACCCAGTGTCTTACAGGACATGGTTGTTTCAGGCGCTATCTGAACAAGTACGGTCATGATCCAGAAACTATGTGCTATCTTTGCATTTTGAGACGATGAGACTGTGAAACACATTTTCTCCCACTGCCCTTATTAAATATACGAAAGGGAAATCGTCAATAGACGCTAAGGAACTAATATCAACCCAGAAAATATTAAATGACTTATGCTAGAGATCCCATAAAACTGGGAATGCATGAAACAAATATGTGTGTGCATAATGGTAGAGTAGCGTAGGCTAGAAAGATTGCGAAACTCTCCTTCACAGCAGCCAGCAACCAGGTAGAGCCACCACAGGGCTAGCTCGATCCCTTGCAAAGATTTATACTTTAGGAGTGGTTCACATACACGCAGAGCACAGACGCAGTGAAAGTGGAAAGCGTAAATTTTAGGCGCTGTCCGAAGTTTATATATCTTTCGCAGAGTCGTTACGAGTACAGTTGCAAAATAGTGCAGAACCATACCGAGGAATTGCCTTATTGTTTCGAACGTGAATATTAATCGACTAACTTTTCTGGTGATCGGTTGTGTTCTGCATAGCTCCTGGTATTTATACCCTTCGACCATTGAAAATGGTCAAAAAAGGGTATACTAACTTTGTGCGTATATAACAGGCATAAGGAGGCGTGGCAGACCCCATAAAGTATATATATTCTTGCTCAGGATCACTAGCCGAGTCGACTGAGCCATGTCCGTCTGTCTGTCCGTCTGTCCGACTGTCCGTCTGTCCGTCTGTCTGTTTTGAGACAAAGGATCTTAGCTATTAAAAGAGCTAGAGACACCAAATTTGGCATGGAGGTTCCCATGTTTACCAAGCAGATGAAGTTTATTTCAAATGTTTTATGCCACGCCCACCGCCCCCGAAAATTGGTAATTCGTGATTATTAAGCAAAGTATTAAACCTATAAAGTTTTACTTTGGTATGTATAAAGCTGAATGCAATATGAACATATTCTCCAAATTACAATCCGATCGGATCAATAACACAGGAGTTATTCTAGTCAAAGTTTTCAATACAAATGCGAGAGCAGCAGCCTGCGCGCTGCTTTGAGCAATTGACGTCGACGTCGTCGTTGCGTCGTGTCGCTTTACTCTTTACGTGCGTCGCTGTATGAGTGCGAGCGAGTAAGATATATGTAGTGTAGTTACACGACATATAACAGATTTAGAAAATTGGGAGAAGGGTATCTTACTGTCGAGCACTCGACCGTAGCCTTCCCCACTTGTTTTGCTTATTTTTGTGCACTTTAATCAATACCTTAATTCTAACTTTGGTGAATTTGTTGCTCTAACCCTGTGCTTATTAATACGTGTAATCAACTCGGTGCTAATGCTTATATTTTTCATCCAATTAAATCATTTATTTTTTTTATTTTATTTTTTCTTGCGCTTCTTTGGCGTCATTTGTTGTTTTTGTTTGAGTATTTACTCTTACATTCTTGTATTCCCACGCACTCTTGCTCTCACACTGCTTACGCTCTCGCTCTGCTTACGCTTTGTTGTTGTTTTGTCTTGAGTCCATTCTCTCTCAATCTCAACCGCTTAGATCGTAACAGCTGTGCTTGTATTCTAGCTTGTGCACTTGCGTTGGGTTTTTTCGTTTTCTGCTTTCAACTTCATTTGTTTACGCTTCTATTTTTAGAAACTTTTTTATTGCTTCGTCATAATATTTCTTTTGCATTTGAATTTCGTGAGCGAATTCGAATTCGGGCTATCACTAACTTTTTCTTTGATCTTTGTTGTTGTGCACTGCAGCACAAACTCTCTTACGCGCTCTTCTTATCACAGTTTCTGTGTGTGCCTAACCTTTCCTCTCTCTATTTTTACACCCTTCAATGGTCAAAAAAGGGTATACTAACTTTGTGAAATGTATGTAACAGGCATAAGGAGGCGTGGCAGACCCCATAAAGTATATATATTCTTGCTCAGGATCACTAGCCGAGTCGATTGAGCCATGTCCGTCTGTCTGTCCGTCTGTCTGTTTGAGACAACGGATCTCAACTATTAAAAAAGCTAGCGACACCAAATTTGGTATGGAGGTTCCAAAATTTCCCAGGCAGATGAAGTTTATGTTAAATGTTTGATGCCACCGCCCCCGAAAATCGGTAATTTGTGATTATTAAGCAAACTATTAAACTTATAAAGTTCTGTTTTGGTATGTATAAAGCTATATGCCAAACGAACACATTCTTCAAATAACAATCTGATCGGATCAATAACACTAAAGTTATTCAAGTCAACGTTTTCAGTATAAATGTACGAGCAGCAGCCTGCGCGCTGCTTTCAGTAGTTGACGCCGACGTCGACGTCACTCTTAACGTGCGTCGATGAGTGAGTGTGAGCGAGAAAGCTATATGTAGAAGAATTTGTGCAAAATTTCTGTTTGAAATTATGAGCGTGGTTGCACGTTTGTAACGGATTTTAAAAATTGGGAGAAGGGTATCTTACTGTCGAGCGCTCGACTGTAGCCATATCCACTTGTTGTTGTGTGCATTTTTGACAGTGGTCATCCCTAAAAATGGAAGGAGGAATTGTATGCTTCAAGAAAACCTGCCAAAAGCAGATTACTTCTGCTCAGGCAAGTATTTGTTGTTGGATCTGCAACAACGTCGATCATGCAAAATGTGCGGGTTTCAGTGGCCCAATGGCCGATGCTGTAGCCAAGCGAAATGGGCTGCACTATTGTTGTGATGCGTGTCGTGAGGTTGAGTGCGATTATGTATCGTTCATGCGCCAAACAAGGGCGGGATTTAAGGAACTGTTTGGTAGTTTATATAGTTTAAATAGCCTTTAGCTTCTAAATGAATCTCCCAAGCGCAAAAAATCAGTTCAAAAGGAGCAGCCGTAAACTAGTGCCTATCTTACTTCCTTTATAATAAAGGGCTTTCAGAAAAATTTTCAATCTGACGTCATTTATACTGATTTCAGTAAAGCATTTGACTCAGTAAATCACTCCCTTCTTGCACATTAACTAAATATTCTTGGTTTCTCACCAAATCTTTTAAGCTGGCTTATAAGTTAATTGGCCAACAGAACACAAAGAGTCTTCTTTAAAAATGTTCTTTCTGACCCTATTCTAGTTACCTTTGGTGTTCGTCAGGGAAGCTATTTAGGTCCCCTTCATTTTAAGCTTTTAATCAATGACCTTCCTGCGCCCATACGTACCTCGCGTACTCTTATGTATGCAGATGATGTAAAGCTTTGTTTTCGATTTAAAGATGCCTCCTGTCATTCATCCCTTCAAGCCGACCTCAATAGTTTTAACAGTTGGTGTGGTGCAAACCTATTAAATCTGAACAGCTCAAAATTCAAGTTGATGACATTCTCTCGTGCCAGTCCTAAGTACGAATCTTACACTTTATGTGGTTGTCCTCTGGAAAGAATTACCTCTGTGAACGACCTTGGAGTACGCCTGGACGCTAAACTCAAGTTCTCCGATCACATTCTTTATTTCTTCCATAGTCAATAAGGCTATGAGTGTACTCGGATTTATTAAGAGGTGGGCTAAGAAATTTAATGATCCTTATATAACTAAGACCCTTTTTACCTCACTTGTGCGTCCTATTCTCGAGTATGGATCATGTGTTTGGTGTCCTCAGTTTTCAACCTACAAGGACCGCATTGAATCCGTACAAAAGAACTTTTTGATTTTCGCATTGCGTGGACTAAATTGGGATTCAAACTTAAGACTACCTTCCTATACTAACAGACTTCTTCTACTAAATCTACCTTCCTTAGCCAATCGGCGTACTATGCTGGGTGTGGTTTTTATTAATAACCTTATTAATGGCGACATTGACAGTGATGACTTGGTTAGCCGGTTACACTTTTCTGTCCCTTGCCGACTAACGAGAAATTATATTCCAGTAACTCTTCCTAGTTGTAGGTCGAACTATGCCTTGCACGAACCATTCAGGGTATTATGTTCAGACTACAACAAATACTACTTTATTATATCTAACAGCCAATCGACTAATAACCTTAAACTTTCACTACTTTCTCACCCAGCTAGATGTTAGCGATCTCGCGACCTTCCTATTCGTTAACTGCGCTCATCGAGCGTTACGAGCGCTTTAATCCATTAACACACTACTTTTGATCTGATTGGGTTTTCTGGGTTTCCCCATTTATTTTGCAATATGTTGGATCATCTAAAATTATCCTTTAGTTCCCAAATTAATTAATTAATTTATTAATTAAATAATTATATGATTTAATAACAAAATAATTAAAAAAAAAAAAATGTAAAATTTATTGAAATATTAGGTGATTAATTAATTAAGTGGTACAAATAATAATGATTAAACAGATTGATTCACGCAACACAAGCTCTACTTTCAACGACAGTCCGACTTGACCGATCCATGCTTCTTATCCGTACTTCAACAACTTCTTAACGACTTCTCTGCGGCGACTTCTGTACGACTTCCCTTCAACTCAACGACTGCTTTCGCTGCTCGATTATAATTATTGTTGCATGCCTGATCTTATCGATATGCGCCTGCAGCGTTGCCACCCGTGCCATCACGCTGCCATCACCTCTATTGTTTACATTCGGTCATCCTGCTCATCATCGTCTGTCCCAGACGATAAGTCATCCTCGTTGTTCTCAGTATACTTCCATAGTTTCATATTGTCAGCACTCGTAAGCGTTTTGTTGGGACCTTCACCTTGGTCTGCTTTTCGAACTTCATATCTGCCATTACGCTTTGCCTTTGTAACTTCATATGGTTCAAGAAAAGTGCTCGCTAACTTCTTTCCCGCAACGAACTGAGTACGCTTTACTGCCACCAGATCGCCTTCCTTGTATATGACATCTCCTTTGCGTTTTTTATCGTAGTTTTTCTTATAAAGATCTTGAGCCTTTTGTATTTGCTCCTTAGCTGTCTGTCGTAATATCTGCCTCTCTTTGTCGAATTCCTCAAGCATTTCATTCTCCAAAAGTTCCAATATATTATCACTCGATTTATTTCTCATTTTTACTCCAAACATTATCTCAAAAGGTGATTTCTTTGTAGAGCAATTTATATGGGAATTAATAGCTTTTTGCACCTGCGAGGTGAACTTATACCACTTTGACGAATCTTCGGCCGATAACTTAGAGATAATTGACAAGATAGATCTATTAATTCTTTCTACTTGCCCGTTTCCTCTGGGCACACCAGTTGTTGTTAAAACATGCTCTATTCCATTTTTTTTTGTGTAACCGTGAAATGCATCTGATGTAAAAGCAACTCCTCTGTCTGTTATTATTCTGGTCGGATTACCAAAGACTTTTGACCATTCTTCCATCTTTTTTAAAACTTCGTCAGCTCCAGTTGATTTTGTTGTAAAAATCCACACAAATTTAGAAAACCCATCAACAAGTGCGAATATGAACTTATACTGTTTCAAAGACGAATCCATCGGTCCTAAGTGATCAGCATGCAAAGTGTGTAACGGCTTGTCACCTTTCTCAATACAGCACAAAAGTCCGTCCTGTTTACCCAGATTCTTGTTGGAAATAATACACGGAATACATGTGTTGATAAATTTTGTGACATTGCTCTCTAAATGTGGAATCCAAAACTGCTGTTCTATAGAATTAATGGTCTTCTGACTCGCAAAATGTCCAACGCTGTGAGCTTCACTTATAATTTCACGTTCCATTAATTTAGGTACAACAAGCAAATCATTTCCTTTGATAAGCTTGAACAAAATTCCTCCCTTTAGTTCGAAGTCGTTGTAGGGTCGATCTTCCAAAACCGTGCATATGGCCTGAATATATTCATCCTTTTGTTGGGCTACTTTTAATCGACAAGAAATCTCAGCTGATACGAAGAGGACATCGCTGGCATACCGGCTAAGACAATCCACATGACGCATTCTCTCACCCGCTCGATGCTCCGTCTTGAAGTCGAAGTCTGCCATGTATAAAATCCATTCTGCTACCTCCCGTGGAACGTCTCTCTTTCGTATGGTTTGTGTGAGAGCTATGTTGTCCGTAACCAGCTTAAACGGAACGCCAAGCAAATAATGACGAAATTTTTTCATAGCCAGATAAGCAGCTTTTACTTCCAAAATGTAGCTATTCCGTCCTGATTCACTTATACTCGTCTTTTTGCTCCAATAAAATATGGGGTGTAATTTATCTTCAAAATATTGTAGCAAAGTGGCACCAAAACCGTCCTTCGAAGCGTCTGTGTGCAACTCAGTCAATGCACCTCTACAATAAATCCTTAAAACGGGGCCGTCGCACAATGCACTCTTCAGATTTTCAATAGCTGCATATTCCTTAGACTCCAACTTAAAAGTAGCATCCTTTTTTAAAAGATTGGTCAAAGGTCGTGCAATAATGGAATAGTCTTTCACAAACTTCCTGAAGAATCCTGTTAAACCCAAAAAGGATTGGATTGCTTTTACATTCTTAGGTACTGCAAACTGCTTCACGGCAACTGTTTTTTCTTTGCCAGGCCAAATCTTTCCATCTTGTACTGCGTGTCCCAAAAAGTTGATTCTGTTTACAAGAAACTGACATTTCTTCCACTTTATACGCAATCTGAACTTAGCCGACTCAGAAAGCACCATCTTGAGTTTCTCAATACATTCGTTGTTCGTCTGACCATATATAATAATATCATCCATATAAATCTGTAGAATGTCCCGTGATACAAACTCCTGAAATATGTGGTTTATAAATCTTATAAATGCCGCAGGGGAATTGCGGAATCCGAACGGTGTCCTATTAAACTCATATACGCCTTCTTTTGTGATGAACGCAGTGTATTTTCGACTTGACTCTTCTACAGGCACGTGAAAATAGCCGTTCTCTAAGTCCAATGATACAAACACTTTTGCCGCTTGCAGCTTTTCAAGTACATCCTCTATTATTGGTTCAGAAAAACAATCCTTGAGCACCATGCTGTTTAATTGACGATAGTCAATGCAGATTCTGTATGTGGCATCTTTTTTCTTCACAACGACGGTTCGGCTGGCGAAACTTGATGTAGATGGTCGAACGATTCCTTCTTTCAACCACTCGTCGACTTGCTTCTTAACGGCTTCGCTTTCGACTGGAGGATGACGACTTGGTTGATGGCGAAACGGTTTAATTTTCTCATCTGGTACAACTCGTAGCTCAACAGGTGTCTCAGCGACCGGCAATGTTGGCTGATATTCCTCTATCAGATTTCGTATCATGGGTGCAAACTGCGGAGGAGCATTGACATTACTTTCAGCACAACCATAGTCTTCAATACTTATCTGATTTATGTCAGCTATTTCCGGGCAAGCTGACAACAACGTAAACTTGTATCCATCTGCATCCATTGTAAATCGAAATTTCGTGAGAAAATCATATCCAAGTAGAGCATCATTTTCTATTTTTTCGTCCTCCACCACGATGAAACTTTGCAGAGTCTCCATTTCATCAATTTGAACAGCTCCGGTAAACACTCCCAGCGGCTCAGTGCCCGTTTTGCCCAGGCCTCGCAACAAAGTATAACATGGACTCAGCATAACATCCTCTAGCTTCTTGTACACCGAATACTTTATGATCGAAACATCAGCACCCGTGTCAACCAGGCACGCAACTTCAACACCATTTATTACAATGATTTTGAGCCGTTTGACATTCATGCCAACTTGCACCACATTCACTGACTGCGGGCAACTCGTTGAAATATGGCCAGTAGCACCACATTTGAAGCACTTCACTCCAGCATTACAGTCTTTCTTCATATGTTGAGGCGATCCACAATTGAAGCACCGAGCTGCCTTCTTATTGTTGTTGCGATTTCGGTGGCTGTCACTGTTTCTCTGCTGCTGTTTCTCTGTCGTGCTCTTATCAACCAGTTCAAAATTTTCGTACTGCTCTTTGAGTTTATCATAGGTTGTACAAGCATGCATTACGAACTTATATTCGTTTTTGACGCTCAATCCTTTAACGATATAACGTATTACAGACTTTGTTTCAACATTTCCCAGTGCGGCTATTTTCTTCATTTGTAAGACGTTTTCATGAAAACTCTCTGTTTGCAGCTTCTTCCTATTTACCAATTTCTCATGTACTTCCGCACTGCCCATTATTTGTTTAAATTCTTTCAACAGCGCTGCTTTTAATTCATCATACGATCCTACCAACTCCGATTCGAAGAATTACTGTGGTGTTTTTGTCATCTTTGATCGCGCTTGAGCATATTTTTGCATCTCGTTTAATCCATACGCCTCAGCATTCAACTCGAAATTTGAAATCCAATTTTTGACCGGCACCGTCTCGCCGTCAAAATCTTCCACAACATTTCCAAAACATTCAACTGAGACTTTTGGCGTATTTTGCGCCACCTCATCAGCTTGAATTTTCAGACCTAATAGTTGAATAATTTGGTGCAACTGGGCTTGATTATCCATCTCTTCTGTTTCTTATTCTTGTGCTTGTCTTCGTGTATTTATTTGTCGCGACGTTTTTGGTGTTTCATCTATCGTTGTCTCTTTCACACCCTTTCTGGCATTCGCCTTCGAGCGCGACGCACTTGGCATTTGTCTCGCCGTCTCTACCCGTTACTTTTCTGGAAATTGCGCGTTGCGGCGCCAACACATACACACACACACGAAATTTTAGTTTTTGACGCTATTTCACCACAACGCAAATTTTTGCACGGACAGTCTCACAGTTTTTATGATAAGTTTGTTCAGCGGTTGAGCCCCCAAATGTAATATTTATTGAAATATTAGGTGATTAGTTAATTAAGTGGTACAAATAATAATGATTAAACAGATTGATTCACGCAACACAAGCTCTACTTTCAACGACAGTCCGACTTGACCGATCGATGCTTCTTATCCGTACTTCAACAACTTCTTAACGACTTCTCTGCGGCGACTTCTGTACGACTTCCCTTCAACTCAACGACTGCTTTCGCTGCTCGATTATAATTATTGTTGCATGCCTGATCATATCGATATGCGCCTGCAGCGTTGCCACCCGTGCCATCACGCTGCCATCACCTCTATTGTTTACATAAATTTTTAAAAATCCTTACTTTTAACTTAAATTATACTTATATTTTTAATTTAAATTTGTATTTGTAATTTTATTTTATTTTAGTCTTTGAGTTGACAGCTCTTAGTTGACGTAAAATAAATAAATAAATAAACTCTATACAATTGTGCATAATACCGCGAAAATTAGTTTTGGCGGAGGCACAGCAAAAGAAAAGAAAGGGAAAATGGCTTATCGTGCTGATCTGATCTGATCTGCGGTGCGCTGCGATCATTTTTGCGTTCCGATCCTTTTTGCGCTGCGATCCTTTTTGTGCGTTGCGATTTTTTATGCGTATCAATCTTTTTTGCGTTGCGATCTGTTTTGCGTTGTCATCTCTTTTGCTTTGTGACTAATGGGCGGGTAATTCAAATTCAAACAGCAGATGGACAGAACAGAGTGGGGCAGTTCCCAGATCCTAATGACCCGATCAGGAGGAGCTCGAGATTATCGAGGTCCCCCACAAGAGGAGGCGGATACCCAATCCAGGGAACAGGAATCACGGTTCCGGCGGTAGCGAGTGGTCCTAATCCTAAAATAAACAGGCGAGGTCACTTACGCAGATATGCTCCGTAAGATGGAGACAGACCCGAGCCTTAGCGATATTTGAAATCACGTTCGAAAAATAAGGAGGATGCAACAGGGAGAACTGCTGCTAGAACTTGAAGGAAAGGCATCATCAAGCGTTCCTAAATTCAGATCTGAGCTTGAAGTGACGCTCAAGGACCTGGCTACTGTACGCACGGGGGCGCAACCATTCGATTTGTTCTTTCTGTGCATCCAGGGAACTTTGCAGTTCATTGCTGGCAAGCTCAAGATTACAATAATTGGGCTTCTTTTCGTTGAACTGTGCAAGATCCTCACGAAGATCTTTGTTCTCAATCATTACCCAGTTGAAGGATTCTTTTTGTGCATCTAAAGAATTCTGCAATTCGATCATTTTAGATTCCTGTTGCGGTTCCTGTTGCGGTTCCTCTTGCAGTTCCTGGCACTTCATCTGCCGCAATTCTTGTTCGGAACAATGAAGCTTATCATGGCAATGATTCAGTTTGACCCACAGATCTTTATTTTCATTTTAAGATCATCGAGTTCGTTGTTCAATGCCTCTTCGAGAGCCCTACGTATTTTCCTATTGGCAGCATCGACCTACGAATATTTTTGCTCTAGCTGCTGGCTCTGCTTAAGCTCCTCTAGCAGAGCCATATTGTCACTCTGTAGACTTTCGATTAGAGTCTCTCTATTAGATATTGTGCACTGAGTAACCATGTCGCCGTCAGCCATGTCCGTATCCGTCTTAAGACTTGGTTCAAATTGCGTTTGCATTCATTAAGAAATATAACAAAAAAATATATGTCGGGTTGTTGGTGCCAGAAGCCTCGTCGTCCGTCCGTCCGTCCATATCGGCGTCACTCATGATGACCTTCACCACTCAATTTATAAGCTGCGCGCGTTTAACGAGTCCACTTGCGTCTACTTTGGCTTCTCAACACTTAATGCCTCGTTTCGTACAGACTGCTTTTTGTCTTTTCCATTTTTTGGCATTCCCTTTCCATTATGTCTCTCTCTCACTCTAACCAAGCAGCGCAAGTGGCCACGTTCAGCAACAGCTATATCGCTCTCATTCTAGCAGAGTCCCGTTTATTTTAATTCATCTATTCATTCTCACACATTGACAATGAATAGGAACACGAATAACAGCAGAAGGAACATAGAGAAGAAGTAAATAACGACCAAGCGCATACACATTATTTTCGCCCCGACACGGCCATTCTGACATTTACATGACCTCGTGTAAGCTTTTTATACCGAGATACCAGGGTATCAAGATCACATACTTTCATCACTCCCTAATACTATTTCATTTCATTGATTTGACTTTATTAGGTGTAATTTCATAATTTCTTAATTCTGTGAAGGAGCAAACAACTTACATTTCATTGTTGCTGAGATAACTTATTCTATTTTCAAATTCAGTTTCATCGAGTAATACATCAGCTTACAACTTATCTTAGCATTATCATTTACCGATTGCTAGTATCGATCTTCCGCCAGTTCACACACACTTAATTATTAATACAATGCAAACTCATCGTCTCTCCTGGACGGATCTCTCTTGTTACAAACAACAGGTGATACAGATATCTCTTCGTCTCGCTAGACGGATAACTCTTTATTACTTATTCATCGTCTCACCTCGACGGATAACTTACAATTCATCGTCTCACATAGACGGATAACTCGCAATTCATCGTCTCACCTAGACGGACATCTCTCGTTCACAAAAGAACTCATTGGCGGGATTTTCTCTTCATTCAACTATTTCTCTATATTCTCGTTTAACTCATTAGGCATTTCCGCATCCGGCATTTTTCATAAACCTTCATGACAGTACTTGAACGATCGGTTACTCGTCAACGACTTTAGCGTATACCTGTCACCCTCTAATACTTCAGTTACCAAAAACGGTCCTTTGAATTTCGGATCTAACTTGGTTTGGTGTCTTTCTTCATTTTTCAATAGCACATAGTCACCCACGTGGTGTTTATTAACGGCTGCCTTACTGCTATCAAATCTGGTTTTGTCGTAAGACGCTAAGAAATTCATATTTTCTGTCGCCTGCGCGCTAACAGTTGCCAAATCTATTTCACATTCGGTCTCACATGGGGAAACTAACCCAAGGGGTCGAGCCAGTTTGCCAATTAACATCTCCAACGGACTTGCCTCAGTGGCACGAGAAATTGTACAATTCAGTGCAAGTTGGACTTCGCCAATTGCATCCTGCCACGATCGTTGACTTGATTCTACCACTGACTACTACTCATAACCCGTTCCACCTGCCCATTTGCGCGGCTCATTCCCGTAGCAATCAAGTGAAGTTGAACTTTCTGTGATGCGCAAAACTCTGAAAACTTGGAGCTAGTGAAACATCTGCCCTGGTCGGCGATAACGCGATCTGGTACTCCGAATAAGGATATGGAAGATTTCATAGCGTTGACAGCTTTCGGCATCTATCTTTAAGGTGTTATATAGATAAAGAAATTTTGTAGAGACATCGATCTGAACAATAAGTTATTCTTTCTTATCGCTCTTGCCACTTAATTTTCCCGTTATATCTATATGAATGGTATGCCACGGTGTACTTGTCTTCGGGATAGAGTGAAGTTCCGCCTGAACCATCCCAGACGATGATTTCACGGACCGACAAGTAATACAGTTTGAAACAAATTTCCGGACATACTTGTTCATTTTAGCGAAACAATAATACTGGTACACTTTATCAAGTGTCTTTTGCCATCCTAAATGCATAATCGACTCGTGTACCTGGTTAATTACTGACCATTTGAAAGCTCTGGGTACAACTGGTAAACAACTTGTTCTACCTAGTCTTTGGACCTTGCGATATAATACGCCTTTTCGCAGATCATACGTTTTGGCAAGGTTTTCGGCCAACTCATCTGACTCCAATTTATTAACAATTTCTGTTATCTCGGTGTCTAATCGTTGCTCAGCAAGAAGCCAAGTACTTGAAATTTCGGACAGATTTACTCGTTTTTTGGGAATCTTGTTCATTAACTGAATGTGTTCGGATGGTAAAGGATTTCTTGATAGGAAATCGACATGAGCCATACGCTCACCCTCTCTATACTGAATTTCAAAATTAAACGATTGTAAGTAGGCCCACCAGCGGTGAACTCTGGGGGTTAAATCTACTTTTGTGCTTTTAATGAATTACAGTCGGTATAGACAACGAACTCACGGCCAATTAGGTAATGGCGAAAATGTTTAACGGCATTTACCACTGCCAAGGTTTCAAGCTCGTAAGAGTGAAATCTAGATTCAACAGAGGTAGTTGTTTTGCTGAAGTATTCGATTACATGGGGTTTACTTTCTATACGGTGTAAAAGTATCGCTCCATATCCACATGCACCTGCATCAGTGTGCAGCTCTATAGGATGTTGCGGGTCGAAAATGACCAAAACGGGCTCATTAGTGAGGATCGTCACAACTTTGAGTCTGATCTCTTCTAGCTCAGCGCTCCATGTAATCTTGCCGTTTGTAGCGTGTGGAATTGCTGTTTTGTATATACCACTAGTATTGACTATATGATAGGCTAAGAAGGTTCGTGCACTTCTGGCTTCTCTCTGGTCTAAGCTCGTCGGATGGGGTGTGGGTTCTTTTCTTGCCTAAACATATACGCGCTAAGGGGAAAATAATGATCAAGTGCACTACGGAAAATAAAATCGACAACTAAATTGTAATTAAATAAACCACACTATTTACGGATGCTGTATGCTGGTTATATTGTGCTAGGATACTTAGATGTTGATCGTATCCCGCTCTGTACCCTCCCTACCATGATAGCTCGCGGACTTCTCGGCTATCCCTTGTTCAACACTATGTATAAGTATTAAATTTCACTATTATGGGCGTTGTGGTCATCTAAATGACGTCGGAGTCACGTCGGATTAGGAAGTCGCATCCGTGGTCAACCGATATATAGTACATATAATTTTGGCGCGTTCCCGCGAGACTAATATACTGCAGTGTCCGAGTAATATCACTGTTTCGCCACTCAGTGCACAGTTTTGCAGTGTCTGAGTGATTCGCCCCAGTGTACAGTTTTGCAGCCACTGGGGGCTCCTATGGACACGACCAGGCCTGGCTTGTAGCTGACAGCGTGAAAACGCTTTCCAAGGCCGGCCGTGTTTAAATCAAATGTCGTGGCTATGAATAAATATATAATTAGCATTGACTATTTGTTTAAATTTCACTTAATATCACCTTTTTGTATGTGCACACAATTCCTTTCAAACTGTGCAGTCGCTCTGCTGGCAAAATTACGCAGCAATTAGCGCTGCTATTTTAGAATGATCCAGAACTTGGTTTTTATTATAAAATTTAATAACTCTCTTTAAAGCATTTTATGAATATATTATATATTATTTAAATATATTCTTTGCAAGAGGTTTTGATTTTTAACGCTTATACAGACGTTTCGGTACAAGTCTCGCTGTGATCTGATTAAAAATGTGAACGCCGTTGAATTCGCCCTCTTTTATAGACAACGAGAGAGAACATTTGTCGTTCCAATGCACGCGGTATTTGAACGGTTGTTGCCAAAAGTAACGGTTGATCGTCTTATTTCTTTATGTTCCCCTTTTCTATCTGCATTATGCGAGAGCATGGAAATGAGACGACGACGAATTGGGAATTGTCACTTGAGTGCGGCGAATTATTTGAGTGCCTTTTGACAATTCGAGCTAAAGAGAGTTTAATGAGTGCAAGCTAGACAACGGCCACTACACCACAGATAATGCTGCGACAAATGTATCTCGAGTAGTCATTATCTGAAGAAAAACAGTGCAAGGGTCGAGCTTACATTAGACTTTGATGTCTTTTAAGTGGTAAACACCTAGCTTTTTGCCTGCTTCGTTCTGTAACTCATAATATGCTGGACTAAGTTGTTTAGCTACTGAAGCCTTTACAAATACAGGGGCAAGTTTACTGCTGAAATTCTTAGCCGCGCTGCTCTGCGCGAAATTTCTGGCATAAGCTGTGTCTCCTACTTTTAGTCGAAAGGATCTACTTCTTAGATTGTATCGTCGAGCGTTTATGTCATGAGTGTGGTCTATGTTAACTTTGGCCTTTGCGCGCGCCAATTGCATCACGTCTGGCCGCTTCAAGGTTGTGTCGTCGGACAACATATTCAGCTTGCGCAAAAGTTCATAATCTTGCCCATTGAGCATCATATTTTGTCCGAAGCATAAATAGTACGGAGAATATCCGGTGCTTCTATGAATATTAGCTGTTATTGACGCATTAATTTCATTTAGATTCATATCCCTATTGATATATTCATTACTAATGTACGCTCTGATGGCAGCTAAGACTGACCGGTTCAACCGTTCGCTTGCATTCGCTTGTGGCGAATAAATGGCTGTACAAATCTGAGATACTCCAAACTGAGTCAGAAATGCTTTGAAATATCCTGATTTGAATTCCGATCCATTATCTGTTAATACAGTCTTTGGGACTCCAAATGTATAAAACACATTTTCCAAAAACTCGCAGATCTTGCTGGATGTGAATTTCTTTAATGGTTGTAGGAAGTGAAATTTAGTATTGTGATCCACCACAAATTTTCAAATCCGGCAGTTTAGATTGATTCTGAATGACGCTTTTCAATAAATTGAGGTATTCTGGTGATTTAAATTCCTTAGATTTTAAGTCAATTATTGGACCAGCATCTGCAAATTCAGAGACTTCGTTTTCAGCTCGGCGCGATAAAGCGTCGGCAACGACATTATGAGAACCTTTTCTATGCTGGATTGTACATTCTAAACCGCGTAATTGCAATGACCTTCTGGCCAAGCGCCCTGTAAGATCTTTTTGGTTTAACAACCATTTCAAAAAAGCATGGTCAGTGATTACTACAAACGCTTGTCCTTCTATGTATGAACGGAACTTTTGTACGCCTTTTAGGACAGCTAAACATTCTAGCTCAGTTACCGTATAGTTGGGTTGTTGTTTGGTTAATTTAACCGACATATATGCGATTGGTAACTCCAAGCCATCAACGCTCAGTTGAGCTAACACGCAGCCGAGTCCATGCAGACTGGCGTCGTACAACAGTAAAAATGGCTTTGAGAAATCTGGTGTACTCAGAATGGGTGCTGATGTTAACTTGCCTTTCAAAATCTCGAATGCTTCTTGAGCTTGTGGATTCCACTTGAATTATTTTATTTTTATTTTATTATTTTTCTTTAAAAGTTCTGTCAGTGGCAGAGTAACAGAAGCATAGCCGTCGACGAAACGTCGATACCATCCTGTCATACCGAGAAATCTTCTCAATTTTTTGACAGTAGTCGGTATCGGGAATTCGTTTATTGCCGTGAGCTTTCCTGGGTCTGTTTTTATTTTACATACAAAATTTGGACTTGGCGATATTTATAGTCAGGTTCGCATTGCGCAAGTAACCTGCTATTTCGCTTAAAAGTACCATATGGGATTCGAAATCTTCCGAGAGGACTAATAGATCATCCAAACACACGAATACTCTCGTGCGCAAATGTGCGGGAATAACGTGATCCATTAATCGAACTAAGGTTTGTGCAGCGTTGCACAGTCCGAACGGCATCACTTTGTATTGATACAAAGGGCGATTTGGAATTGTAAACGCCGTTATTTGGCGTGATTTCTCCTCAAGAGGGATTTGCCAGAAGGCATGCTTCATGTCTTGGCCTGTAATGAAACGAGCGGGTGGTAACCTGCTAAGTATTTCATCAACGTGTGGAAGAGGATATGCATCCTTGCGGGTGCATTTATTAATCTCTCTTGAGTCCAGGCATAAGCGAACTTTGTCTCCTTTTCTCACGAGGACACAATTGCTGCTCCATGCGCTCTTAGACTCCTCGATGACGTCTAAATCGAGCATATTTTGGATCTCAGAGAACATAAGCTTCTCCTTAGCTGGGGATATAGGCCAGTGCCTTTCCTTAATTGGTTTAGCGTCGCCTACGTCGATACTGTGTTCGATCAATTTAGTACGGCCCAAACCTTCCTTTTCGAATGATGGAAGTTTTAGTTTAACTCGTTCCAGTTCGATACGCTGATGTTCGGAGAGAGACTGAACTTTCGGAGGACCTTCGTCAAGATCCGCATCTCTACCTACATCAAGCTCATTTACTTGGCTTGAAGATTGAACTATTTGGTTTAACAGACCAAAGTCTCGCCAAAAGTCGATGCCAAGATATGCATCTTGCTTAAGTGTTGGAATTATATAGAATTCAACTGGTTTGGTTATGCCACGATATGCTATATCTCAAACTAATCGACCTATCACTGCACATTCTGAGTTGTTTGCTGTCTTGATACGACCTGAAGATTTTTGAATGTTTGGGTGGGATTTCAACTGTGCTGCTGCTTTACCGCCAAGACAGCTGATCGTTGCTCCCGAATCTAGAAGAGCGACAAATGAATGCCCTTCTAATTGAATATCTGTATATAAACGATTGTCGTTATTCATAAAAATGGCTGAAACTAGTTTATGTCGGCACGCGCATACGGACCGTAGAACGTTTGGATTTCTTCCGTGGCTCATAACTGTCCACGTGACCGAAAGTTCGACTACGTGTCGCCAGGTAATGTGCCAGTCTCTCATGGAAAGGTTTATATTCTTTCTTAATAATTTCGTTTTGTTTGGTGTTAATTCGTAAGACTACATTTTGGTTCAGATCTGTTGAATGTTGTTGGATCTGATTGTTTACGTCTGGGTTTACAGTCGTGGATGCGACAGTGCGGATCTGGCCTGCGCATCTACCGACGAGTTTTCTGGATTGTTACAATGGATACAATTGGGCTCGAAAACGTTTGCTGCCCCTCACCCGTAACAAAAAATAGATCTAGGCTCAAGACAACTGTCATAGCGGTGACCTACTTTTCCGCAGTTCCATTTCATACTTTTGCGCTGAATCGCGGCTATTTCTGTTTGTTCGTCAAGCTCTGAAACGAAGGGACGCGGCTGTCTATAAGACTGCTGTCTTGTTTGCTTGCAAAACTGCTCGTGAGTGCGGATTTCCTCTCGCAGTCGAGCTAATGTTCTTATGCCTAGATGCATTAATTCGTAACGCAGCGACATTTTGGAATTTATAATTAAAATTCGCACTAATGACTCTTCTGCAATAGAGTTACGTAAACGGCTAACGAGTTTTTCAATTTCAAACTGAAATTCTTCAAACGGCTCCTTTTTGCCTTGTTTTCTGGCATTTATGGAATCCCATATATCCATATCAGTGTCTGCATCTTCATATTTCTTTCAAAACTCTTCACAGAATTTCTCCCATGTGAAACAAGGATTGTTTCTATGGAATTTCCAAAACCAATCACTGGCTTTGTCTCCTAAAAGCAAATGCAAATGATCGCAAAGTAAGTTATGGTCACCATACAGGTTTTGTCTCGTCATTGAACGAACTCTGTACAGAAAATCTTCTGTAGAAATACCCTGTCTCGATCCGTCAAATTGCAATCTCCAATTGAGAATGATATTCGACACTTTCTCTGGAGGAATTGAAGAATATCTTCGAGGTAACGTTGGACTACTGCCAGTTGTTTGGCTTGCCGGAGGCTGATCAGTCTGTTCTGCCCTGACATTAGAATTCGTTTCCTGTTGACTTCCGTTATTTATCTGAATATTTGCGAGCTGTGCTTGAATCAAGGCTGACAAGTTCGCATTAGTTGCTGCTCCTGCTGTTGCATGGCTGACTGAACTATTTTATCTATATCTTCCCTGTTTCCTTCTTTCGATGAATTCATAGTCAGACTACTCTGATTTTCTTTATCGTTCTGCATCGCACGTTGTGCAGACCTCGTGGTCATACCTCTACGTGTAGTGCCGCCTCTGCGGTTTCTATTATTACGTCTATTGCTGTTATGATCTGTGTTCTGATCAGGCGCTGGTAATATAGGGTCAGTGGCGTTGCCTGCTGCATTTAATTCAGCGGCCAAATTATTGTTTGACAATGATAACTGTCTGGCTCTGCAAGGATTTTTACATGTGGGACAAATATTTGTATGTTGCAACGCCCTCTGTATACACTCGTGATGAAACCTATGTTGGCATGGGGACGTTGATATTAAATTGTTTGGTTGCATTGGCTGGTGGCAACAGCCGCTTGTTGTTGTAAAATATTACTGAGATCTTCTGTGCTGTGTCTTATTGACATATTTATAGTTTTTATTTTTTTTTTTTGTTCATATAATTATTGGTTCATCGCGTTCCAAAATAAACACTCCATAATGTGCTTAAAAATATAACCTGCATACAGCTTATTGAAAATCTAAAGGATACTATTGCTCTACTCAAGACTGACTGTTGCTAATATTGGTCGAGTTCCCCCAAAAAATATTCTAGGTGCTCGCGGTTCCTAATATTTGCTATCGAAAGCCTTATAGTAGCTTATTATTTAAAGGAAAATTATATTTAGCAAATTTTGCCGTCACTGAATACAGGCTCAGTATGGTCGACTGACCCGATTAAAACAAGAGAGATCGCGATTCCGATATCTGAGATTCTGTAACCTTGATGCCATATTGCTATACACATTCTCCCATTTCTAAAAATGGAGATTTCCAAACATGAAAATTATTCGGCAACTTCCAGACTTATCTCAGTCGATTCATCCAAATTTATAAATTGTAATCGCAATTCGCGAAAATTAGTTGCTGGGCTGCATAACATCAAATCTGAAAAAAATCATTTCGTTTTGAATTTTCTAAAAGATGAAATTTTTAATGTCTGGATTCAAAGAGCTTTTTGAAAGGTCGAACGCGATGTTATGTCGATATTAAAGGATTCATATTTCGATTCTTTAAGGCTATTTTTGGGCTTGTATACATATTGCAGCCTGAAGACCATGCCCCGTCTCTTGATTAAGATTAAAACAACAAAGAATTCCGAAATTTTGCCTGTACTGATCAAACCTTTCGGGTTGGGCCTCAATTACTTTTATAATTGATGAGAAGTAAGGTCTGTAAATTTTGATAACCCTCGAGCTTCACGCTTAAAAGCCAATTATTTTTAAAAATAAATATTTTTAACAAATACTTGGCTAAAAGGAAATCCTCCCTTGCTCTAATTACTGTCTGTAATTGATAAAGGAATAGGATCTGAAACTTTTCCATACCTCTCGGCCCAATTATTTTTCTGTAATTCTCTGGCCCCCATGTTGGGCGCCAATTATCTTTCTACCCTATGTAGCGTGTGGAATTGCTGTTTTGTATATACCACTAGTATTGACTATATGATAGGCTAAGAAGGTTCGTGCACTTCTGGCTTCTCTCTGGTCTAAGCTCGTCGGATGGGGTGTGGGTTCTTTTCTTGCCTAAACATATACGCGCTAAGGGGAAAATAATGATCAAGTGCACTACGGAAAATAAAATCGACAACTAAATTGTAATTAAATAAACCACACTATTTACGGATGCTGTATGCTGGTTATATTGTGCTAGGATACTTAGATGTTGATCGTATCCCGCTCTGTACCCTCCCTACCATGATAGCTCGCGGACTTCTCGGCTATCCCTTGTTCAACACTATGTATAAGTATTAAATTTCACTATTATGGGCGTTGTGGTCATCTAAATGACGTCGGAGTCACGTCGGATTAGGAAGTCGCATCCGTGGTCAACCGATATATAGTACATATAATTTTGGCGCGTTCCCGCGAGACTAATATACTGCAGTGTCCGAGTAATATCACTGTTTCGCCACTCAGTGCACAGTTTTGCAGTGTCTGAGTGATTCGCCCCAGTGTACAGTTTTGTAGCCACTGGGGGCTCCTATGGACACGACCAGGCCTGGCTTGTAGCTGACAGCGTGAAAACGCTTTCCAAGGCCGGCCGTGTTTAAATCAAATGTCGTGGCTATGAATAAATATATAATTAGCATTGACTATTTGTTTAAATTTCACTTAATATCACCTTTTTGTATGTGCACACAATTCCTTTCAAACTGTGCAGTCGCTCTGCTGGCAAAATTACGCAGCAATTAGCGCTGCTATTTTAGAATGATCCAGAACTTGGTTTTTATTATAAAATTTAATAACTCTCTTTAAAGTATTTTATGAATATATTATATATTATTTAAATATATTCTTTGCAAGAGGTTTTGATTTTTAACGCTTATACAGACGTTTCGGTACAAGTCTCGCTGTGATCTGATTAAAAATGTGAACGCCGTTGAATTCGCCCTCTTTTATAGACAACGAGAGAGAACATTTGTCGTTCCAATGCACGCGGTATTTGAACGGTTGTTGCCAAAAGTAACGGTTGATCGTCTTATTTCTTTATGTTCCCCTTTTCTATCTGCATTATGCGAGATCATGGAAATTAGACGACGACGAATTGGGAATTGTCACTTGAGTGCGGCGAATTATTTGAGTGCCTTTTGACAATTTGAGTTAAAGAGAGTTTAATGAGTGCAAGCTAGACAACGGCCACTACACGTTACCAGACGAAAGTGAATACAAAGGTTTCATAAGTTGGGAGAATCCAGGAACGAATTTGCGAAAGTATGAGGCCAGGCCAATGAATTGTCTAACGCCGGAGACAGTTTGAGGAGGAGGCAAGGAGCTTAATGAAGCTATCTTTCGCACATTCGGGCGAATCTCCCCAGCTCGCACTTCATAGCCCAAATAATGGACTGTTGTTTTGAGACCACTACATTTAGAAAGATTAAAGGTAAAACCTGCCTTTGCAAGAACATCCAAAACAGTTGTAAGCCTTTCCAAAGCCAATTCCTTGGTGGGCGATACCACCATTATGTCGTCCATGTAAACTATTACAAAAGAATTAGCAAGGTCACCAAGTGCATTTATGACTGCGCGCTGGAAAACAGATGGCGCATTTTTGAGGCCAAAAGGCATTGTAAGAAATTCAAATTGACCGTCTGGGGTCACAAATGCAGTATATTCCACGGATTCAGGGTGAATCGGGATTTGGTGGAAGTCACTCGCCATATAAACATGTGAAGTAATTTGCTCCGCGAAGTCTAGCAATTTGATCGCTAATAAGCGGTAAGGGGTATTTATCCGAAATCGTGTTTGAGTTTAGCTCTCTATAATCGACACACAAACGGTCGGTGCCATTCTTCTTTTTTACGAGCAAGATGGGGCTCGCAAAGGGAGAACAACTTGGGCGATCAATATTACACCTTATCAATTCGCTCACTTGCATACGCACTATTTCTCTTTCTTCGGGGCTAAGTCTGTAAGGTCGGCGCTGGACAGTTTTAGTTGGATCAATTAAACGGATTTTCATTTCACCCGTATTTACTCGGGTGTGAGGTATCCCATTGGTAAATGAAGTTGAGTGCTTTTCAAGTAGCTCGATTAATTTAGCTTTCTCATTGTCGACTAATTCGGTGTCGATATCGGACAAGGTAAACGAGCGCTCAGCAACGGAACAATTATTAACAGTTTTTGATTTTACTACTTTAAAATTATCGGATGTTAAAATTACGTAAAAGCCTTGTTTGAGTATCTCTCGCCCTATCAGAATATCACTCCTCAATTGCTCATTCGGGATTACATGAAATAATATTCCCATAATGTTTTCGTTTATAGTAACTTCACTCAAGATTTGCAATGTACTGCATACACTGCCACCACCAATACCTTTTATCATTACAATATTGTTTATACGTTTACCAGATAGCTTATTACTAATGTCGTCTTTAATAAGGGAACACTCTGCACCGGAATCGAAGCAAATTGGATAGATCTCACCTCGTTGATGCAAATTTCCCTTTGGCTCAGTCACACAACGTTGGTTAACAGTCTTATGTTGAGTCACATCTTGCTTGACTGCACTTCCGTTTTTCGGGCACTGGTTGGAGAAATGTCCCAATTGGCCGCACCGATAGCACGTGACATTTGATTTTTCACGCTGCGGTTTCGCCTCTCTATATTGTCTCATTTTACTTCGGCATTCAACAATTCGATGTCCCGGCTTTGAACAAAAGTGACATACAACTGGCGATGCCTTATGGTTCTTCTGGTTAGGTCCAGGGTTGTCATCTCGAGCATGTCGCTTCTTGTCGAACGTAAACGCTTTTAACTCCGCCTGTAGCTTACTTCTGGTGCGGACATTGGATGTGAAGAGAACGCGTTGCAAACGACTGTCAATGTTTGCCATATGCGCAAGAACAGTTGTAACGGCAATTTCTTCTATTCCCATATTTCGCCATTTCGTAGTCAGCGTCGTCACCAACCGACTCGCATATACCGCGTAACATTCGGCGCCACTCGGGCGGCTGTTGAGTAAATTCAAAAACGTAGCGGCCGGCGTCTCTTCGGTTTCAAAGCGCTGCAGAAATAATTCCTGGAACTCTTGCCAAGTCATACCTTGGTATGAAATTTGTGTGAGCCACTGAGATGCACTTCCCTCCATACAGTTGCTAAGTGTCATGATCAATTTACTTCCTTGAAGGGGGTGCTCAGACAGAATTATATCGGTTGTTGAACACCACTTTCCTGCCTCAACGCATGCAGCTTCAGGGTTAAATTTGGGTAGCTTAACTTCATAGCTAGGTTGCTGCTCGCGTGCCGGCGTCACTTGCATGATTTTTACGAGTTCAGCCATATTCCGATTTTGCATTTCGACTACTGCACGCCACTGCTCCTCAGAAAATGCAGGATGTGGCACAGATCCCACTCCTGATGTCGGGTTGTGGGTGCCAGAAGCCTCGTCGTCCGTCCGTCCGTCCATATCGGCGTCACTCATGATGACCTTCACCACTCAATTTATAAGCTGCGTGCGTTTAACGAGTCCACTTGCGTCTACTTTGGCTTCTCAACACTTAATGCCTCGTTTCGTACAGACTGCTTTTTGTCTTTTCAATTTTTTGGCATTCCCTTTTCATTATGTCTCTCTCTCACTCTAACCAAGCTGCGCAAGTGGCCACGTTCAGCAACAGCTATATCGCTCTCATTCTAGCAGAGTCCCGTTTATAGATAATTCATCTATTCATACTCACACATTGACAATGAATAGGAACACGAATAACAGCAGAAGGAACATGGAGAAGAAGTAAATAACTACCAAGCGCATACACATTATTTTCGCCCCGACATATATTTGTATTTTTATACCCTTGCAGAGGGTATATTAATTTTAGCCAAAAGTTTCCAACGCACCTTAGGAGACATCTCCGACCCTATAAAGTATATATATTCTGAATCAGCATAAACAGAGGAGTCCAAAAATGGATGTCCGTCTGTCCGTCCGTCCGTCCGTCCGTCTGTTGCAACGCAAACTAGTCTCTCAGTTTTTGAGCTATCTTCATGAAACTTGGCATACAAGCTTCTTATTGCTGCGCGCTGTAAATAAGTCGGAACGATATATCGTATAGCTGTCATAGAAACTATCGGCCGATTTTTGTTGTTTTTCAAGATATTGCAACAAGATTTGGCAAATCCTATTCTTATTACGTTCCTAATGTGCTGTCAAAATTGTATCAAAATCGGACCGCTATAACATATAGCTGCCATAGGAACAATCGGCTGAAATTAGGGTTTTTGTATGCAAACCTGTTTTGTTCTTGGAAATACAGCACATTATCAATACTTTTTAATGTTATACAGTAACCCGTCCTTAGTTTTTCCATTTAAATATCTCAGACGTTTATATTCTATAGCTGTTATAGGAACAATCAGTCAGTCCGTCTGTCTGTTGCAACGCAAATTAGTCCCCCAGTTATTGAGCTATCTTCATAAAAGTTGGCTCACAAGCTTCTTATTTCTGCCTTCATTAAATAAGTCGGAACGGGCCAGATCGGACTGACATATCGTACAGCTGTCATGGAGCCTATCTGTCGATTTTCGTTATATTTCAAGATATAGCTATCAGGCTTACCACATCCAAATCTATTATTATTATTATTATTATTATATAAGTGGGAGTCTCCCAGCGGAGAAGGCGCGAGGCACTGCGACCAATAAGTTCTTTTGTGCCCATAATGCTCTCCCTGTCATGACAAAAGCTGTTCTGCTTCCCTAATGAAGCATAACAGATCTTTCGTCGAGGAACGGACAATCTGCTCTGGAATTGCGATTTCCGCGTGCAGATGTTTCCTCCTTGTCCATACCAAGGCCGGACAGTCACATAGAATGTGCTTGGTACTTTCATCGTCCTCTTTGCAGAGCCTGCACTCCGCGTCCGAGGACAAACGCATTTTATTGAGGTGATAGTTCACCAAGTGATGGCCACTTAAGTAACCAACAAGGAGATAGAGGTCTCTCCTTGAGAGTTGCTTGGTGCTCCGATCAACTTTGGGATTGGTAAGCTCTTTAGCCTGCCGCATCCCAGGTTGGAAGAACCAGTAGCGTTCAGTTAATCTTCCAGCCCAGGATTTCACAAGGGAGGAGATAGTAGACCACCCTATGCCACAGAAGGGTTCGGGGCCGATCAAGGTAGATGATGACCCAGCCCTCGCTAGCCTCTGGAGACACTTCCAGCAGTCAGCCACCATACGCGAGCCTACTCTCTTTGAGGAGAGGGCTAGTATGGCCGCTTGGCTGTCCGAGAAGATGTAGATTTTTGCTCCTCTAGTCCCCTTCTCAAGGATAAGACGGCAGCAGAACTCAATGGCGTGAACCTCTGATTGGAAAACTGTGGGCCAGTTGCCCATAGCGATCGAGGTCCTGGAGTTGGGACCATGTATCCCAACTCCAACCCCCTGTTCAGTCTTTGACCCGTCGGTATACCAATGTATACTATTAGGGTCTCTGGTGGGGTTGCCAGCATCCCAAACCCTGCGGTCCGGGATGAGGGTTCTAAATTTTGCACCAAAGAAGAGTTCCTTGGTCATAGAATCTGATCTAGTGCAGATCTCTAAGCCAGGAATATCTTTGAGTAGGCTAGCATGTCCAGATTTGGTAGCTAGAAGCCCAGATTGGAGCTTGATTCTAAGAAGGCTCATAGCAGCAACTTCTTTTATACGGATATGCAGCGGAGTCAGATTCAAAATCGATTCCATTGCTGCAGTGGGACAGGTGCGGAGTGCACCCGTCAAGGAAAGGCAGAGCAGCCTATGCAGTTTCGTGCATTTATTGATGGCAGTGACCTGCGTAACCTTTGGCCACCACACAATAGCAGCGTAGGTTACGATCGGTCTTACCATCATCTCAAAAAGCCACCTAATGGTGCAGGATTTGAGACCCCATATTCTACCGAAAAGCCTTCTACATGCCCACATGGCATGAGTGGCCTTTGATAGAGTGTTATGCAGGTGGGAGTTCCAGTTTAGTCGCTTATCCAGGGTTACCCCTAGGTATTTGACTTCGTTGGAAAGTTCCACAGGAGAGCCGCCAATATGTAATTGACCAATGTCAATAGAATATCGCTTAGTGAAGGGAACAATGATTGCCTTTTGAGGATTGATGCTGAGACCTACATCAACGCACCATCTACTGACCGTGTTCAGAGCTGATTGCATCAGCTCTGTCACGGTGTTGGCATAGTTCCCGTTCACTACGAGAGCCAGGTCGTCGGCATAGCCAATCGCTTCCACGCCCTGTTCTGCGAGTATGATAAGTAGTTCGTCAACTACTAGGGACCAGAGCAAGGGGGATAAAACCCCTCCCTGGGGACACCCTTTTACCGCACTAATAAGGGCGGTCGTCGTGTCCAGGGTCGAGGAGATAATCCGGTGTTTGAGCATGGGCAATGTTCCTGCGCTCAAGCGCAGTAGAGATAGACCCGTTGCCGGTATTATCGAAAGCACCCTCTATATCAAGAAAAGAGCACAGAGCAATGTTCTTTGATACGAAGGCCCTTTCGATCTTACTCACTAATTTGTGGAGAGCGACCTCTGTCGATCTACCGGCTATATACGCGAACTGCGTGGGGTGCAGAGGGTTGTTTCAAGTCTAGGAGCCTTTCCGCAGTCTTGAGCAGAAAGGAGGTAAGGCTGATCGGCCGGTAGGACTTAGGCTGGTCAAGAGGACGATTCCCCTGTTTGGGGATGAATACCACATTTACTCTCCTCCAAGAGTTTGGTATGTATCCCCAAGTGAGACTGGCTCTAAGAAGGCCGACCAGTGGATCGAGGATATGATCCAGACTATTTTGAAGAAGGGCTGGAAAGATTTGATCACCCCCTGGGGCTTTACAGGGGGCGAAGGAATCAACAGCCCATTTGACCTTTTCAGGATCGAAGATGGTACCAGATAAGCTGGTACCACGTGAGTCAGGTGACCAGGTGGCGTCAACGTGACTGGAGAGATCTGGGTTGGCCACGGAACCTGGGAAGTGAACTTGTAGTAAAAGTTCAAGTGCTTCCCTACGATCTTGAGTGAAAGAGCCATCTGCTCTTTTTAGAAGCCCTATACCATTAGACGATCCTTTGGCTAATACTTTGTGGAGTTTCGCTGCCTCTGGCAGAGATTCTAAGCTACCACAGTAGCTGCGCCACGTATCGCGTTTGGAGCGTCTAATGTTCTTATTATAGTTTGTGAGAGCGTCCCTATAGACGTCCCAACTTATGCGGCTAGATCTGGCCTTGTTGAAAAGGCTTCTAACCTTCCTTCTTTGGGCAGCCAACTCTTCGTTCCACCAAGGAACTTTACGGTTGACCATTAGTGTCTTCCGAACTGAGCTGGCTTCGAAGGACGTAATAAGCACATCTTGAAGCAGGTTGGCAGCAAGCTCTATCTCACTGACAGAGTTAGGATTGCTGATCAACATGTCTGCTTTCAAAGCCACAGAGGCTTTGAAGAGTTCCCAGTTTGTCTTTTTAGGACAGAAGGAGTTCTGGCGGATCTCGACTTGGCCAGGGAGGTCGAACCTGATGTGCTGATGGTCCGACAAAGTAGCTTCGTCTGTGACCCGCCAGTTTATGAGCGAACTCGCAATTGAGCTGCTTATTAGGGTGAGATCTAATACCTCTTCCCTAATGGAATTAATAAACGTCGGTTTACACCCGACGTTCGCTATATCTAAATGACAACACAATAGATAATCAAGGAGAGACTCACCACGTTTGTTGACGTCGCTGCTCCCCCAGATTGTGTGATGGGCGTTGGCATCACAGCCAATCACAAGCGGCTTGTTGTGAAGGCGGCAGAATTCCACAAGCCGCTGAACCTCTGCGGGGGGTACTTCGTCCACATCGCCCGGGAAGTAAGCAGAGGCGATCACCACTTCCCGGACGCCATCAGCAGTGGCTACCTCTATTGCCGTTGCCACCAGGTCTCTGTGAATGAAGTTGGTTAAAGGAAAGTGTCTCACACTGTTATTGATCAGTATAGCAGTGCGAGGGGCACCTCCCATACGGTCATATAGTAACTTACATGATCCGCATGATAGTCCACGGACGACGCCACCTATTAACCATGGCTCTTGGACGAGAGCCAGGTCAATCTCATATTTACAGACGATCCTGCACAGGGTGGCTGACGCTCCTCTGGCGTGGTGCAGGTTCGCCTGGAGCACTTTAATTGCGCTCCGCATCCTCCTTCAGCGCCTAAGAGACAAGGCCATATGCCTTGCCCCCCCGAGAGTCGTTGCCTCGGATGCCCTTCGGCAGTCTGGCTGCGCTGCTAGGGAGAGGTCGCCTAGCGATCCCAGTCGCAGGAGGTGCCCTTGCGGGTTGTTTGCGCCCAGCGCTGACTGAGGGTCTGGCAGGGGCCAGGAGGCGCCCGCTGCCAGCCATCGGCCTGGTGCGGCCCGTTGAGGGGTTGGGGGAGAACACAATGGTCAGGGGTTTGGGAATGGGTGCTTTCACCGCCACTGCGGCCGCAGCACTGGTGGACAGTACCGGGGCGGCAGCCACTGCTGCCGCATAGGTAGGGTCCAGAGGGACGCTGGAAGGGGGTGGAATGGTTGGAGAGGGGGATGGGGGACGGGCCGGGGAGGAAGAGGCTCTGGGGACGGAGTTCTTCAGGAGAAGTTTGATTCGTCCAAAGACGAATTTCACCTTCCCGTTGCACTCCGTCAGAGCCTTATACGACTCCTCGTCGACCAACATCGCGAGGTGGGTCGTAGTGCCAGTGAGGGTATGCTGGACCACCCGCCACTGCTTGGTCGAGAACAGATCCTCGTTTTGTATGCCAAGATATCGCAAGATATCGGCGGATGTGAGTCCAGCACTACTGGGGAAGTAGCCTCTAATGAGGTGAGCTTTGGGGAACTCGGACTCCTCCAGTAGTTTGATGTTAAGGGAGCTGATGGACTTGATGTGTCCAACGGCTCCCCTGACCCAATCGGCAGTGCGGCTATCCTCGCACACCAGAAGCAGCCATTCATTCCGAGGTATGCAACCGTCGAAACCTGGACTGGCACCCGATGTGGGATGGAGAAGCAGAGCCTTGGCAATGCTAGCTTTCACCGTGGCCACTTGCTCCGGTGAAAGCGGGTTTTTGGAATCAGCCGAAGTGAAGCCCAATTTCACGCTGCTCGACACCTGGCTGAGAGGTGGCTTTGTGGACTCCACATGAGTCTTTTTGGGCTTCTTTGAGGACCCTTGCGGTTCGAGGACGGTATCGTCAGCGCGCGTCCGTTTGGCCTTGGTTTCAACGGGGGGCGCGGTGGCGATAACTAGAGCTTCTGCTCTGCTCGAACCCTTAGCGAGTGCAGCTTTAAAAAGCCTCTTCTCACGGGTCTTCAGTTTAACAAAGGCGTTCTCAGAGTCCAGTCGCAGCTTCTGTATCTGAGAGCCTGCTTCCGTGAGACCTGACCTCTGCGAGGCCACGGAAGCGTCGTCAGCGAGACTGATCAGGTCAGCGTCAGCTTCAGCGTCGGAGGACATCACCTCGACGAGCTGCTGCCGGCCTGAGCAGCTATTGGACGAGCAGTCAGCACTTGCGAACTCATCGTCCGAGGGAGTCCGTGGCCTGTCCGGGTCCCCTAAAGTACCAGGGCCAAGACCCGTGGTATTGGGGGTGGAAGCCAGCAGCTTACTGGCTGCAGTGCTGTTGTTGGGGTCGGCCGTTAAGGCCTCGCCCTGGGTTGATGCTGTTGAAGTCGCATCTGACTTATCTTTTATAAAATTTGATTCCATTCTTTTGGACCCACGAGTAGGCGGGAAGGGAAGGTCACCCACGGCATAGCCCGCGTGCCGTGGGAAGTCTAGATGAAACTGGAGGGCGACAAGTATCCAGAGTCCGCATACTAACGACCGGGCTACCCCCCGGCCATGCATCCCTTGGCGTATGCTGTTCCGCCTTGGATTGGGGTGATTTATAGAATCACAATCTTCGCCCGACTACAATTAGTCAGCACCCCTAGCAGAGACATGACCGTGCTAGGGGCCTGCTTCCAGCCGCCCTCACGTGGAGAGTATAGCCGCACTTCCGACAGTAGAAGCAAGGACGGCACGTACCTCAGCCAAAGCTAGGGTTCCATGTGTTTCCCCTTACTGTCTCTGACGTCTGATGGCCACATCCAAATCTAAGTATGTCCTTAATAATAAAGTTTCATCAAAATTAAAGTTTTATAACTTATAACGATCAACGATCGGTCGAATGAAGGTACCTGTTGCAATTTTATGAAAATCTGAGTACTATTACATATAGCTGTGTACAACTGCAAGGGTATAAAACCTTCGGAAAGTCGAAGGTAGCCTTGCTTTCTTGTTTTATATTCACTATTCGATTTTTAAATTTGTATAATAAAAGTATACGACCTATGTATGAAAAAGTAAGAATTGAATGTCAAAAAAATTTAGATATTACTAAGGTTGATATTTTTTGATACCCCCAACTATACGATATCGTATATCGTATAGCGATTTTTGACATCTAAAACGTTGTCAACAAAATTTTATTTCGGTAGGAAAATACTACGAATCTACCTACAATATACAAAACAAATTTTTTGTTTATTTTTATTATATATAAAAACAAGAAAGCAAGGCTACCTTCGACATTCCGAAGGTTTTATACCCTTGCAGTTGTACACAGCTATATGTAATAGTACTCAGATTTTCATAAAATTGCAACAGGTACCTTCATTCGGCCGATCGTTGATCGTTATAAGTTATAAAACTTCGATTTTGATGAAACTTTATTATTAAGGACATACTTAGATTTGGATGTGGTAAGCCTGATAGCTATATCTTGAAATATAACGAAAATCGACCGATAGGCTCCATGACAGCTGTACGATATATCAGTCCGATCTGGCCCGTTCCGACTTATTTAATGAAGGCAGAAATAAGAAGCTTGTGAGCCAACTTTTATGAAGATAGCTCAATAACTGGGGGACTAATTTGCGTTGCAACAGACAGACGGACTGACTGATTGTTCCTATAACAGCTATAGAATATAAACGTCTGAGATATTTAAATGGAAAAACTAAGGACGGGTTACTGAATAATATTAAAAAGTATTGATAATGTGCTGTATTTCCAAGAACAAAACAGGTTTGCATACAAAAACCTTAATTTCAGCCGATTGTTCCTATGGCAGCTATATGTTATAGCGGTCCGATTTTGATACAATTTTGACAGCACATTAGGAACGTAATAAGAATAGGATTTGCCAAATCTTGTTGCAATATCTTGAAAAACAACAAAAATCGGCCGATAGTTTCTATGACAGCTATACGATATATCGTTCCGACTTATTTACAGCGCGCAGCAATAAGAAGCTTGTATGCCAAGTTTCATGAAGATAGCTCAAAAACTGAGAGACTAGTTTGCGTTGCAACAGACGGACGGACGGATGGACGGAAGGACGGACGGACGGACGGACGGACGGACGGACGGACGGACGGACGGACGGACAGACGGACATCCATTTTTGGACTCCTCTGTTTATGCTGATTCAGAATATATATACTTTATAGGGTCGGAGATGTCTCCTAAGGTGCGTTGGTAACTTCTGGCTAAAATTAATATACCCTCTGCAAGGGTATAAAAACACGTGAACACAAAATATGGTACAATTTTGAAAATTATAACTAATCACATTGAACAGTTAATATAAACAGAACTAAAAAGATCACAAAGTTTAGATAGATGAAAGTTCAGTTTTCATGTTCGTCTTCCATCCTCCTTTGAAGCCACGTGGAAATTAAAGCCTCCCGAGTAGGGCTTGGAGGGGGGTTTCTGAGAAGTACTTGGCTTGTTGTTTGAAGCCACGTGGAAATTAAAGCCTCCTGAGTAGGGCTTGGAGCGGGGTTTCTGAGAAGTACTTGGCATGTTGTTTGAAGCAACGTGGAAATTACAACCTCCTGAGTAGGGCTTGGAGGGGGGCTTCTGAGATGTACTTGGCGTGTTGTCCTTAGATGCGGGACGTTCACCCTGCGGTCTGTCAGGACTCCCAGGTATTACAGTGATTCTATTGAAACCACTTGAATCCCGTTTACCGAGACCTGCATGTTCTCCACGGCTTTTCTGCAGATCATCAAAACAGCCTTAGTTTTGTGCACCGCGATTTTAAGGCCGACCTTGTCAAGCCAGTTAATGGTCGATCTGATCGTCGTACTGCACTTGTTTTGAAGTTCAGCCAAAGTTTCGGAGACCGCTGTTTTAGCCACGTCGTCCGCGAAATAGTGTAGCTCAGCTCCTTCAAGTTTACTGTTGCCCAAGATCCCATTGTACATAATGTTCCATAGGATTGGACAAAGCACTGATCCTTGTGGAACACCAGACAAGACTCCATAGAAGTTCGGACCAGCTACCGTATCGTAGAAAAGGATTCGGTCCCTGAAGTAGCTGCCTACAGCGATCCTTAGATACTTCGGGATACCCATATATCTCATTGCGCTGAGAATTACAGCCCATTTTGCTGTGTTAAAAGCGTTATTCACGTCCAGATTGCACAGTACTCTTTCCTGCCGCCTAACCATCTGTTGCCGTTGGGAGTGTCCCTCGTTATGTTCTCCACCGCAGACAGCGCATCTAAGGTACTTCTTCCCATTCGGAAGTCGTATTGCTTCCCTATGCCATTCGGACTCTCGGTTGTGGTCTCTAAGCGAGCATACAGTATGCGTTCAAACAATTTGCCCAGTATATCCAACATGCAACCTGCAGGATGAGATGATCCTTCCCTTTCGGCAATAGAAACAGCTTCTGTCTTTTCCACTTCTTAGGGAAGACCCCATCTAGTAGACACTGCTGGAATGTGTCTCTAAAGATTTCAGGTCTGGCCAGAGCCACTGCCTTGATGACCACTCCCGGGATCCCATCTATTGTTGGGCTTGATCCGTTTCGCTGCCCCAAGGACTTCGCATACGGTGACTACCGGAAAGGGAGAGGCTGGTGATTCTACTCTCGGTTGCCATAGGGAAAAGTTCAAACACGATACTGGACAGTATCTGGGGTTCATCAGGAGGACTCTCTCCCCAGCCTAGCTTTTTGCTTACAATTTTATAAGCTAGTCCCCAAGGATCGTCATCCACACACTCCAGTAGATCCTTATAGGCACGCGCTTTGGCCGCCGATATTACGTGGTTAAACTCATTGCGTTTCGTTTTGAATACTTCCTCTGGCTCGTTGCGCGCGCCTTCTTGCATTCCGTCCGTAACTGGTGTAAGGAGGCACTCCACCAATAAACCGTACTCGAATGCTAAGTGCCGGTGAAAGCGATAGGGATCAAGAGATCATGGAGCTGAAGACTCAATTCAATGTACAGCGTAAATCGGCTATCGATTTGTTTGAAATTTTAAAAGGAACTTACGATCGAACTATCGGTTTGAATGACTCAACACTCGACTCCGAATTGTGCTTATTTAAGTTGGATGTCCATTTCAAATCCTTCTGCATGAGCTACAAACGCTTGCCAAGAATCGAAACCATCTGACCTGTACAGGTAAATGGCCTTCACTCTGCCTAGTTGCAATCAGATGATAAATATTTGGACTCAATTTGATCATCAACTCAACATTCTTCAGACCAGTAACGATATGCAGGTGGACAAACTTCTCATGGCCACACAACATTTAAATAGATTTAGTCAAGCTTCCTATGGATTCTCCGAATGAGTCGAGGAATTGAAGGAGGAATTCTCCATTCAAGTCAGAATAGCTGCGGTCAAGCAGTTGCAGCAGCTCATGTCAACAACGGACTTGGGAAACGAGACATGGAGTCTCCAGCTGATGATCAAGAAACTGCAATTGCAGTACTCCAGAGCGATTGCAGCTGGAGGTGGAAGGGAACGATACAAATCCCACTAGAAGTCTTGAGAATCTAAATGATTCTGATGACATGTCAAATAGTGAGTTAGCTACGTTGCAGGAAGAGGTAAAGGAACTCCAAGCTAGAGGTGGGCGCGGGCCTACTTTTTGAGGCCCGACCCGGCACGAGCACGAAACCTAGTCCCAAAAAAAAGCACGAGGCCCGCATGATTTTTTTTGAAAAAGCACGGCCCGGCCCAAGCCAAACACGAAAATTTCAACAAAAAAAAACCCATGCAATTTTTTTAATTTATAGTATGTAATATACAAAGAAATTTAGTTAAGTCCAATACTTATTAATAATAACAGTGTTATAATATACAGGTTTTTAAACATAACTTATGGCAAGTTATTATTAAAAAATAAAATTTTTCCTAAGTTTGAACTTTTTAAACGTGTACTACGCTCATTTAATATTATTCCAGAGGTAGAAAATAATCTTTCGCTCGTCACTGAGCTTGCCGGAATGGCTAAAATGTAAAGGGCAAGTCTTTTCATTAATTTGAGGTCACTACATTTCCAAAATTCTAACACATTTTGGTCTGAAATGGCTGCACAGCCATTTAAATATTTATCGATTTCAATATCAAGAGAATTTAATTGTAACTTTGGTTTTTTGGAAAATTTGTTATCTTGAAATTCTGCAAACAGTCCTGATCCCTTTTCATCTGGGCTTGCAGTTCTTAATTCCACAAACAAATATCTGACACATTGAAAACTATCATATCACGAGTCCCACCGATTGTGCGGTTCGATTTTGCGGGCCTCCGGGCTTTTGCGGGCCTTCGGGCTTTTGCGGGCCTTCGGGCTTTTTTCTTAGGCCCGGGGCCCGCACGAACCCGAACGAAACTCGATTTTTAGCCACGATCACGTTTTTTTTGGCAAAAGCCCGCGGGCCACGAAAAAAAGCACGGCCCGCGCCCACCTCTACTCCAAGCCCATCTGGAGCATCATGCCGAGGCGCCGCATGATGACGACGGGCAGCAATCCAAGACAGTGGCAGCTGTGAGACCATTATCAAATATAACGAGTAGCAAGACTCTAAGGTTGGTTCAGGAGTCATCTGCGCCAAGGGACAATAACGAATCGCTGCCCGAGGAACAGCAGAAGCAGCCAAAGAGAGAGAGTATTAAACCGGCATCAACATGTTCATCATCCACCTAAACCCTAGGAAATCGTCAAAAAACCAAGCAGCAGAAAGTGCATGAGGATGTGCAAACACGCTCATTGCAGAGGAATCAGCAGCTGGGTAAAGTTACGGCCGAATGTGCTGAACTCAAACCGAGCGCAGAAGCCCATTTGTTAATCAAAGCGGCATCAACAGGTTCATCATCCATCAAAACCCCAGGAAATCGTCAAAAAGCCAAGCAGCAGAAAGTGCATGAGGATGTGCAAACACGCTCATTGCAGAGGAATCAGCAGCTGGCTAAAGTTGAGGCCGAATGTGCTGAGCTCAAACTGAGCGCAAAATCCCAAGCCTATCTAAATGAGGAAATAAAGAACTTCCTTAAAATACGTAGTGCAAAGGAGTACTCAAAGAAAGGTCGCATAAACAAGAAGGTGCTGAAGCAGTTAAAGAAATTGCGTATAAAAGGATCATTGCGGAAACTAAATAAAATATATACATCACATGAGCAACTGAAGAGGATTCCTGAGAAATCCAAAAATGATCAACTGAAAGAACTCAACAGATATCTACTAAGTGAACTGTATGAAAAGGAGAAAATACTCCAGACATTTGAAGAATAAAACTCTGCAGGCGGAAACCAATAAGAATATTTTGTAATCCGATAATGATGAACGAACTCAACAGAAAGCTACAAGTTAACTGGATGGAAAGGAGAAAATACTCCAGACATTTGAAGATCGGAATAAAACTCTGCAGGCGGAAATCAATAAGAATATTTGGAATTCCGATAATGATGAACTGAAAGTGATTTCTGTTGAGTAACAGAAATCTACAAAGTGAACTGGATAAAAATAAGAAGGTGCTTGAGATCTACTTACTGTTTGTATTCATCAACTTGAGGAGCTCACAGCTCTTGTCATCAGCCTGTTTGACCTCTTCAACTTTGATCTCATTTTGCAGTTTTTTGGATAGTTTCTGTCGTGCATTCAATGTATTCTGCAATTCGTTTTGAATTTCTTTCAACTTGGGACATTGGTACTTCCAGTCTTCAGCCTGTTTGAGATGCTCATGTTGTTGTTTCTTCAACTTATTTCGCAGTTCGCTGTTTTTATACCCTTGCAGAGGGTATATTAATTTTAGCCAGAAGTTTGCAACGCACCTTAGGAGATATCTGCGACCCTATAAAGTATATATATTCTGAATCAGCATAAACAGAGGAGTCCAAAAATGGATGTCCGTCTGTTGCAACGAAAACTAGTCTCTCAGTTTTTGAGCTTCTTCATGAGACTTGGCATACAAGCTTCTTTTTGCTGCGCGCTGTAAATAAATCGGAACGAGCCAGATCGGACCGATATATCGTATAGCTGTCATAGAAACTATCGGCCGATTTTTGTTGTTTTTCAAGATATTGCAACAAGATTTGGCAAATCCTATTCAATGTGCTGTCAAAATTGAATCAAAATCGGACCGCTATAACATATAGCTGCCATAGGAACAATCGGCTGAAATTAGGGATTTTGTATGCAAACCTGTTTTGTTCTAGGTAATACCGCACATTATCAATACTTTTTAATGTTATACAGTAACCCGCCTTAGTTTTTCCACTTAAATATCTCAGACGTTTATATTCTATAGCTGTTATAGGAACAATCAGTCAGTCCGTTTGTCTGTTGCAACGCAATTTAGTCCCCCAGTTATGGAGCTATATTCATAAAAGTATATTTAATATAACTGCTAGGATATAAAACCTTCGGCGATCCGAAGGTAGCCTTGCTTTCTTGTTTTCTTTTACGTTCTGTTGGAAAGCGTAACGCTCTCCCCTCATTCTGACTTCTTCATGTAGTTCAAAATTTTCAAATTGCAGATTCTCGAAGCTTTTCTCTTGTAATTCTAAGGAATCTTTCAAAATTCTCTTTTCAGTCTCCATTTTTTCGAGTAGCTTTACTTTTGCATCCGATTTTTTTTAAAGTTGACTGTTGCTTTCTATTAACCTTGAGTTGTAACAATTGCAATTATCCAATTGCTTTTTGTACTCCTCATCAAGCTCTGTCTTCTCTTTCTCCAGTTCCTCTATTTTTGTAACACATTGTTCAGTTCGCGTTTGTAAAAGAATCTTTGCCACTACGTCTCATGTCAGAAAATAGAGATTAGAAAAGAAAAGTAAAAGAACAAAAAAAAAACAAGTGGATATGGCTACAGTCGAGCGCTCGACAGTAAGATACCCTTCTCCCAATTTTCTAAATCTGTTACAAACGTGTAACCACACTCATAATTTCTAACAGAGAATTCTGCAAAAAAAGTTCTACTACATATAGCTTACTCGCTCGCACTCACACAGCAACGCGCGTGAAGAGTAAAGCGACAAGACGCAACGTCGACGTCGGCAAAGCTGCGCGCCGGCAGCTGCTCGAACATTTGTATTGAAAACGTTGACTTGAATAACTTCTGTGTTATTTGTCCGATCAAATTGTAATTTGAAGAATATGTTAAAATGGCATTATGCATTATACATACAAAAGCAGATCTTTCTAAGTTTAATACTTTGCTTAATAATCGTAAATTACCGATTTGCGGGGGCGGTGGGCGTGGCATCAAACATTTGAAATAAACTTTATCTGCCTATTATATATAGGAACTTCCATTTCAAATTTGGTGTCTCTAGATTTTTTAATAGCTGAGATCTGTTGTCTCATACAGACGGACAGACGGACAGACGGACAGACAGACGGACATGTCTCAATCGACTCGGTTAGTGATTCTGAGCAAGAATATATATACTTTATGGGGTCTGCCACGCCGCCTTATGCCTGTTACATACATTGCACAAAGTTAGTATACCCTTTTTTGACCATTTTCAATGGTCGCAGGGTATAAAAATGTTTTAGCTTCTTGCTGCCTATCGAAACTTACGTTTTCTGCATTTTAACAAAAGCTAATGAAAGAAGTGGGAACACACACATACAGTGTGGTGTTTCATTTTTACTGTGCCCTTCTTTTTTTGACCTGATCGCTAGTGATATCGATAACTATTTTTTATGTTTTTACAATTGCAACTTTTGCGTAGTTTTTTTATATTTTGTTTTGCCGGTTCGCGAATAAGTGAAATTTTTAATATCTAAAAGTGCAAACTAATGGATGCCTTGATTAAAGAGTGGGTAAGTACCAGTTACAAGTGCTACTAAAACCGCGGTCACAATTATCAGTGCGTGTTGTGGTATAGTGTGTTGTGGTGTTTATATTTCTATTTTAGATGTGTGTAAGTGAGCCCATTGGGTTTTTATTTTTGGTGCAGCAATGGTATGTTAATAGAAAACAATATAAAAGTGTAATTAATAGTGAGACTTACCCCAATCCTCCTTTGGGCCCAATGGATGCGTTGGTTTGTTTTGTTATTTGGTTTTGATGTTACCACCACTTTTCTACTGTTTTCACACAACTACATACATCGATGCACCAATTTGTTGTATACATTTTTTTTTCTCTAAATTGTTATAAAATTGTGATTGCGGTTTCTCTCTGATTATTTTTATTTATTTTTTTTTTTGTTTTAAGTTTGCTTATTTTTAAGTTGATCTTTTGTCGCGAATTCGATTGATTTGTAAAGTTTCGTTCTAAATTATGCTATCCCAAAAAACTGCCTCATGTGTATATAATGTGAATTATTAGTGAAATTTAAGTTTATATTAAAATGTATAAGTATCCCAAAACACTGCGCTACTTCTGCTCTTGGTCTGCGGTGTTTCACCATGGGCAAAAAATTCTGTGCACTGTGCTTTATTCCTTTCACCGGTAGTGCCTTTTGAATCTGTTAGTGGGTTTTTTTTTCCACTTTTTTTTTGTGAGGGAGTTTGTCGCCAGCTTTGGGAAAAACTGCTCCAAGTTGTCCCTAAGTGACTCGATCTGAAGCCCTGCCGGATGTCACTTCTAGTTATGAGTTACTTATTTGCACCAAACTAACTCTCTGCCTCGTTGCGTGTGGTATTTGGGGTGATTGAAATATGTGGTATTACGTTGCACTTTTTCTTTTGTTTGAATTAAGGTTGCGTTGAATTTTCACTTTTTTTTTTGCAGGTGATCAGCAGACTGCTGCGGTGTTTTTGCTTCCCGTCGCTATGCCCAGACTCTGGCCGCCCCTGGATTGCTGCTGACGGTGCAGGGAAATAATGGCCGCGGATTTATACTTTTGGGTATGTTTTAACCAAAAATAACTTTTTGTATTGATTCACTTTCTTCTTGCAGGCGGACACATCTATCTCTGGCGAAGGTTGGATTAAAAAGGCCGGTGACCCAGCAAAAATCTGCGGTGCCATCTAATCTTTTTGGTTCTTCCTTTCCCCCATTTCGCCCTCGTCTATCGATCCCTATCTGGCCACTGCAACTCTGTGCACCCTTAGCACAAGTGGGCAGTATCCTGGTCCTCATCCTGTAAGTATGCTCTTACTTAAATGTCCTGACTTATTATTTGTATCTTACAGATTCATGATACCTAGATTTAATTTAGTGAAGTATACTTTTAAGAACTTTAGTTTTAATATTTATTTATAAGTTTAATGTATTAATTATAAGACTCTGTCCGTTCATCATAATCACTGTTTAGTTCGTAGTCGTCCGTAGGGAACTAAACAGAAGTGTGTAGGTTCTCATATTATTATGGCCGTATGTCCTTCGCGTGATATGTTCCCACTAATTTTCCCTGTAGGTCCTCTAGAATGTAGTAGGAATTTCCTTGCTTTTCTCGAACTCTTGATTTTATGAACATAGGCGCTAGCTTGGCAGTCACTCCTTTTTCAAAGGAGCTTTGTAGGAAATTTCTCCTACACACTTCCTTTTGTTCGCAAATTGTATTTCTCTGCTTGCTGCTCAAAAGCAATTTTCATGTTTGCTTTTAGCTGCTTTCGCAGCAGCTACAGTTGATCCTCCTTACGGAAGCTTCCTCAAAAGCTTATTCTGCGAACCATGTGTAATCATGTTGAATCCATATAACGCTTGATAAGCGGCACATTTTAAACTCTGGTGCACACTATTTCACAACGCACAGCTGATTGCTGGAATGTGCTCATCCCATGCACTTTGATCTTTTTCTAAATAAGCCCTAATCGCCGCTATTATTGATCGAGTTGTGGCGAGTACACTGCCGTATATTGGTGTTTTACACCAAAGGCTGTAAGAAATGCATTAAAATCGTGTGCTTTGAAATGAGACCCATTATCGCTAATTAGCAGTTAATGTACTCCCTAGGCGAAAGAAAGATTTGGTTCTGTACCAACTCCATGATTGCCTTTGCTGTGAATTTTCTTAGTGGCCACAGCCAATGAAATTTCGAAAAGTGGTCGAGGACTATCAGCAGGCCAATATGTCCCTGTTTACTCCTCGGAAAGGGTCCTAATAGGTCAATATAGAGCCTCTGAAAAGGTCTAGAAGATTCGACTTGTTGACCCATTGGAGGTTTTAACGTAGTATTTGGAGCTTTTGTGCTTTTGCATATTTCGCATAGCCGAACATACACCCTGACTTGTGTCACCATCCCTGGCCAATAGTAGCTTCGCCGAATTAGTTCTAACGTTTTACCTGTGCCGCCATGGGCGCATACGACAGTGTCATGAGCTCGCTTTATTACAGAGTTGTTCAATCTAGAGTTTCCAACCATTTCTGCTGCCTTCCGAGTCTTCATTGTCATGTTCTGTTCTGATATATAGGTGTTTGCCTATGATATTGAAATCTGGGTATGCTTCAGGATCCTCTCCTATATTCTCCTTTACAACCCTATATGCTTCTTCATCAAAGCTTGTGGATTCCAGGTCAACTTCTAGCCCATAGCTTTCGATGGCTGCCAATTCCTCATTAAACATACGTGACAGCGCATCTGGCACAACATGTTCCTTGCCTTTTCGGTGGCTAATGTTAAATTTATGCCCCTGTAAATTCATCGCCCACCTCGCTAGGCTCCTTTTAGGTTTGATACCCTCAACAGCCACGACAAGCTAGAGTGGTCAGTCACTACTTCGAATTCCTGTAATTCGAGGTAACATCGGAATCGTTCAATGCCCAGGAAGACTGCCAAACGCTCTCTTTCTGTCACGCTGTAATTTCTTTGTGCCGAATTAAGTTTTTTTGACATATACTCTACCGGTCTCTCTTCGTTTAGGTCATTCATTTGCACCAGAACCGCGCCCACTCCATAGTCGCTGGCATCGCAATGCAAGTAAAATTTCCGATTAAAATCGGGATTTTACAAGACTGGGGCCGCAGTAAGAGCGGCTTTGAGCTGATCAATCGCAGTTTGTGCTTCTTCAGTCCAGCAAAACTTTTTCTTGCCTGAGAGCAGTGGAGTGGTTAGTTCGGAGAAGTTAGCTATAAATCACCTATACCAACCCGCTAGGCCCAAAAATCCTCTAACTTGTTTTATAGATTTCGGCGCAGGCTAACTGACTATCGATTCAATTTTTCCAAGGTCTGTTGCAATGCCTGCTTTTCCGATAATAAACTCTAGATATTTCACTTCGGTCACACAAAAACTGCTCTTTTCAATATTCAATGCTAAATTAGCTTTTCTAAATTGATCAGCCAGGCGCAGCAGTAATGTAAGATGCACGTCGAAATCTGCCGATACGACTCAGAGATTGTCTAAGTATCCAAAGCAACAGTATTTCAATTCGGGAGGAATCACCTCGTCCATGAGACGGCTCATCGTTTGGGGAGCGTTGCACAGCCCGAAAGGCATTACCCAGGCCTCCCGGGTACTGTGAATGCTGTTATCGGTCGAGATGCGTCCGATAATGGCACTTGCCAATAAGCATCTATCAGATCAATTTTGCTAATCAGATTTGCTTTCGGTAATCGTGCGAATATGCCTTCGATGCTCGGTAAAGGATATTCATCCTTTTTGGTGCAATCATTCACCTTACGAGCATCCAGACATAAACGTACTTTCCCTGGCTTTACTACCAGAGGCATTGGAGAGCTCCATGCGCTACTGGATTTTTCTATTACTCCTAATTCAAGCATACGATCAATCTCCTCAAACATCAGCTTCTCGACAGCCGGAGATACCGGATAAAATCGTTGTTTTATTGGAGTGGCGTCTCCAACTTCGATTTTGTGTTCAAAAAGTGATGTTTTCCCTAGACCCTGCTTAGCAAATGATGGAAATAAAGACTTCACGGCTTCTAATTGCTGTTTTTGTCGCGAATCTAGTGGGTAAGCGTTTGTATCTGATTCTTCCTCTTTAGAGTCCTCCAACTCTAACGAGGAGATCAATCCTGGGGCCAAATTGAATTCTTCCAAAAATCGATGCCTAGAATAAATTTTTCTCAATTGACGGAATTACAAAAAGTTTTAAAAGAGTCTCTTTGTCATTATATGTCACAAGCGCTGAAACCTAGCACAAAACCTAGCACTTCGCGCGATCTGCCGTTTGCCGTTTTTACTTTCGAATTTATTTTTTTTTAATTCTGCCCTTTTTTCCTATTGATTATAGAATAATAAATAATATGAATATTTCTCAAAAAAAAAAAAAAAAAAAAACAAGTGGATATGGCTACAGTCGAGCGCTCGACAGTAAGATACCCTTCTCCCAATTTTTAAAATCCGTTACAAACGTGTAACCACACTCATAATTTCAAACAGAAATTTTGCACAAATACTTATATACTACATATAGCTTTCTCGCTCACACTCACACAGCGACGCACGTTAAGAGTGACGTCGACGTCGACATTTGTACTGAAAACGTTGACTTGAATAACTTCTGTGTTATTGGTCCGATCGAATCGTAATTTGGAGAATGTGTTCGTATGGCTTAGCTTTATACATACCAAAGCAGAACTTTATAAGTTTAATAGTTTGCTTAATATTCGTAAATTACCGATTTGCGGGGGCGGTGGGCGTGGCATCAAACATTTAACATAAACTTCATCTGCCTATTATATATAGGAACTTCAATACCAAATTTGGTGTCTCTAGCTTTTTTAATAGCTGAGATCTGTTGTCTCATACAGACGGACAGACGGACAGACAGACGGACATGTCTCAATCGACTCGGCTAGTGATCCTGAGCAAGAATATATATACTTTGTGGGGTCTGCCACGCCTCCTTATGCCTGTTACATACATTGCACAAAGTTAGTATACCCTTTTTTGACCATTTTCAATGGTCGAAGGGTATAAAAATACAGATACCTAGCTTTAATTTAGTGTAGTATTATTATAGAAGAGGGAGTCTCCCAGCAGAGAAGGGGCGAGGCACTGCAACCAATATGATCTTTTGTACCCAGAATGCTCTCCCTGTCATGACAAAAGCTGTTCTGCTTCCCTAATGAAGCATAACAGATCTTTCATCGAGGAACGGACAATCTGCTCTGGTGTTGCGATTTCCGCGTGCAGATGTTTCCTCCTTGTCCATACCAAGGCCGGACAGTCACATAGAATGTGCTTGGTACTTTCATCGTCCTCTTTGCAGAGCCTGCACTCCGCGTCCGAGGACAAACGCATTTTATTGAGGTGATAGTTCACCAAGTGATGGCCACTTAAGTAATCAACAAGGAGATAGAGGTCTCTCCTTGAGAGTTGCTTGGTCCTCCGATCAACTTTGGGATTGGTAAGCTCTTTAGCCTGCCGCATCCCAGGTTGGAAGAACCAGTAGCGTTCAGTTAAACTTCCAGCCCAGGATTTCACAAGGGAGGAGATAGTAGACCACCCCACGCCACAGAAGGGTTCGGGGCCGATCAAGGTGGCTGATGACCCAGCCCTCGCTAGTTCGTCCGCCAACTCATTGCCTTGGAAGCCAGAGTGCCCAGGTACCCAAATTAGGGTAACTTTTTTACTTATTGACAGCCTCTGGAGACACTTCAAGCAGTCAGCCACCATACGCGAGCCTACCCTTTTTGAGGAGAGGGCTAGTATGGCCGATTGGCTGTCCGAGAAGATGTATATTCAATGGCGTGAACCTCTGTTTGGAAAACTGTGGGCCAGTTGCCCATAGCGATCGAGGTCCTGGAGTTGAGACCATGTATCCCAGCTCCAACCCCCTGTTCAGTCTTTGACCCGTCGGTGTACCAATGTATACCATTTGGGTCTCTGATGGGGTTGCCAGCATTTTGCACCAAAGAAGAGTTCCTTGGTCATAGAATCTGATCTAGTGCAGATCTCTAAGCCAGGAATCTCTTTGAGTAGGCTAGCATGTCCAGATTCGGTAGCTAGAAGCCCAGATTGGAGCTTGATTCTAAGAAGGCTCATAGCAGCAACTTCTTTTATACGGATATGCAGCGGAGTCAGATTCAAAATCGATTCCATTGCTGCAGTGGGACAGGTGCGGAGTGCACCCGTCAAGGAAAGGCAGAGCAGCCTATGCAGTTTCGTGCATTTATTGATGGCAGTGACCTGCGTAACCTTTGGCCACCACACAATAGCAGCGTAGGTTACGATCGGTCTTACCATCATCTCAAAAAGCCACCTAATGGTGCAGGATTTGAGACCCCATATTCTACCGAAAAGCCTTCTACATGCCCACATGGCATGAGTGGCCTTTGATAGAGTATTATGCAGGTGGGAGTTCCAGTTTAGTCGCTTATCAAGGGTTACCCCTAGATATTTGACTTCGTTGGAAAGTTCCACAGGAGAGCATCATCGCACCATCTACTGACCGTGTTCAGAGCTGATTGCATCAGCTCTGTCACGGTGTTGGCATAGTTCCCGTTCACTACGAGAGCCAGGTCGTCGGCATAGCCAATCGCTTCCACGCCCTGTTCTGCGAGTATGATTAGTAGTTCGTCAACTAACAGTGGGGTGAAGATAACGGGTTTTTATTGGAGGATTTTAAGGGTGGAACTTTTTTTACCGGCTTACATATGCGTTATTTTTTTTCTTAGTGAACGGACGGTTTTTTTTTGCGCTTCGATTTTTGGCGTCTTTTTATTAAAAACAACCGGTGTTTACTCTTTATTTAACTTTAAACTCGAAGTTAACTTTAGCCCGTTCACGACGCGTGTGCATGCTTCTGTAAATTAGTCAAACTAATCTGAGTTTGCTAATTTTAGATTCTATTTTTGTTTTCTGTTTTGTGCATCGGTTCTGCATAGTTTGGTGCATTTCGTTCTATTTATTCTCTTTTCGGTAAGCGACGTAATTGTTAGTGTTGTTTGTCACCGCTAATTTTTGTCTCTCCTTACCTCTCCTAATTCTTTGAGCGTGCCTAAGCTGCTCTCACGCTTTGCCGCTCTAGCACTTGTTCTTTTTGTCTGCTCTCTCTGCTCTCTGCCCTTTACGCGCGTTTAATTTCTCTCTCTTGCGCTCATCCCTTTTCTTGTTTTGGTTTTGTTTTCTTTTGGGCTGATTAAGTTTTTACTGTAGGTGTTCCCTATAATGGACGTTTTAATTTGTTTTAAGAAATCCTGCCTTAAGCAGGTGACTGCCGCCCAGGCAAGCATCTCGTGTTGGCTATGTGACAACGTAGTACACGCGAAGTGTGCTGGATATACTGGCCCGACGGCTGACGCCGTAGCCAAGCGCACTGGGTTGCGTTATTGCTGTGATGTGTGTAGGGAGGTGGAGAACGAAATGTGTTCGTTTATGCGTCAAACGAAGACTGGATTTAGGGAACTGTTTGGAAGTTTTCGTAAACTTTCCGACCAGTTCTCTGCGCTTGATTCGTCTTTCAATAACCTTAAGTTATTGAATGAATCACCAAAGCGTAAGAAATCCACACGATATCAAAAGGCTTTAGTTAGCGCCACCCATCTCCCTCTAATTGACCAGCCAAGCACGCCAGTGACCCAGCCGTTAATTTCGCTTACCAATCCCCCAATAGTAACGAGGTCTTCGGCTCAATCGGTTTCGCTTCCCGATAATGTCATTGAGTGTGTGCAACCTGTGACGCCCATAATTTCTGACAAGTCCGCTGTGGTATCGTTGCCCGTGCCACAGTTAATAGTCTTACCGAAAGCGTGTTCAAGTTCTGGTTTACCAGAAGAGAACCTATGCTCTGGAATTATACCTGAGGCGCCTAAAAAGATTCTAGGTGTTCCACAAAGGAAACAAATTTTTGTTTCCAGGCTTGCCCCTGACCTCACATCAAATGATGTAACAGCCTATATTCAAGGAAAAATTCATTCTTTGGATATTAAAGTGGAAAAATTTAAGTTTTCTTATGAGAGGGACATATCATCCTTCAAAATAAGTGTCCCAAACGAACTCTTGGGCATTATATGCTCGTCTCAATTTTGGCCGGAGCATGTAATGGTCAAAGAGTTCGAAACAAAGAAGAAGAAAAATCGCCCACCGATTAATCTTCCTTTGCCGTCTCTAGTCTCAGCCCAAACTAAAACAACATTAAACAAAAAAAACTAACATGCTCCTTAACTCTTTCATATCAAAATGTTAGAGGTCTATGTACTAAACTTTCCACTTTATATATTAACAGTCTTTCTTTTTCTTCTCAAATTGTTGTGTTTACTGAGACTTGGTTAAAACCGGATATCCTAAACTCCGAAGTCTTTCCAAGCAAGTTCACAACCTACAGGTGTGATCGACCTGACCGTCGTGGTGGTGGAGTCCTTATTGCAGTCGATTCCACTATCAATTCGGAACTTTTACTGCCGGAGATTCAACTTGGTATTGAATTCCTCTGTGTAAAATTACACTTTCCCGGTTTTTCTCTTTATATAACCTGTTCCTATATTCCGCCGTCATCGGATGTATCTGTCTATTTGCAACATTTGTCTGCAATAAAGACTATATTTAATCTGTTATCAGACAGAGATCACCTTTCAGTTCTTGGGGACTTTAATATCCCTGATTGTAATTGGACAACAAGTGTTGATTCAAATTCTCTGCTGCCCTCACGGCACCACGACCTTTTTGTCGGTCTGTATGATATGTCATTGTCGCAGGTCAATCATATCTTAAACTGTAGTAACAGATCGTTAGACTTATGCTTTGTCTCCGATCCATCTAGAGTGAATTTAGTCAAGACTCAACCACTTTCTTTCCCAGAAGATCCTTACCATCCTACTCTGGAAGTGTCTTTTGATTTTGGGGCTTGTATGGATAAACCTGAAAAATTGTGTAAACGCGTACGCTGCTTTAGAAAAGCAGATTTTAACTTATTAAACTCTTTAATTTCCCAATTTGATTGGTCGGAATTGTATGTGTCTACTGATATATCAGTAGCGACCAATATTTTTTACAAAACTATATATTCATTCTTTGATATTTGCGTTCCGTGCTTTTATTCATCATCCTCGAGTAAGCCGCCATGGTTTACAAGAGAGTTGTCACGGTTAAAAAATTTAAAGTCAAGCCTTTACAAAAAATTTAAACGTAGTAACTCGCCCTTAGCCTTTTCACGCTACTTAAGCGCGCGGTCAGACTTTACAGTCTTAAACGCGAAATGTTATAAAAACTATTTAGCTCGTTGTAAGGTTCAGTTCATTCAGAACCCCAAACAGTTTTATAGTTTTGTTAACACGAAGCGTAAGTCTTCCGCTTTTCCTACTAACCTAACGTTTGAAAATGCTAATGCAAATACCGACCAAACCATGGCCGATCTGTTTGCAAAGTTTTTTCAAACGACTTATTCACCTTCTACACATACTTCTCACTTTTACCCATACAACATTCCAAGTTCGAATGGTATCTTCTCCCCCTTTCTAAACGAAAGCTCCCTTGTCAAGGATCTTCACTTAGTTAAGCCAGTATTTTCACCAGGCCCTGACGGTGTTCCCGCTTGTATACTTCGGTTCTGTGCCAACTCCTTAAGTAAGCCTTTGCTCAAACTATTTTCGCTGTCCTTAGAAACTTCACTCTTGGCTTCCATTTGGAAGGAATCTTTTATTATCCCCTTGTTGAAGAAGGGCAGCAAGTCTGAAGCAAGCAATTATAGAGGTATCTCTAAATTGTCGGCCATACCTAAATTTTTCGAGAATGTTATAACTCCTCACTTGCAACATTTATGCAGATCCGTTATTTCACCTTTTCAACACGGATTTATTAAACGTCGTTCAACTACGACAAATTTGCTGGAGCTGACATCCTTTGTGGTAAAAGGATTTCAGGAAAATCTTCAAACTGATGTCATTTATACTGATTTCAGTAAAGCCTTTGACTCAGTGAATCATTCCCTTCTGGTACATAAGCTTGACCTTCTAGGTTTCTCACCTAAATTACTTAGTTGGATTGTAAGCTATCTGACTGACAGAACTCAAAGAGTCCTCTTTAAAAACAGCCTCTCAATTCCACTTCATGCCACATCTGGCGTTCCTCAAGGGAGTCATCTCGGCCCCCTACTTTTTACGCTTTTCATCAATGACCTGCCTTTGGTCATACGTAACTCTCGTACTCTCATGTACGCAGATGATGTAAAGCTTTGTTATCAATTTAAAGAAGACCACTGTCACTCACACTTACAAGCCGACCTAAATAGCTTTCATTCGTGGTGTTGTGCCAATTTTTTAAACCTGAATAGCTCTAAATGCAAGCTGATGATATTCTCTCGAGCCAGTCCAATGTATACTTCTTATTCTCTTTGTGGTTGTGTCTTGGAAAGAATTACACTAGTTGATGATTTGGGGGTCCGTTTGGACCGAAAACTAAAGTTTTCCAATCATATTTCTAATATGGTCAATAAAGCCATGGGTGTCCTTGGCTTTATTAAGAGATGGTCTAAGGAATTTGACGATCCGTATCTTACAAAGACCCTCTACATCTCACTTGTTCGTCCTATTCTTGAATACGGTTCATGCGTATGGTGTCCCCAGTACACCATTCATAAAGAACGCATCGATTCCGTACAAAAGAACTTTTTACTTTTTGCCTTACGTGGCCTTAACTGGGATGAAAATTTAAGACTGCCTTCATATAACAATAGACTCTTATTATTAAATTTGCCTTCCCTAACTAATCGCAGAACCATGCTAGGGGTATTATTTATTAACAACCTTCTGCAAGGTGACATTGACAGTGAAGCCCTTGTAAGACAGCTTCACTTCTCTGTCCCATGCAGAAGTACTCGTAATTATCTTCCACTAATTCTTCCTTATTGTAGATCGAACTATGCACTGCACGATCCGTTCAGGGTATTATGTTCGGACTACAATAAACTTCAACACGTCATAGCTAGCACTAACTCTATTGCTGCTATGAAGTCTTTAATTCTTCTCTATCTAGTACGTAATTAGTAATATTATTTCCTCGATATTCTTTTTACTGCATGCATTTTCTATGTTCTATCCGCGTTTTCTATGTTTATCGCGTTATTTCCTTACGCGTGTCTATTCGCTTTTTTACCGCGTTTCCGTGTCGTCCGTTATGCGACGGTGCCTCTCGGTCGGTTAGGCGGGAGGTGGACTTCGTCTGGGTTCCGCGCGCAACAAGCATCGGCTTGGTGTCGTTGGACCACTTGTTAATACATTCATTGTATTCAACGTCGAAATTATGGGACGGGCAATGTTCCTGCGCTCAAGCGCAGTAGAGATAGACCCGTAGCCGGTATTATCGAAAGCACCCTCTATATCAAGAAAAGAGCACAGAGCAATGTTCCTTGATACGAAGGCCCTTTCGATCTTACTCACTAATTTGTGGAGAGCGACCTCTGTCGATCTACCGGCTATATACGCGAACTGCGTGGGGTGCAGAGGGTTGTTTTCCTGCAGAGAGCACCGAATGTGCAAGTCTAGGAGCCTTTCCACAGTCTTGAGCAGAAAGGAGGTAAGGCTGATCGGCCGGAAGGACTTAGGCTGGTCAAGAGGACGATTCCCCTGTTTGGGGATGAATACCACATTGACTCTGCTCCAAGAGTTGGGTATGTATCCCCAAGTGAGACTGGCTCTAAGAAGGCCGACCAGTGGATCGAGGATATGATCCAGACTATTTTGGAGAAGGGCTGGAAAGATTTGATCACCCCCTGGGGCTTTGAAGGGGGGGAAGGAATCAACAGCCCATTTGACCTTTTCGAAGACGGTACCAGATAAACTGGTTCCACGTGAGTCAGGTGACCAGGGGGCGTCAACGTGACTGGAGAGATCTGGGTTGGCCACGGAACATGGGAAGTGAACTTGTAGTAAAAGTTCAAGTGCTTCCCTACGATCTTGAGTGAAAGAGCCATCTGCTCTTTTTAGAAGCCCTATACCATTAGACGATCCTTTGGCTAATACCTTGTGGAGTCTCGCTGCCTCCGGCCGAGATTCTATGCTACCACAGTAGCTGCGCCACGTATCGCGTTTGGAACGTCTAATGTTCTTATTATAGTTTGTGAGAGCGTCCCTATAGACGTCCCAACTTATACGGCTAGATCTGTCCTTAATGAAAAGGCTTCTAACCTTCCTTCTTTGAGCAGCCAACTCTTCGTTCCACCAAGGAACTTTACGGTTGACCGTTAGTGTCTTCCGAACTGAGCTGGCTTCGAAGGACGTAATAAGCACATCTTGGAGCAGGTTGGCAGCAAGCTCTATCTCACTGACAGAGTTAGGATTGCTGATCAACATGTCTGCTTTCAAAGCCACAGAGGCTTTGAAGAGTTCCCAATTTGTCTGTTTAGGACAAAAGGAGTTCTGGCGGATCTCGACTTGGCCAGGGAGGTCGAACCTGATGTGCTGATGGTCCGACAAAGTGGCTTCGTCTGTGAACCGCCAGCTTATAAGCGAACTCGCAATTGAGCTGCTTATTAGGGTGAGATCTAATACCTCTTCCCTAATAGAATTAATAAACGTCGGTTTACACCCGACGTTCGCTATGTCTAAGTGACAACACATTAGATAGTCAAGGAGAGACTCACCACGTTTGTTGACGTCGCTGCTCCCCCAGATTGTGTGATGGGCGTTGGCATCACAGCCAATCACGAGCGGCTTGTTGTGATGGCGGCAGAATCCCACAAGCCGCTGAACGTCTGGGGGGGTTTCGTCATCCACATCGCCCGGGAAGTAAGCAGAGGCGATCACCTCTTCCCGGACGCCATCAGCAGTGGCTACCTCTATAGCCGTTGCCACCAGGTCTCTGTGAATGAAGTTGGTTAAAGAAAGTGTCTCACACTGTTATTGATTAGTATAGCAGTGCGAGGGGCACCTCCCATACGGTCATATAATAACTTACATGATCCGCATGATAGTCCACGGACGAGGCCACCTATTAACCATGGCTCTTGGATGAGAGCCAGGTCAATCTCTTCTTTACAGACGACCCTGCACAGGGTGGCTGACGCTCCTCTGGCGTGGTGCAGGTTCGCCTGGAGCACTCTAATTGCGCTCCGCATCCTCCCTCAGCGCCTTAGAGACAAGGCCACATGCCTTGCCCCCCTGAGAGTCGTTGCCTCGGATGCCCTTCGGCAGTCTGGCTGAGCTACTCGGGAGAGGTCGCCTAGCGATCCCAGTCGCGGGAGGTGCCCTAGCAGGTTGTTTGCGCCCAGCGCGGACTGTGGGTGTGGCAGGGGCCAGGAGGCGCCCGCTGCCAGCCACCGGCCTGGTGCGGCCCGTTAAGGGGTTGGGGCGGATACCACAATGGTCGGGGGTTTGGGGATGGGGGCTTTCACCGCCACTGCGGCCGCAGCACTGGTGGACGGTACCGGGGCGGCAGCCACTGCTGTCGCATAGGTAGGGGCCACCTTTGACGCTTCCAGAGGGGCGCTGGAAGGGGGTGGAATGGTTGGAGACGGGGATGGGGGACGGGCCGGGGAGGAAGAGGCTCTGGGGACGGAGTTCTTCAGGAGAAGTTTGACTCGTCCAAAGACGAATTTCACCTTCCCGTTGCACTCCGTGAGAGCCTTATACGACTCCTCGTCGACCAACATCGCGAGGTGGGTTGTAGTGCCGTTGAGGGTATGCTGGACCACCCGCCACTGTTTGGTCGAGAACAAATCCTCGTTTTGGATACCAAGGTATCGCAAGATATCGGCGGGTGTGAGTCCAGCACTACTGGGGAAGTATCCTCTAATGATGTGAGCTTTGGGGAACTCGGACTCCTCCAGTAGTTTAATGTCAAGGGAGCTGATGGACTTGATGTGTCCAACGGCTCCCCTGACCCAATCGGCAGTGCGGCTATCCTCGCACACCAGGAGCAGCCATTCATTTCGAGGTATGCAACCGTCGAAACCCGGACTGGCACCCGATGTGGGATGAAGCAGCACTTGCGTGGCCACTTGCTCCGGTGAAAGCGGGTTTTTAGAATCAGCCGAAGTGAAGCCCAGTTTCACGCTGCTCGATACCTGGCTGAGAGGTGGCATTGTGGACTCCACATGAGTCTTTTTGGGCTTCTTTGAAGACCCTTGAGGATCGAGGACGGTATCGTCAGCGCGCGTCCGTTTGGCCTTGGTTTCAACGGGGGGCGCGGTGGCGATAACTAGAGCTTCTGCTCTGCTCGAACCCTTAGCGAGTGCAGCTTTAAAAAGCCTCTTCTCACGGGTCTTCAGTTTAACGAAGGCGTTCTCAGAGTCCAGTCGCAGCCTCTGTATCTGAGAGCCTGCTTCCGTGAGACCTGACCTCTGCGAGGCCACGGAAGCGTCATCAGCGAGGCTGATCAGGTCAGCGCCAGCTTCAGCGTCATAGGACATCACCTCGACGAGCTGCTGCCGGCCTGAGCAGCTATTGGACGAGCAATCAGCACTTGCGAACTCGTCGTCCAAGGGAGTCCGTGGCCTGTCCGGCTCCCCTAAAGTACCAGGGCCAAGACCCGTGGTATTGGGGGTGGAAGCCAGCAGCCCACTGGCTGCAGTGCTGTTGTTGGGGTCGGCCGTTAAGGCCTCGCCCTGGGTTGATGCTATCGAAGTCGCATCCGACTTATCTTTTGTAAAATTCATATCCATACTTTGGACCCACGAGTAGGCGAGAAGGGAAGGTCTCCAACGGCATAGCCCGCGTGCCGAGGGAAGTCTAGATGAAACTGGAGGGCAACAGGTATCCAGAGTCCGCATACTAACGACCGGGCTACCCCCCGGCCATGCATCCCTTGGCGTATGCTGTTCCGCCTTGGATTGGGGTGATTTATAGAATCACAATCTTCGCCCGACTACAATTAGTCAGCACCCCTAGCAGAGACATGACCGTGCTAGGGGCCTGCATCCAGCCGCCCTCACGTGGAGAGTATAGCCGCACTTCCGACAGTAGAAGCAAGGACGGCACGTACCTCAGCCAAAGCTAGGGTTTCATGTGATTCCCCTTACTGTCTCTGACGGCTGATGGAGTATACTTTTAAGAACTTTAGTTTTAATATTTATTTATAAGTTTAATGTATTAATTATAAGACTCTGCCCGTTCATTACAAAGCTTCTCATAAAGCCGTTTCCTCGTATCCTGGAGTACCTCTACGCGATGCTTTTGTTGCCTTAAACTCTTGCTTAATGCGCTGTTAGAGGACTTCAATTTCTTGAGCTCCTGACAAAGCTTTTTCATATCATTCTGCAGTTCTTCTAGTTTTTTCTTTTGTATATCGAAGTTCTCTTGCAGCTCTTTGTTGGCAACATTTAACTGAAGATAGTCTGATCTGCAGTCTTCGACCAGTTTCTCTCTTTGTTTCAGTTCTTCTATTTCTCTTTTTAGTACATCGAAGTTGTTTTGCTGCTTTGTGTTGAAATCGTCTATCTGAAGATAGTCTGTTGTGCTGCCTTTTCCTTGCTCAAATACCTCCCGTAGATCTTTCCTTTCATTCTACTATTTAAATACTTGTTGACGTAGTACATCTATGTTCTCACCAAGTTCATGATTACAATTCTTCAAAATGGTATATTTATTTTTCAACATTTCAAACTGTTCGCACTCCTTGTGCAGATTTGTATTATCATTCATCAGACTTTCGAATTCTCTCTCTCGCTCTGCCAGTGAATACTTCAATTGCATGTTATCATTCTCGAGATTCCAAATATTCTTATTGATTTCTGCCTGCAGCGTTCTATTCTGTTCTTCAAATGTCTGGAGTAATTTCTCCTTTTCATACAGTTAACTTTGTAGCTTTCTGTCGATTTTTTTCAGTTTATTATTATCGGATTTCCAATTATTCTTATTGGTTTCCGCCTGCAGAGTTTTATTCTGATCTTCAAATATCTGGAGTATTTTCTTCTTTTCATCTAGTTCACTTTGTAGCTTCCTGTTGAGTTCTCTCAGTTTACTATTATTGGATTTCCAAATATTCTTATTGGTTTCCGACTGCAGAGTTTTATTCTGATCTTCCAATGACTGGAGTATTTTCTTCTTTTCATCCAGTTCACTTTGAAGCTTTCTGTTGTTTTATTTCAGTTTATCATTCTCGAGATTCCAAATATTCTCATTGGTTTCCGCCTGCAGTGTTTTATTCTGATCTTCAAATGTTTGGAGTATTATCTCCTTTTCATCCAGTTCACTTTGTAGATTTCTGTTGAGTTCTTTCAGTTGAGTGTTATCGGATTTCTCAGGAACCCTCTTCAGTTGCTCATCTGATGTATATATTTTATTGTATTTGCGCAATGATCCTTTTATACGCAATTTCTTAAGCTACTTCAGCACCTTCTTGTTCCTGCGAGCTTTCTTTGAGTACTCCTTAGCACTACGTATTTTAAGGAAGTTCTTTAGTTCCTCATTTAGATCGGCTTGGGTTTTTGCACTCATTTTGAGTTTAGCACATTTGGCCTCAACTTTAGCCAGCTGCTGCTCCCTCTGCAATGAGCGTTTTTCGCAACCTCATGCAATTTCTGCAGCTTGGCTGTTTGACGATTTCCTGGGGTTTTGGTGGATGATGAACATGTTGATGCCGGTTTGATTGGTAAATGGGTTTTTGCGCTCGGTTTGAGTTCAGCACATTCGGCCTTAACTTTACCCAGCTGCTACTTCCTCTGCAATGAGTGTGTTTGCACATCCTCATGCACTTTCTGCTGGTTTGCTTTTTGATGATTTCCTGGGGTTTAGGTGGATGATGAACATGTTGATGCCGGTTTGATTCTCTCTCTCTTTGGCTGCTTCTGCTGTTCCACGGGCAGCGATTCGTTATTGTCCCTTGGCGCAGATGACTCCTGAACCAGTCTTGGAATCTTGATACTCGTTATATTAGATAATGGTCTCACAGCTGCCACTGTCTTGAATTGCTGCCCATCGTCGTCATGCGGCGCTTCGGCATGATGCTCCAGATGTGCTTGGAGTTTCTTTACCTCTTCCTGCGACGTATTTAACTCATTATTTGACTTGTCGTCAGGCTCATCCAGATTCTCGAGACTTCTAGTGGGATCTGTATCGTTCCCTTCCACCTCCAGCTGCAACAGTTTGTGAGGCCTGTGTATACATTTTAATTTTGAGTAATTTCAATTACTAGATAGGATTTGAGATAAATGAATTCAAATTCAAATTTGAATTGAAATAATGGTTATCACCACACCCGATCTGGCAACTCTAAATCGAAACGAGTCTGGCAACTCAAATATCGGCCGACCTGCTCGATCAGTGTTGGTAAGTGGAGTGGCGATATATCGATATTTTCACCTATCGTGTTCGATATTCTTTTTTCTCTTCACTAATTGAGAAAAACTTTGAGAACACGCGTCGATGCAAAATTTTCAAATCGGAATAAGTCAAAGTGATCACTCAAAAAGTGTATAAGTCAACATAATAATTGTTGAGTCTTTGGAACGTGGCTTTTGGCGCTGTTTATATTGTGGGTGTTCGAGGCTGGACGTGAGTATAAGCTTTCCCAAAGCTTTGTTGGCCGCTTCTAACCTCGTCTTGCTTCCAGCGAACCGCTTGTGCCCAGACGAGCGCTAGCGCTCTCGCGCCTTTTCTTCTGGTAGGCGTGCATATTTGCCCCTATCTTTGCTGGTGCCGTGATCGCCCGGCCACCTATAGTGTTTTTACTGTTTTTGGGTGAGTGGTAAAATAAAAGTTGTGCTTAGGCAGCCACCTTATGCGCAATATTTCTTTTTCACTCATAGCCTGTATGGTTTCCGAAGCTGAACCTCGAGTAATAGAGAGCCAGTCGAGGTTGGATTATAGACTGCGCGTAAACTTCCGGGGACTTCTGGAAGGAGCATCGGACACACCTACAAATTTTCTTTCAAACATTAACTAATTGTACACCAACACATTCAAGCTCACACCCACACACGTACTTGCAGTACACATACACATTCAAGTTTATACAAACATACGTACTTTCAGTACACATACACATTTTTAGTTTACACACACATACGTACTTGCAGTACACATACACGTTCAAGCTTCATACACACATTTACATTTCAAACACACTTATGTACTTATAGTACACAAAAACATTCACAGCCACGTTTATCCATTCTCATTCATTCCTAGTTTTCACACTCATTCATTTAATTCATTATACCCTTCGACCATTGAAAATGGTCAAAAAAGGGTATACTAACTTTGTGAAATGTATGTAACAGGCATAAGGAGGCGTGGCAGACCCAATAAAGTATATATATTCTTACTCAGGATCACTAGCCGAGTCGATTGAGCCATGTCCGTCTGTCTGTCCGTCTGTCCGTCTGTCCGTCTGTTTGTTTGAGACAACGGATCCAAGCTACTAAAAGAGCTAGAGACTCCAAATTTGGCATGGAAGTTCTTATATTTCCCAAGCAGGTGAAGTTTATTTCAAATGTTTGGTGCCACGCCCACCGCCCCCGCAAATCGGTAATTTGTGATTATTAAGCAAAGTATTGAACATATAAATTTACGATTATTTAACAAACTATTAAACTTATAGAGTTCTGCTTTGGTAGGTATAAAGCTATATACCATACGAACATATTCTTCTAATTACAATTCGATCAGACCAATAACACAGAAGTTATTCAAGTCAACGTCAGTACAAATGTACGAGCAGCAGCCTGCGCGCTGCTTTCAGTAGTTGACGCCGACGTCGACGTCACTCTTAACGTGCGTCGCTGTTTGAGTGTGAGCGAGAAAGCTATATGTAGTAGAAGTATTTGTGCAAAATTTCTGTTTGAAATTATGAGTGTGGTTACACGTTTGTAACGGATTTTTAAAATTGGGAGAAGGGTATCCTACTGTCGGGCGTTCGAATGTAGCCCTACCCACTTGTTATACCCTTCGACCATTGAAAATGGTCAAAAAAGGGTATACTAACTTTGTGCAATGTATGTAACAGGCATAAGGAGGCGTGGCAGACCCCACAAAGTATATATATTCTTGCTCAGGATCACTAGCCGAGTCGATTGAGACATGTCCGTCTGTCTGTCCGTCTGTCCGTCTGTATGAGGGAACGGATCTCAGCTATTAAAAAAGCTAGAGACACCAAATTTGGAATGTAAGTTCCTATATATAAGAGGCAGGTGAAGTTTATGTTAAATGTTTGATGCCACGCCCACCGCCCCCGCAAATCGGTAATTTACGATTATTAAGCAAAGTATTAAACTTAGAAAGTTCTGCTTTGGTATGTATAATGCTAAATGCCATATGAACATATCCCCCAAATTACAATCCGATCGGACCAATAACACAGAAGTTATTCAAGTCAACGTTTTAGTACAAATGTACGAGCAGCAGCCTGCGCGCTGCTTTCAGTAGTTGACGCCGACGTCGACGTCACTCTTAACGTGCGTCGCTGTGTGAGTGTGAGCGAGAAAGCTATATGTAGTAGAAGTATTTGTGCAAAATTTCTGTTTGAAATTATGAGTGTGGTTTCACGTTTGTAACGGATTTTAAAAATTGGGAGAAGGGTATCCTACTGTCGGGCGTTCGACTGTAGCCATATCCACTTGTTTTTTTTTTTGGGATTTTATTATGGCGGCAAAACGGGTTAACGAGAGAGTGGGGGACCTGATGAACATTGCGATGGACTGTACTATTTGCAATGACACCAGTTAGGACCCAGATCTCATCGAGACAACTTGCAGACACCATTTCCATCGAACTTGTCTGTCTGGTTGGCTCGACTCTAACGAATCCTGTCCGATTTGCCGACAGGCGTGCTCTAAGGCCATCCTGACTGCAGCAGTTGACCACAGGGCTTCCTTGAACCCGCCAACTGAGCAAGGACCTTTGAACGCTCCGGCTCACCCGGGAGCAATTCCAAAGAGCCGCGTGAATACCCGTTCTCAGGGGCGTGGCATGACCCAGGCCAGCTCCTCACTCCCACTTCCAACTCGGGGAAACACCCGACGGGAGACAAAAACCCCTGATTCATCGGCGCTCGCAGAAGAGCGAATTAATAGACTCATCTCTAGCTCGATGGTGAGTTATAGAGAAAGCATGTCGGCAGTGATTGCAGAACAGATCTCCGCAGCGTTTCGCAATCTTAATGTGGCCCAATCTGTTCGAGAAGCTCGAGACGATCCTCGTTACGAGGAAGACGGCGAAGCAGCACCAGCGTTTCGTCGTCAGAGTAACGCGTCGAGGCCTGAGGATAGTTTAGGTGGCAGGCAGCATGGAGCTCGTGTTTCTTTCGGCTATTCTGAGATTGATCGCCCAGCAGATAGGATTTCAAACACCATCTCGAACTGGCGCATTAAGTTTACGGGATAACCCAATGACCTTCCTCTCGAAGATTTTATATTTCGAGTCAACTGCATGACCACCCAGAGCCTTAACGGCAACTTTTCATTGTTGTCCCAATTTGCTCATCTTTTGTTCTCTGGCCCAGCACTCGCGTTTTACTGGAGAGTGCATCGCACGGTCCACGATTTAGACTGGTACGAGTTATGTAGTCGCCTGCAAGAGCGTTACCAGGACCAGAGAACGGACAGGGACATCAAGGATGCTATGCGTCGTCGTAAGCAAGGTAGCAACGAAAGCTTCAATGAGTTTCTAGACGCTATCTGGCTATCGCTGATTCCCTCCGAGAACCTAAGTCGGACAGCGAGATCGCGGTTGAAGTCCGTTAAAATTTGCGTTCGGAGCATGTAGACACCTCGGATTTGGCCAGTTTGCGTAGGGAATGTCACAGACACGAAGAGTTCTTCCGTAGCATTCGACCCCAATATCGCTCAGCCGTTAAGCGAGGCTTCGGGTGGAAGAGGATTCCGAGCCAGAGTCAAAAGAGGCATCGGAAGCGGAAATATGTGCCGTTCGCTCATTTGACAATTCCAAATGCTGGAATTGCGAGGAGGTAGGGTATCGCTATCATGACTGTCTTCAGCCGAGGCGTGTATTTTGCTACGGATGTGGGGCGGTGGATGTTTACAGGCCGAATTGTAACAGGTGCAAGGCCAAGTCGGAAAACCCGACGCAGGATGCTCGCAGACTTCCGAGAGGCGACATCCGACGGTAATCTCGGAACCTGCAGCGCCACTGTATCCGACCAGACTTTCCATGTCACCAGACATGACCAAAATACCGGATTTGACAATTCCACAGCATTTCAAACCGTATCACGTGCGTCTACGCGAATATTTGAAGCGAAGAGCTGAGATTTTCAAAGTCGATGCTACCGTTTCAAGTAGATCAAGGTCTGCAACCCGTATGCGTGAATGTTATGCGACGAATACGGGGCTTGAAACGGTATACTATCTCCTCTATCGTACATCAAAGCGGTGACATACGCCCCTTTACCCAAGTCAACGTCTTCGGTGAGGATCACTTGGCACTCCTTGATAGCGGTGCTAACAAAAGCGTTATCGGTGGCAAGTTGGCACAGAAGTTAGTTGACAAGGGATGTGTGTTCGGCAAGACGAAGAACGTTGTGCACACGGCGGATGGGCAGACGCAGGAGATAGTTGGGTTAATTGCTGTTCCCCTGACGTATCACTCGGTGACAACCGAGTTCGAATTTTTAATTGTACCAACCATTAGACAGGAGCTCATTTGTGGAATGGACTTCTGGAAACGATTCAACATCTCCATCGTTCCAGCATCCATAAATGAAGTCTTCTGCAAATCTGATCCCGATTCGCCTCAGCTAGATTTGACTCACGTCCACAAATCACAGCTTGATGGTGTAATTACCTTATTTCCATCCTTCGAGAAGAATGGCCTAGGACTGACGACACTCATCCAGCATACTATCGATACAGCAGCCGCAAAGCCAATAAAGCAAAGGTTTTACCCCTTGTCTCCGGCTAAGGAGAGTCTTCTGTGCACTGAGATCGATAGAATGCTAGCGATGGACGTGATCGAAGAGGCACCTAGTTCTCCATGGTGAGGTTTTGTTTAGATGCACGGAAGCTGAACGCAGTGACTGTGAGAGATGCGTATCCTATTCCAATCATGGATGGGCTCCTTAGTAGGCTCCCTCCAGTACACTGTATCTCCAAGATAGATCTCAAGGATGCATTTTGGTAGATCTGTCTGGATCAGGACTCCCGCGCGAAGACTGCTTTTACGGTACCCAATAGGCCATTGTACCAATTCAAGCGCATGCCTTTCGGATTGACCAACGCTCCTCAAACGATGAGTCGCCTGATGGACATCGTGATTCCTTACCAGTTGAAGTCGCACGTTTTAGTCTACTTGGATGATCTTCTGGTGCTTTCTTCCAGTTTTGAAGAGCACCTCATCCATCTGACGAAGGTCGCTACTCAGGTGCGTAAGGCTGGACTGACCATAAACGTCCAGAAGAGTCAGTTTTGTCTCAGGAAGGTGGATTACCTTGGATTCATTGTTGGCGAGGGAACGCTTCAGGTTAATCCGGGCAAGTTTCGCGCGGTCGAGGAATTTCCTGTTCCGAAGACGCAGAAGCAGCTTCGCAGGTTTTTAGGAATGACTGGCTGGTATCAGCGGTTTATTCCAAATTATTGAGACGTCATTTTCGCCCTAACGGAACTTCTGAAAGGCAAAGCATTCCAGTGGAATGACCGTGGAGGCGTTTATTAAGATAAAGGGGTGCTTGTGCTCTGCTTCTTTTCTAGTTCATCTGGACTACATGAAACCTTTTGTTCTCTAGTGCGACGCATCCTTGCATGGTGTCGGAGCTGTCTTGGCGCAGTGCGACGAGTCTGGCTGTGAGCGACCCATTGCTTACATGTCCAAGAAGCTGAATAAGGCTCAACGTAACTACACAGTAACCGAACTCGAGTGCTTGGCTGTAGTTCTGGCCATCAAAAAGTTCCGCATGTACATCGAGGGTCATCCGTTTAAGGTGGTGACAGATCGTGCTAGTCTGCGTTGGTTGATGAATTAGCCAGACCTTAGTGGTAGGCTTGCTCGTTGGGCGATCAAGCTGCAAGGGTTCTCCTTCGACATTGAACATCGCAAGGGTAGCGAAAATGTCGTTGCGGACGCGTTGTCACGATCCTTTGAGAACACGGATGAATTGTGCGCGTTGGATTGCGAAATTCTTCCCGAGATCGACCTCAGTTCAGAAGCATTCAAGTCCGAGGAATACTGTTCAAGGAAGAAAAAGTTCCTAACGGCCAACCTTCCAGATTTTAAGGTAGTAGATGTTTACATCTATCACCGTACGGAGTTCGCTGGTGGTGATGTCAGACCTGATGACAGCTGGAAGCTGTTTGTTCCGGAATCTCTGCGGGAAGGCGTGATCAGATCCGCACGCGACCAGCCTTTTTCTGCCCATTGTGGCATGGCTAAGTGCGTTGAGCAGATCCGCCGTAGATTTTTCTGGCCAGGCATGGTGGTGAACGTCAGAGACTACATCCGGAACTGCGAGGTTTGTCAGACAACGAAGTACCCGACCAGTGCACTCATGCCTCCAATGGGTGCTCGAGTAGTCACCGAATAACCGTTCCAGCGTCTCTATATTGACTTATCGGTCCGTTTCCGCGTTCGAAGTGGGGAAACATAGGGATTTTCATAATCTTGGATCACTTCTCCAAGCTTACGTTCCTAAAGGCGGTTCGGAAATTCACCGCGAAGATGGTGGTAGACGTTCTGCAGAAGGAAATTTTTTCGTGCTTCGGAGTTCCGGAGGTAGTCGTGAGCGATAATGGTACTCAGTTTAAAAGCCATGAGTTCACGACTTTCCTTTCGAAATACGGAGTTCGACACGTCTTCACGGGTGCATATGCTCCACAGTCGAACGCTGCCGAACGAGTAAATCGATCCATTAACGCCGCACTTAGAGCATATGTTCAGGGTGACCAACGGGAGTGGGATGTGGTTCTTAGCTACATTAACGGTTCGTTACGCAAGTCATGGCATCAATCTCTTGGCATGTCGCCGTACTTCGTAGTATTCGGACAGCACATTATTTCGCATGGAAGTGACTACCAAGTGCTGAAGAATCTCAGCATGCACGGCGATTCCAGCGCAAATGTGCGAAGAGCAGACAAGATCGAGCTGATTCGGTCAAAGATTGACGCAAATTTTCTCAAGGCATACGAGCGGAACAAACATAGCTATGATTTAAGAGCTAAACCACGCACCTTTGATGTGGGCCAGATAGTGATCAAGCGCAACTTCGCCTTCATTATGATTTTCCTGATTTTAGATTTATGCAGTTTTTAATTTTTTGCAGATGTCAGGGTTGTACCATGATCCAAAAACACTCTGTGCATGGAGAATCTTGAGGTGGTCTTGTTTCTTCTATTTTCTTTTCTTAGTATTGTGTCATTAGGTTCTAGTGTATTAGGCTCTACCCTGTTTATACCCTTCGACCATTGAAAATGGTCAAAAAAGGGTATACTAACTTTGTGCAATGTATGTAACAGGCATAATGAGGCGTGGCAGACCCGATAAAATATATATATTCTTGCTCAGGATCACTAGCCGAGTCGATTGAGCCATGTCCGTCTGTCTGTCCGTCTGTCCTTCTGTTTGTTTGAGACAACGGATCTCAGCTATTAAAAGAGCTAGAGACTCCAAATTTGGCATGGAGGTTCTTATATTTCCCAAGCAGGTGAAGTTTATTTCAAATGTTTGGTGCCACGCCCACCGCCCCCGCAAATCGGTAATTTGTGATTATTAAGCAAAGTAATGAACATATAAATTTACGATTATTTAGCAAACTATTAATTATTATTATTATTATAGAGTTCTGCTTTGGTATGTATAAAGCTATATATCATACAAACATATTCTTCAAACTACAATTCGATCGGACCAATAACATAGAAGTTATTCAAGTCAACGTTTTTCAGTACAAATGTACGAGCAGCAGCCTGCGCGCTGCTTTCAGTAGTTGACGCCGACGTCGACGTCACTCTTAACGTGCGTCGCTGTGTGAGTGTGAGCGAGAAAGCTATATGTAGTAGAAGTATTTGTGCAAAATTTCTGTTTGAAATTATGAGTGTGGTTACACGTTTGTAACGGACTTTTAAAATTGGGAGAAGGGTATCCTACTGTCGGGCGTTCGACTGTAGCCCTACCCACTTGTGTTTTTACTGTTTTTGGCTGAGTGGTAAAATAAAAGTTGTGCTTAGGCAGCCACCTTATGCGCTTTATTTCTTTTTCACTCATAGCCTGTATGGTTTCCGAAGCTGAACCTCGAGTAATAGAGAGCCAGTCGAGGTCGGATTATAGACAGCGCGTAAAATTCCGGGGACTTCTGGAAGGAGCATCGGACACACCTACAAAGCGCATGCCTTTCGGATTGACCAACGCTCCTCAAACGATGAGTCGCCTGATGGACATCGTGATTCCTTACCAGTTGAAGTCGCACGTTTTAGTCTACTTGGATGATCTTCTGGTGCTTTCTTCCAGTTTTGAAGAGCACCTCATCCATCTGACGAAGGTCGCTACTCAGGTGCGTAAGGCTGGACTGACCATAAACGTCCAGAAGAGTCAGTTTTGTCTCAGGAAGGTGGATTACCTTGGATTCATTGTTGGCGAGGGAACGCTTCAGGTTAATCCGGGCAAATTTCGCGCGGTCGAGGAATTTCCTGTTCCGAAGACGCAGAAGCAGCTTCGCAGGTTTTTAGGAATGACTGGCTGGTATCAGCGGTTTATTCCAAATTATTGAGACGTCATTTTCGCCCTAACGGAACTTCTGAAAGGCAAAGCATTCCAGTGGAATGACCGTGGAGGCGTTTATTAAGATAAAGGGGTGCTTGTGCTCTGCTTCTTTTCTAGTTCATCTGGACTACATGAAACCTTTTGTTCTCTAGTGCGACGCATCCTTGCATGGTGTCGGAGCTGTCTTGGCGCAGTGCGACGAGTCTGGCTGTGAGCGACCCATTGCTTACATGTCCAAGAAGCTGAATAAGGCTCAACGCAACTACACAGTAACCGAACTCGAGTGCTTGGCTGTAGTTCTGGCCATCAAAAAGTTCCGCATGTACATCGAGGGTCATCCGTTTAAGGTGGTGACAGATCGTGCTAGTCTGCGTTGGTTGATGAATTAGCCAGACCTTAGTGGTAGGCTTGCTCGTTGGGCGATCAAGCTGCAAGGGTTCTCCTTCGACATTGAACATCGCAAGGGTAGCGAAAATGTCGTTGCGGACGCGTTGTCACGATCCTTTGAGAACACGGATGAATTGTGCGCGTTGGATTGCGAAATTCTTCCCGAGATCGACCTCAGTTCAGAAGCATTCAAGTCCGAGGAATACTGTTCAAGGAAGAAAAAGTTCCTAACGGCCAACCTTCCAGATTTTAAGGTAGTAGATGTTTACATCTATCACCGTACGGAGTTCGCTGGTGGTGATGTCAGACCTGATGACAGCTGGAAGCTGTTTGTTCCGGAATCTCTGCGGGAAGGCGTGATCAGATCCGCACGCGACCAGCCTTTTTCTGCCCATTGTGGCATGGCTAAGTGCGTTGAGCAGATCCGCCGTAGATTTTTCTGGCCAGGCATGGTGGTGAACGTCAGAGACTACATCCGGAACTGCGAGGTTTGTCAGACAACGAAGTACCCGACCAGTGCACTCATGCCTCCAATGGGTGCTCGAGTAGTCACCGAATAACCGTTCCAGCGTCTCTATATTGACTTATCGGTCCGTTTCCGCGTTCGAAGTGGGGAAACATAGGGATTTTCATAATCTTGGATCACTTCTCCAAGCTTACGTTCCTAAAGGCGGTTCGGAAATTCACCGCGAAGATGGTGGTAGACGTTCTGCAGAAGGAAATTTTTTCGTGCTTCGGGTTCCGGAGGTAGTCGTGAGCGATAATGGTACTCAGTTTAAAAGCCATGAGTTCACGACTTTCCTTTCGAAATACGGAGTTCGACACGTCTTCACGGGTGCATATGCTCCACAGTCGAACGCTGCCGAACGAGTAAATCGATCCATTAACGCCGCACTTAGAGCATATGTTCAGGGTGACCAACGGGAGTGGGATGTGGTTCTTAGCTACATTAACGGTTCGTTACGCAAGTCATGGCATCAATCTCTTGGCATGTCGCCGTACTTCGTAGTATTCGGACAGCACATTATTTCGCATGGAAGTGACTACCAAGTGCTGAAGAATCTCAGCATGCACGGCGATTCCAGCGCAAATGTGCGAAGAGCAGACAAGATCGAGCTGATTCGGTCAAAGATTGACGCAAATTTTCTCAAGGCATACGAGCGGAACAAACATAGCTATGATTTAAGAGCTAAACCACGCACCTTTGATGTGGGCCAGATAGTGATCAAGCGCAACTTCGCCTTCATTATGATTTTCCTGATTTTAGATTTATGTAGTTTTTAATTTTTTGCAGATGTCAGGGTTGTACCATGATCCAAAAACACTCTGTGCATGGAGAATCTTGAGGTGGTCTTGTTTCTTCTATTTTCTTTTCTTAGTATTGTGTCATTAGGTTCTAGTGTATTAGGCTCTACCCTGTTTATACCCTTCGACCATTGAAAATGGTCAAAAAAGGGTATACTAACTTTGTGCAATGTATGTAACAGGCATAATGAGGCGTGGCAGACCCGATAAAATATATATATTCTTGCTCAGGATCACTAGCCGAGTCGATTGAGCCATGTCCGTCTGTCTGTCCGTCTGTCCTTCTGTTTGTTTGAGACAACGGATCTCAGCTATTAAAAGAGCTAGAGACTCCAAATTTGGCATGGAGGTTCTTATATTTCCCAAGCAGGTGAAGTTTATTTCAAATGTTTGGTGCCACGCCCACCGCCCCCGCAAATCGGTAATTTGTGATTATTAAGCAAAGTAATGAACATATAAATTTACGATTATTTAGCAAACTATTAATTATTATTATTATTATAGAGTTCTGCTTTGGTATGTATAAAGCTATATATCATACAAACATATTCTTCAAACTACAATTCGATCGGACCAATAACATAGAAGTTATTCAAGTCAACGTTTTTCAGTACAAATGTACGAGCAGCAGCCTGCGCGCTGCTTTCAGTAGTTGACGCCAACGTCGACGTCACTCTTAACGTGCGTCGCTGTGTGAGTGTGAGCGAGAAAGCTATATGTAGTAGAAGTATTTGTGCAAAATTTCTGTTTGAAATTATGAGTGTGGTTACACGTTTGTAACGGACTTTTAAAATTGGGAGAAGGGTATCCTACTGTCGGGCGTTCGACTGTAGCCATTCAAGCTCACACACACATACGTACTTGCAGTACACATACACGTTCAAGCTTCATACACACATTTACATTTCAAACACACTTATGTACTTATAGTACACAAAAACATTCACAGCCACGTTTATATACACACCATTCTCATTCATTCCTAGTTTTCACACTCATTCATTTAATTCATTTTTCTATAATTTTTATTACATTTCATTTATATTTTTTGTTCATCCTTTTTGAGTTCATATTTTTATTTTTCACATCTCCTTCATTCATTCATTCGCATACACACGTATGCGTATAGCAAAAATTGGTAACATAAAAATAAAGCAGGATTGAGTGATAGGTCAAAAGATTTTTTTGTGTTTGGGTATTATTGGTGCCTTTGTTATTGTTGCCATTATTATTATTTTTCTTCAGCTGTTTCGTCGGGGCCCCAACGGATCACGGTTGAGTGGATAACAATTTCAAAGTATCGAAACCAAATAATATCGAACTATCGCTTGCCTATCGAAATGAAATACTAAAAATATCGTCTGCCTATCGCTTGCAAAATAACTATCGACACCCAAATAAGAAAAACAATATGTAAAAAAAACCAGAAAGCAAGGCTACCTTCGGCTTGCCGAAGGTTTTATACCCTTGCAGTTGTACACAACTATATGTAATAGTACTCAGATTTTCATAAAATTGCAACAGGTACCTTCATTCGGCCGCTCGTTGATCGTTATAAGTTATAAAACTTCGATTTTGATGAAACTTTATTATTGAGGACATACTTAGATTTGGATGTGGTAAGCCTGATAGCTATATCTTGAAATATAACGAAAATCGACCGATAGGCAGCTGTACGATATATCAGTCCGATCTGGCCCGTTCCGACTTATTTAATGAAGGCAGAAATAAGAAGCTTGTGAGCCAACTTTTATGAAGATAGTTCAATAACTGGGGGACTAATTTGCGTTGCAACAGACAGACGGACTGACTGATTGTTCCTATAACAGCTATAGAATATAAACGTCTGAGATATTTAAATGGAAAAACTAAGGGCGGGTTACTGTATAACATAAAAAAGTATTGATAATGTGCTGTATTTCCAAGAACAAAACAGGTTTGCACACAAAAATCCTAATTTCAGCCGATTGTTCCTATGGCAGCTATATGTTATAGCGGTCCGATTTTGATACAATTTTGACAGCACATTAGGAACGTAATAAGAATAAGATTTGCCAAATCTTGTTGCAATATCTTGAAAAACAACAAAAACCGATTGTTTGCGGGTACACTGATTTGTGCAACCGCCTTACTTTCGTAGTTTTTATTTTGCTTGAAAGCAAGGATTTAAGTTTATTAAATTTAATTGTGCCGCTGCACTTTTTACATGTTCTTTGAGAAGAGACTGTGGTTCAACTGAACTGAGTTAGATTTGACAGCTGCTAACATAAGACTTAACAGGTGCTTAGCATAAATTTAACAGATGCTTAGAACATAGATTTGGACAGCTGATTCTAATCGTATGGCAACTTTGAGCAATTAGATAAAGCAGTGATCTGCCGCCAACATACTCCCCCATTGGAAGGTTTAACTTTCAATCGATTTGGTCTTGATTGGCAGCACTGCTATCTTGGCGATGGCTCTCTTTGTTAATCCTGTGGCTGTGCGTATGACTGCTACTCTGACTGCGCCGTCGTCTCCAGCTATTGTGCTTTCAATTCGCCCGAGAGGCCACTTGAGCGGAGGCGCGTTTTCTTCCTTCACCAGCACGATGTCTCCAGGATGAATGTTTGGCTTGCGAGAGTTCCATTTGCTGCGCTCCTGTAGAGCAGAGAGGTACGAGATACTCCATTTCTGCCAAAAGGTCTGCTGCATGTGGCAAACACGCTGCCAGCGACTGAGGCGATCCATGTTGAGGTGTGTCACGCTCGGCTCATCGATGTTCGCATTTGCTTTGCCCCAAAGAAAGTGACCAGGTGTGAGAATGTCTAGGTCGTTTGGATTCTCTGAAATGGAACATAGAGGCCTTGAGTTCAACATAGCTGAGATTTGACAGATGAGCGTGCGAAGCTCATGAAATGTGAGAGTTGAGTTGCCAACGATGCGGTAGAAATGGTACTTCGCTGCTTTGACAGCAGCTTCCCATAATCCGCCAAAATGCGGAGATCGTGGTGGAATGAAGTGCCAATTAATTCCGAGGGCGAGGGCGCCATTGACAATTTGCTGGCGCTGAGGTTCGCTGAGGAAAAGATCCTTGAGCTCCGCTAGCTCGTTTCGAGCGCCGACAAAATTTGTTGCGTTGTCCGTCCAAATGTCTCGTGGCTTCCCTCGAAGACTGACGAAACGTTTAAGAGCAGCGATGAATGAAGGTGTCGACAGGTCCTCCACGAGCTCTAGATGGCATGCTTTTGTTGAGAAGCAAATGAATATTGCTATGTAGCATTTTGTGGCCGCACGATTTCTCACTTCTGATTTTGAGAAGAAGGGCCCGCAAAAGTCTATTCCGGTTACATAAAATGTAGGGCTGGGTGTTACGCGGTCCGCTGGTAGTGGAGCCATTACTTGCTGCAGTGTGTTAGGTCGAGCGCGAAAGCAACGAATGCATTTGTTGACAACACTAGAGACAGCTTTGATTCCTCCTATGGGCCAGTAGCGTTGCCTTATGTTTGCAAGTAGGCATTGCGGACCAGCGTGAAGAAATTGAATGTGGTAATGCATGATGATTGACTGCGTCACAGGATGGTGTTTGGGCAATAAGATTGGATGCTTGGCTTCATACTCCAAGTAAGAGTTCTGCAGCCTTCCTCCAACTCGCATGAGTCCTGTAGAGTCCATGAATGGTTGCAAAGATTTCAGCAAACTTCTTCCGGGCAGCAACTTGCTCTCTCTGAGTGCTTTGTAATCCTCGACGAAATGATTCTTCTGGATGCTTCGAATCATAAGATGAGTACCCGATTTCATTTCCTGCAGTGTGATAGAGCCCTTTTGCTTTGGGGAGTCCCTTGTCACGAATCGATGTACATACGCAAATATTCGCTGCAACTTTGCAAAGGAGTTGTGAAACTTGCAATCAGTTGCGATGTCTTTGTGTGACGTAGAAATGAGGACTCTGCTTCGTCGCTCTGGAAGTTCCACTGATGGGACTACCGTTTTCGGCCATTTTGAGGTGGGAAGGCGCAAAAAGGATGGTCCATGATGCCATAGTTGCGAGTTGATTAGTTCAAGTGGCGTGCATCCTCGCGATAGGATATCAGCTGGGTTCAGTTGTGAAGTGACATGATGCCATGTCATGCCTCTCGTAAGGTCCTGAATTTGCGTTACACGATTTGCCACAAACACATTGTAGTTGGAAGGAGAGTCGCGCATCCATGCTAAAGCTACTGTTGAATCTGTCCAGCAATGATATTCACATTTGAATGAAATATCCTTTGCGACGTTTGATATGAGTTCCGATAGGATGAGTGCAGAAGAAAGTTCAAGTTTAGGAATTGTTAATGTTTTTAACGGAGCTACTCTCGACTTTGAGCACAGCAAATGCGTTGAGTAGTCTCCATCGATTTCAGATCTCACGTAGATACATGCTCCATACGCTGATATACTGGCATCGCAGAAACCGTGGATTTCATATTTTCCTGCAGGTGCCATGACGAAACGTGGAAACTTGAGGCTGCGAACAAAGGATAACTGCGATGTTATTTCCGTCCATGCTGAATGAAGATGCTGTGAGAGGCTCTCATCCCAGTCGATGTGTTCCTTCCAGAGTGCTTGCATGAACACTTTCATCCTTGTGATGATAGGCGAGATGAGTCCCAGTGGGTCGTAGAATTTTGCTAGTGTCGATAATACGCTGCGCTTTGTAGTGGGTCCGTTAGAGATAATGTCAGTGAAGTTGAAAAGAAGAAAGTCAGATGCGGGGTCCCAGGCTAAGCCGAGCGCCTTGGTAATACTCGTGCCATCGTGAAACTGCATAAGCTTTTCGCAATCAGTTTCGGCTTCACCCTCAAGAGCGGCAGGCTCATTCGAGCACCATTTCCTTATTGGAAATAATCCTCTGGCGAGTAGCTGCTTGACTTGCTGTCGAATTTCCTTCGCTTCTTTAATGGAGTCACCACCTGAGATCAAGTCGTCCACGTAGAAATCTTTTCGAACGATCCTTGCGGCAAGCGGAAATGACGGTTCCTCATCGTAGGTGAGCTGATGCATGGCGCGAATTGCGAGAAATGCTGCAGGCTTTGTTCCGTACGTAACTGTATTCAGGGTATATACGTTAATTGGTTTGTCGGGATTGTTGCGCCACAGAATGCATTGCAGATGTTGATCTTGTGGTGAAATACGCACGCAACGATACATTTTTGAAATATCTCCACACATAGCAACCTTGAAGAAACGAAATCTGATCAGTATGTTGAAAAGTTTAGATTGAATTGATGGGCCAGCGAATAAAAGGTCATTAAGAGATGCGCCACTTGTAGTTTTTGCTGATCCGTCAAAAACTACGCGCAACTTTGTGGACGTGCTGTCCGGTTTTTCTACACAGTGGTGAGGCAAATAAAAACGAGGTCCGTCATGATGACTGGAGGCTAATGACATGTGTCCTAGGTCGATGTATTCCTGAAGAAATGCTGAATACTGCTCTTTCAGCTGTCGATTCCTCTGAAGCCTAGACTCGAGTGACTTGAAGCGCCTCAAGGCACGATAAAATGAGTCTCCAAGGGTGTCCAGATCCTCCTTTGCTGGTAAGCGCACTGAGTATTGTCCAGTCTCCAGACGCGTGTAGCTTTTCAGGAACAAGTTTTCACAAATCATGTCTTCCTCCGTGGCTGTTGATGTGGAGCCATAGCAACTGTCAATTTCCCAAAATCGTTTGACTATATCAGTCAGGTTGCCATCTTCTGGAGATTCCTTGCGTACGGCTGCTAACGCATGATGCTTGATGGGCTGAGATAATGCTCCGGAAACGATCCATCCAAGCCTTGTTTTTTGGAAAATTGGCAAGTGTCTGGCTATGTGAGTCTGTCCAACGCAAAGTAATTCGAAGAACAGGCCAGCACCAAGTAATACGTCGACTCGCTGCGATTTGTAGAACGATGGATCGGCGAGTGCTATGTTCTTCGGGATATTCCAGTTGGTTATGTCGATTCCGGTATGAGGGTGGTAGTCCGTGATCGTCCGTGTGACAACGGCCGAGAATGCTGCGCTGTATTTCCGATCAAGCGATTGAGCAGCGAGATCGACTGCTGCGTTTGACGACAGAGAAGCTTCACCTATTCCGGAAATTGAAACTGCTGATTTTCGTGTGACCAGCTGCAATTGGTTGGCCAGTCTACTAGTCACGAAATTTAATTGTGATGCTGAGTCGAGCAAGGCACGACATGGTATAAAAGTGCCTGCTCTGTTTTTAATGTATATGATGGCTGTGGGCAACAATACGTAATCAGCTGACTGCGTTTTTGTGTTTTCAGGAGCATGGTTTGAGCCAGTTGTGATTAGCGTTTGCTGCCGCTCAATTGTTCCATGCTGAGCATTGGGAGCGGTTGACGTCGAGGGAATTTGGCCTGTATGCAGCAGGGTGTGATGCTTCTGCTGGCAGTGTCTGCAATGTCCAGCTCGACATTGCTGTAAGGCATGACCTTTACGAAGGCAGTTAAAGCATAGATGCATTCGCTTAGCTTCATTATAGCGCAGAGACGGAGATAGGTTGGCAAAACGAGGACATTTAGGCAGGAAGTGATCCTTTGAGTCGCATAAATGGCATGCTTTTGCGTTGCTGGTAGAGGCTACAAGTGAATTTCCACCATTTTTCTTGTGCGCAACCTGTAAACTGGCTGATTGCAGTATAGCACCTTCCATGTTCTCCAGCTTGCGACATCTGCGCTCGATAAAGGACGCCATATTGGACCATTTCGGGATCTTCTCAGATTCCAGAGACTCTTCCCATTTCTCCTGCGAGTTTGCGTCTAGCTTGCGACTTATAATGTTAATAAGTAGGCCATCTGCGATTTGCTCACTTGTTGCTATTGTACCGAGAGCTCGAAGATGAGCGTTTACGTTATCGCTAAGAGCACGTAGGCTCTGTGCAGATCCCTTTTCAACAACTTGCAACCCGAAAATCGAGCGTATGTGACCCTGAAATTGAAGCAACTTATTATCAAAGCGTCTTATAAGAAGTTCCATTGCCTTTTCGTAATTTTCTTCAGAGGGCTCCAATGACTTGATGGTGTCAATTGCAGAACCGCTCAGGCAAGAACGCAGATGCTGTAGCTTTTCAATCTTACTCAGATCCTCGTTGCTACCAACAACTGTGTTGAACATCGCATAGAACTCGGGCCAATCTTCATATTTTCCATTAAATGTTGCCAGTTGCATCTCCGGTAGTCGAGACCTGCGAGTGCAAGTTTGGTTCACATGGTCGTTGAATCTGGGAATTGTCGTTGAGTTGAGCACAGTGTGACGAGCCTTGAGTGCATCCAATTGACGAGTGAGCCTTGACTTAACTTTCCAATAAATTTCGGCGAATTCAGTGCGCGTATTCAACGCCAGCTCTGAGAAGTCAAGTTTCTCAAGCGCGGTCTGAGCCTCCACGAATTCGGCCTGCATCTGGTTTACGGAGTCGATTCTCACGGATAAATCACTTTCATCAAGATTTTCAATTTCGTCAGTTTTGAAGAACTCGAGCATAGAGGTCATGTGACGTTTCACTTGAGAGCATTTTGCGCGATAAAAGTCAATAGAACTTGGTTCGGCCATTCTAGTTAGTGTTCACTGTAACGAACCAAAGCAGAACGCGCGCGAAACGGTTTATTTTCCGTTTCTTTTTGTCACCAAGAAACCGTAAGAAAACGAAGGAGGTAAGAACAACTAATGTTCGTTGTATATAAGAACAGTTTGAAACGGTTAAATGCACTTGCCCTATGTATATATGTATGTAGGTGATAGGGCAATGCTTTCGTGTGCGAAGTTCACTTATTGAGGGCCAAATTGTTTGCGAGTGTGTAATAATATTTGTATTAAAACAGCTTAGAAATGAGAATATTAATCGACAATATTCTGCGGAATAACAATTGTACGGCGCGCGCTCAAAAGTTGCGAAAAGACGTATGCACGTATGTATGTATGCACGAAAGCGATACCGAAAAATGTTTGTGTGTATGTACGTATGTACGCGAACGAAAGCGAGATCAAAAAAATGCGGCGGCAGCGATTGCGCGAATAAATTACGATTGTGCTACTAAAAGGTTTAGAACCACATGTAATTTTTATAATAAATCACGTCGGGGTCACCAATGTTTGCGGGTACACTGATTTGTGCAACCGCCTTACTTTCGTAGTTTTTATTTTGCTTGAAAGCAAGGATTTAAGTTTATTAAATTTAATTGTGCCGCTGCACTTTTTACATGTTCTTTGAGAAGAGACTGTGGTTCAACTGAACTGAGTTAGATTTGACAGCTGCTAACATAAGACTTAACAGGTGCTTAGCATAAATTTAACAGATGCTTAGAACATAGATTTGGACAGCTGATTCTAATCGTATGGCAACTTTGAGCAATTAGATAAAGCAGTGATCTGCCGCCAACACCGATAGTTTCTTTGACAGCTATACGATATATCGGTCTGATCTGGCTCGTTCCGACTTATTTACAGCGCTCAGCAATAAGAAGCTTGTATGCCAAGTTTCATGAAAATAGCTCAAAAACTGAGAGACTAGTTTGCGTTGCAACAGACGGACGGACGGACAGACGGACAGACGGACATCCATTTTTGGACTCCTCTGTTTATATATATACTTTATAGGGTCGGAGATGTCTCCTAAGGTGCGTTGCAAACTTCTGGCTAAAATCAATATACCCTCTGCAAGGGTATAAAAAGGAAAAATCAAATTAAATTGAGATTAAATAAAAAGAAGGGGTAAATCAAAAAGGAATAAAAATTAGGGAACTAAAGTTAGATTTATCGAATTCGTCATGCAGCACGAAGCTGCATGCGCTATATTTGTTTATAATTAAATAACGTTAGTGAAATTTAAAATGGAATAAACTTTTTTTCTTGAGGCACTAAGGGCGGTAGCATAACAGCGACATGGGTAGTATCGGTATTCCGATATCGATAGTACATGGTTGGGTGGGTGAAGAAGGAGAGCATTACATCTAGCTCTCCGACTAGATCGTTCGTTAGGGGTAGTCCGTCCGCTTATTTTGGCCTTCCCTTTTATTGCCATTACCCCTTCTAGCAGTCCTATAACCTGTCGATATTTTCTCGTAACACCGATAATCGAACCTGCACACAAAACCCCGCCCATTTTCCCTGAGCTCAGCCGGCTGTAACTTAGACAGGGTGTGCAGGGGAGGTTATTGGACTTCGGTCGTTACAAGTTTGAATTGTCTCCATAGTTGTATTTGGATTACAGATAGGCCACTCCTGCGTCGCCGTGAGTTTCTTCTTCAATCGCTTTATCGTAAACTTTCGATCACTGATCGCTCTGGTGCACTGCAATTGCAGTTTCTTGATCATCACCTGGAGACTCCATGTCTCGTTTCCCAATTCCGTTGTTGACATGAGCTGCTGCAACTGCTTGATCGCTGCTATTCTGACATGAATGGAGAATTCCTCCTTCAATTCCTCGACTCATTCGGAGAATCCATAGGAAGCTTGACTAAATCTATTTAACTGTTGTCTGGCCATGAGATGTTTGTCCACCTGCATATCGTTACTGGTCTGAAGATTGTTGAGTAGATGATCAAATTGAGTCCAAATATTTATCATCTGATTGCAACTAGGCAGACTGAAGGCCATTTGCCTGTACAGGCAAGCGTTTGTAGCTCATGCAGAAGGATGTGAAATGGACATCCAACTTTAATAAACACAATTCGGAGTCGAGTGTTGAGTCATTCAAACCGATAGTTCGATCGTAAGTTCCTTTAAAAATTTCAAACAAATCGATAGCCGAATTACGCTGTACATTTAATTGAGTCTTCAGCTCCATGATCTCTTGATCCCTATCGCTTTCACCGGCACTTAGCATTCGAGTACGGTTTATTGGTGGAGTGCCTCCTTACACCAGTTACGGACGGAATGCAAGAACGCGCGCGCAACGAGCCCGAGGTGCCCCTCATCATGGGGAACTACTAGAAGTATTGAAAACTAAACGCAATGAGCTCAAGCACGGAATATCGGCGGCCAAAGCGCGTGCCTATAAGGATCTACTGGAGTGTGTGGATGACGATCCTTGGGGACAAGCTTATAAAATTGTAAGCAAAAAGCTCGGCAGGGGGAAGAGTCCTCCTGATGAACCCCAGATACTGTCCAGTATCGTGTTTTAACTTTTCCCTATGCAGACCACCTTATGGCAACCGAGTGTAGAATCACCAGTCACCGTATGCGAAGTCGTTGAGCCAGCGAAACGGATCAAGCCCAACAAGGCTCCAGGCCTGGATGGGATCCCGGGAGTGGTCATCAAGGCAGTGGCTCTGGCCAGACCTGAAATCTTTAGAGACACATTCCAGCAGTGTCTACTAGAAGGGGTTCCCTAAGAAGTGGAAAAGACAGAAGCTGTTTCTATTGCCGAAAGGAAAGGATCATCTCATCCTGCAGGAAACTACCGCCCTCTATGCATGTTGGATATATTGCGGAAATTGTTTGAACGCATACTGTATGCTCGCTTAGAGACCACAACCGAGAGTCCAAATGGCCTAGGGAGGCAGCAATACGGCTTCCGAAAGGGAAGAAATACCTTAGATGCGCTGTCTACGGTGGAGAACATAACGAGGGACGTTCTTAACGGCAACAGATGGTAAGGCGGTAGGAAAAAGTACTGTGCAATCTGGACGTGAAGAACGCTTTTAACACAGCACTGTTATACTTGGGTGTCCTGACAGACCGTAGGATCACATTCAAGGAACATGCAATTTATGCGAGTCGGAAGTCAGCACTCACATCTGCTGTTTGGCAAGAGTAATGCCCAACGTGGGGGGACCCAGATTGCCTGCCAGGAAGATGCTGGTGGCAGTGGCAAAGTCATCGCTACTCTATGCCGCACCAATCTGGAGCAGTGCAACGAACAAACGTTTGTACACCAAAGGCGGAGGGTTTGTAACACAGACTATGGCCCTTAGGCTCATTAGGGGTTTAATACAATATCCGAGGACGCAGCTCTAGCTCTGGCAAACATGCCTCCAATTGACCTGGAGATAAAATCACTTGGCCTAACTCGTCATGGTGTTACTTGGGAGGAGGCTCAAAGGTGGCTGCTTGGAGAACTATCGGAATGGGCAGAGTGTGCACAAAGTCCTTGACTTCCACCTTTCCCAGTTCCACACAGATCATGGTTGTTTCCGAGCTTTCCTGTTTCGGTTCCGCCACTTAGGGTCACCCCAGTGCCTCTTCTGCACAGACGAGTTCTGCACTGCTCCAGGTTTCATCAGGAAAGGGATCAGCTAGTAGCGCTGTCCGGAGATCCTCTCAGCCCAAGAGGTTTTCTAGGTAAAATCATCATTATTTCCTAGTTTTTTTTTTATTGCGCTTCGATTTTTCGGTGTTTTCACTTAAATTAACTTTAAACTCGAAATTTAACTATAGCCCGTTCACGACGCGTGTGCATGCTCTTTAAATTAGTCAAACTAATCTGTGTTTGCTAATTTTAGATTATATTTTTTTTCTGTTTTGTGCACTGATTCTGCCTAGTTTGGTGCATTTCTTTTTATCTATTCTCTTTTCGGTAAGCGACGTAGTTGTTAGTGTTGTTTGTCACCGCTAATTTCTCTCTCTTCTTACCTCTCCTAATTCTTTGAGCGCGCCTAAGCTGCTCTCACGCTTTTCCGCTCTAGCACTTATCTTTTTTATTACCTTTGTTCTCTCTGCTCTCTGCCCTTTACGCCCGTTAATTTCTCTCTCTTGCGCTCATCCCTTTTCTTGTTTTGGTTTTCTTTTCTTTTTGGCTGATTTTATTTCAACAGTAGGTGTACCCTAAAATGGACATTTTAATTTGTTTCAAGAAATCCTGCCTTAAGCAGGTGACTGCCGCCCAGGCTAGCATCTCGTGTTGGCAATGTGACAACGTAGTACACGCGAAGTGCGCTGGATATACTGGCCCGACGGCTGACGCCGTAGCCAAGCGCACTGGGTTGCGTTATTGCTGTGATGTGTGTAGGGAGGTTGAGAACGAAATGTGTTCGTTTATGCGTCAAACGAAGACTGGATTTAGGGAACTGTTTGGAAGTATTTTCGAAAACTTTCCGACCAGTTCTCTGCGCTTGATTTGTCTTTTAACTTAAGGAGTTGTTGATTGAATCACCAAAGCGCAATAAATCTGCGCGAAATCAAAAGTCTTCAGTTAGCGTCACCTATCTCCTTCTAATTGACCAGCCAAGCACGCCAGTGACCCAGCCGTTGATTTCGTTCACCAATCCCCCAATAGTAACGAGGTCTTCGGCTCAATCGGTTTTGCTTCCTGATAATGTCATTGAGTGTGTGCAACCTGTGACGCCCATAATTTCCGACAAGTCCGCTGTGGTCTCGTTGCCCGTGCCACAGTTAATAGTTTTACCAAAGGCGTGTTCAAGTACTAGTTAACCAGAAGAGAACCTATGCTCTGGAGTTATACCTGAGGCGCCTAAAAAGATTCTAGGTGTTCCACAAATCAAATGATGTAACAGGCTATATTCAAGGCAAAGTTAATTCCTTGGATATTAAAGTGGAAAAATTCAAGTTTTCTTATGAGAGGGACATATCATCCTTCAAAATAAGTGTCCCCAACGAACCCCTGGGCATTATATGCTCGGCTGCTTACTGCGATCCTTAAGTACTCTAGGATGCCCATATTCCTCATTACGCTGAAGATTATCGGCCATTTTGCTGTGTTGAAGGCTTTCTTCACGTTCAGAGTGACTATTGCGCAGTACTCCTTCCTGCCTCCCAACCATCTGTCGCCTTCGAGGGCGGACCTCGCTATGTTCACCACCACGGAGAGCGCGTCTAGTGCTTCTTCCCTTTCGGAATCCGTATTGATGCCTCCCTAGACCGTTCGGGCTCTCGGTTGTTCTCCAACGTCATCCGTTGATGATCAACGGATTCCAGTACCCGTAGTTTGTCTTGTAATCGCTGAACCTGTGCCTCCCGTGCAGCCAAGAGTTCGATCAAATTCTCTCACGCCTCCGATACTCTTCCTCCAAAGAGAAAGCATTCTTAAGATCTGCTGAGAGATCGATGTAATATTTTTCGAGTATCTTATAGCGATTCGCCTGATCAATTCTAGCATTCTTCGGTTTCGTTTGGGCATCCTTCAACTCGTGATAGTTTTGCAACTTTGCCTTGTATTGCTTTTGCTTGGTCCGCAAGGACTCATTCTTCTCCTCCAGTTTCGTTACTTGTTCCGCACGTGCATACAACGCATTTTTGCCGTTCGCTCTTGGTACTCTCCAGCGTGCGATAGTCGCACATACAATCTCTATTCTCTTTGAGTTCCTCCTCTAAATTTTTCTTTCCTTCCTCCAGTTTCTCGATTTGTTTTGTTTTGGCATTCAAAGCACTTTGCAGTTCGCTGTTGGTATTCTCCAACTTGAAGTGGTCGCACATACGGTCTGAAGTCTGTTTGAGTTTCTCATCTACATTTTTCTTTTCTTTCTGCATTTTCTCGATTGGCTTTGTTTTGGCATTCAAAGCAATATTCAGTTTACAGTGCACGTTCAATAGCTACCGCAGTTCTAATTTTGACCCTTCTTAAGGTCAGCATAAATGCTGCTTTTGAGCATCCCAAGAAGTTAGAACTTCGCAACTAGCATTCCTCATTTTGAGGAAGTCGCACATAAGTTCTGCAGTCCGTTTGATTTCCACATTCTTCTAATTTTCCAGTCGCTCTGATTTTGCTTCCAAGTTTTCAGTTTAGAATTGACATCCATTAGTTTCAAGTTCGAATTTTCACCCTGCTTGAGCAGCTCGCAAAGATCATTCTTCTCGATCACCAGTTGCTCGACAAGTTTTACTTGGGCATTCAACGCATCTTGCAGTTTGGTGTTTGTATTCATCAACTTGAGGAGCTCACAGCTCTTGTGCCAGCCTGTTTGACGTCCTTAACTTTGATATCATTTTGCAGTTTTTCGGATAGTTTCTGTAGTGCATGCAATGTATTCTGCAATTCGTTTTGCCTTTCTTACAACTTGAGACATTGGGACTTCCATTCTTCAGCCCGTTTGAGATGCTCATGTTGTTGTTTCTTCAACTTATTTCGCAGTTCGCTGTTTTTTTCTTTTACGTTCTGTAAGAAACCCAAACGCTGTCCTCTCATTCTGACTTCGTCATGTAGTTCAAAATTTTCAAATTGCAGAGTCTCGAAGCTTTTCTCTTGTAATTCTAAGGAATCTTTCAAAATTCTATTTTCAGTCTCCATTTTTTTCGAGTAGCTTTACTTTTGCATCCGATGTTTCTTTAAGTTGACTGTTGATTTCTATTAACTTTGAGTAGTCACACTTGCAATTATCCAACTGCTTTTTTAACTCCTCATCAAGCTCTGTCTTCTCTTTTTCCAGTTCCTTCATTTTTTGTAACGCATTGTTCAGGTCGCGTTTGGCTTTTATTAACTGGAGATGTATGGAATTACAATTTCTAGCTGTTCTAAGCTTCTCATAAGGCCGTTTCCTCGTATCCTGGAGTACCTCTACCTGATGCTTTTGTTGGCTTAAACTCTTGCTTTATGCGCTATTAGAGGACTTCAATTTCTTGAGCTCCTGACAAAGCTTTTGCATATCATTCTGCAGTTCTTATAGTTTTTCTTTTGTACATCGAAGTTCTCTTGCAGCTCTTTGTTGGCAACTTTTAACTGAAGATAGTCTGATCTGCAGTCTTCGACCAGTTTATCTCTTCGTTTCAGTTCTTCTAGTCCTCTCTTTAGTACATCGAAGTTCTTTTGCTGCTTTGTGTTGAAATCGTCTAGCTGAAGAAAGTCTGTTGTGCTGCCTTTATTTTGCTCAAGTACCTCCCGTAGATCTTTCCTTTCATTCTCCAATTTAAATACTTGTTGACGTAGTACATCTATGTTCTCACCAAGTTCATGATTATAACTCTTCAAAATGGTATATTTATTTTTCAACATTTCAAACTGTTCGCACTCCTTGTGCAGATTTGCATTATCATTCATCAGACTTTCGATTTCTCTCTCTCTTTCTGTCAGTGAATACTTCAATTGCATGTTATCATTCTCGAGATTCCAAATATTCTTATTGATTTCTGCCTGCAGAGTTCTATTCTGTTCTTCAAATATCTGTAGTATTTTTTCTTTTTCATCCAATTAACTTTGTAGCTTTCGGTCGATTTTTTTCAGTTTATTATTATCGGGATTTCCAAATATTCTTATTGGTTTCCGCCTGCAAAGTTTTATTCTGATCTTTAAATGGTTGGAGTAATTTCCTCTTTTCATCCAGTTCACTTTGTAGCTTTCTGTTGTTTTATTTCAGTTTATCATTCTCGAGATTCCAAATGTTTTCAATGGTTTCCGCCTGCAGTGTTTTATTCTGATCTTCAAATGTCTGGAGTATTTTCTCCTTTTCATCCAGTTCACTTTGTAGATTTCTGTTGAGTTCTTTCAGTTGATCATTATCGGATTTCTTCAGTTGCTCATCTGATATATATGTTTTATTGTGTATGCGCAATGATCCTTTTATACGAAATTTCTTTAGTTACTTCAGCACCTACTTGTTCCTGCGAGCTTTCTTTGAGTACTCCTTAGCAGTACGTATTTTAAGGAAGTTATTTAGTTCCTCATTTAGATCGGCTTGGGTTTTTGCGCTCAGTTTGAGTTCAGCTCATTTGGCCTCAACTTTACCCAGCTGCTACTTCCTCTGCAATGAGTGTGTTTGCACATCCTCATGCACTTTCTGCTGCTTTGCTTTTTGACGATTTCCTGGGGTTTTGGTGGATGATGAACATGTTGATGCCGGTATGATTCTCTCTCTCTTTGGCTGCTTCTGCTGTTCCTCGGGCAGCGATTCGTTATTGTCCCTTGGCGCAGATGACTCCGGAACCAACCTTGGAATCTTGCTACTCGTTATATTAGATACCCATCATCGTCATGCTGCGCCTCGGCATGATGCTCCAGATGTGCTTGGAGTTTCTTTACCTCTTCCTGCAACGTAGCTAACTCATTATTTGACTTGTCGTCAGGGTTATCTAGATTCTCGAGACTTCTAGTGGGATCTGCATTGTTCCCTTCCACCTCCAGCTGCAATAGTTTGAATTGTCTCAATAATCGCATTTGGATTACAGATAGGCCACTCCTGCGTCGCCGTGAGCTCAGCTTCTTCTTCAATCGCTTTATCGTAAGCTTGCGATCACTGATCGCTCTGGTGCACTGCAATTGCAGTTTCTTGATCATCAGCAGGAGACTTCATGTCTCGTTTCCCAAGTCTGTTCTTGACATGAGCTGCTGCAACAGCTATTCTGACTTGAGTGGAGAATTCGTCCTTCAATTCCTCGACTCATTCGGAGAATCCATAGGAAGCTTGACTAAATCTATTTAACTGTTGTCTGGCCATGAGAAGTTTGTCCACCTGCATATCGTTACTGGACTGAAGATCGTTGAGTAGATGATCAAATTGAGTCCAAATATTTATCATCTGATTGCAACTAGGCAGACTGAAGGCCATTTGCTTCTTGAACAAGCGTTTGTAGCTCATGCAGAAGGATTTGAAATGGACATCCAACTTTGTAAAGCACAATTCGGAGTCGAATGTTTAGTCATTCAATCCGATATTTCCATCGTAAGTTCCTTTAAAAATTTCAAGCAAATCGATAGCCGATTTACGCTGTGCATTTAATTGAGTCTTCAGCTCCATGATCTCTTGATCCCTATTGCTATCACCGGCACTTAGCATTGGAGTACGGTTTATTGGTGGAGTGCCTCTTTACACCAGTTACGGACGGAATGCAAGAAGACGCGCGCAACGAGCCAGAGAAGCCCCTTATCACGGGGAACTACTAGAAGTATTGAAAACTAAACGCAATGAGCTCAAGCACGGAATATCGGCGGCCAAAGCGCGTGCCTATAAGGATCTACTGAAGTGTGTGGATGACGATCCTTGGGGTCTAGCTTATAAAATTGTAAGCAAAAAGCTAGGTAGGGGGGAGAGTCCTCCTGTTGAACCCCATATTCCGTCCAGTATCGTGTTTGAACTTTTCCCTATGCAGACCACCTTATGGCAATCGAGAGTAGAATTACCAGCCTCTCTCTTTCCGGAAGTAACCGTATGCGAAGTCGTTGAGCCAGCGAAACGGATCAAGCCCAACAAGGCTCCAGGCCTGGATGGGATCCCGGGAGTGGTCATCAAGGCGCTGGCCAGACCTGAAATCTTTAGAGACACATTCCAGCAGTGTCTACTAGAAGGGGTCTTCCCTAAGAAGTGGAAAAGACTGAAGCTGTTTCTATTGCCGAAAGGAAAGGTTCATCTCATCCTGCAGGAAACTACCGCCCTCTATGCATGTTGGATATATTGCGGAAATTGTTTGAACGCATACTGTATGCTCGCTTAGAGACCATAACCGAGAGTCCGAATGGCCTAGGGAGGCAGCAATACGGCTTCCGAAAGGGAAGAAGTACCTTAGATGCGCTGTCTGCGGTGGAGAAAATAACGAGGGACGTTCTCAACGGCAACAGATGGTTAGGCGGCAGGAAATAGTACTGTGCAATCTGACGCTTTTAACACAGAACAAGTGGATATGGCTACAGTCGAACGCCCGACAGTTGGATGCCCTTCTCCCAATTTTTAAAATCCGTTACAAACGTGTAACCACACTCATAATGTCAAACAGAAATTTTGCACAAATACTTCTACTACATATAGCTTTCTCGCTCGCACTCACACAGCGACGCACGTTAAGAGTGACGTCGACGTTGGCGTCAACTACTGAAAGCAGCGCGCAGGCTGCTGCTCGTACATTTGTACTGAAAACGTTGACTTGAATAACTTCTGTGTTATTGATCCGATCGAATCGTAATTTGGAGAGCATGTTTGTATGGTATATAGCTTTATACATACCAAAGCAGAACTTTATAAGTTTAATAGTTTGCTTAATAATCACAAATTACCGATTTGCGGGGGCGGTGGGCGTGGCATCAAACATTTAACATAAACTTCATCTGCCTATTATATATAGGAACTTCCATACCAAATTTGGTGTCTCTAGCTTTTTTAATAGCTGAGATCCGTTCCCTCATACAGACGGACAGACGGACAGACAGACGGACATGTCTCAATTGACTCGGCTAGTGATCCTGAGCAAGAATATATATACTTTGTGGGGTCTGCCACGCCTCCTTATGCCTGTTACATACATTGCACAAAGTTAGTATACCCTTTTTTGACCATTTTCAATGGTCGAAGGGTATAAAAATGTTTTAGCTTCTTGCTGCCTATCGAAACTTATGTTTTCTGCATTTTAACAAAAGCTAATGAAAGAAGTGGGAACACACACATACAGTGTGGTGTTTCATTTTTACTGTGCCCTTCTTTTTTTGACCTGATCGCTAGTGATATCGATAACTATTTTTTATGTTTTTACAATTGCAACTTTTGCGTAGTTTTTTTATATTTTGTTTTGCCGGTTCGCGAATAAGTGAAATTTTTAATATCTAAAAGTGCAAACTAATGGATGCCTTGATTAAAGAGTGGGTAAGTACCAGTTACAAGTGCTACTAAAACCGCGGTCACAATTATCAGTGCGTGTTGTGGTATAGTGTGTTGTGGTGTTTATATTTCTATTTTAGATGTGTGTAAGTGAGCCCATTGGGTTTTTATTTTTGGTGCAGCAATGGTATGTTAATAGAAAACAATATAAAAGTGTAATTAATAGTGAGACTTACCCCAATCCTCCTTTGGGCCCAATGGATGCGTTGGTTTGTTTTGTTATTTGGTTTTGATGTTACCACCACTTTTCTACTGTTTTCACACAACTACATACATCGATGCACCAATTTGTTGTATACATTTTTTTTCTCTAAATTGTTATAAAATTGTGATTGCGGTTTCTCTCTGATTATTTTTATTTATTTTTTTTTTGTTTTAAGTTTGCTTATTTTTAAGTTGATCTTTTGTCGCGAATTCGATTGATTTGTAAAGTTTCGTTCTAAATTATGCTATCCCAAAAAACTGCCTCATGTGTATATAATGTGAATTATTAGTGAAATTTAAGTTTATATTAAAATGTATAAGTATCCCAAAACACTGCGCTACTTCTGCTCTTGGTCTGCGGTGTTTCACCATGGGCAAAAAATTCTGTGCACTGTGCTTTATTCCTTTCACCGGTAGTGCCTTTTGAATCTGTTAGTGGGTTTTTTTTTCCACTTTTTTTTTGTGAGGGAGTTTGTCGCCAGCTTTGGGAAAAACTGCTCCAAGTTGTCCCTAAGTGACTCGATCTGAAGCCCTGCCGGATGTCATTTCTAGCTATGAGCTACTTATTTGCACCAAACTAACTCTCTGCCTCGTTGCGTGTGGTATTTGGGGTGATTGAAATATGTGGTATTACGTTGCACTTTTTCTTTTGTTTGAATTAAGGTTGCGTTGAATTTTCACTTTTTTTTTGCAGGTGATCAGCAGACTGCTGCGGTGTTTTTGCTTCCCGTCGCTATGCCCAGACTCTGGCCGCCCCTGGATTGCTGCTGACGGTGCAGGGAAATAATGGCCGCGGATTTATACTTTTGGGTATGTTTTAACCAAAAATAACTTTTTGTATTGATTCACTTTCTTCTTGCAGGCGGACACATCTATCTCTGGCGAAGGTTGGATTAAAAAGGCCGGTGACCCAGCAAAAATCTGCGGTGCCATCTAATCTTTTTGGTTCTTCCTTTCCCCCATTTCGCCCTTGTCTATCGATCCCTATCTGGCCACTGCAACTCTGTGCACCCTTAGCACAAGTGGGCAGTATCCTGGTCCTCATCCTGTAAGTATGCTCTTACTTAAATGACTTATTATTTGTATCTTACAGATTCATTTTTTTTTTTTTTTTTTTTATATATATTGTATATTTATTAAGGCATACGGGGAAATCCAAAACCCCTTTGTGTCCTTGGCAGCTATTAATTCAGCCTATTTAGGCGCGCTGGCTAACTAAAGTTAGCAGAATCATAAAGTTAACAATTAAAAACAAAAATCTGAAATTAAAATATCATAGTGCTGTGTCAGCCTCGGCTGACCCTTCTCATAGGAGATCGGAGAATGAGGTCCCTGGGTTGTAGCCTATTAAGCCTCCTTAGTGTGCGTGATCTGCTCAGTGCGCTAGCAAGCCGATTCCTATGACGCCCCAGTCTTTCATGGTAGCGACTTGAATGCTGGTTTATAGTATCAAATACTGTGGTAAGCTTAAGGTCTCTGTGCAGGGTTGTGTTTCGCACATACCACTCGCACCCGGAAATAAGTCTAGCAGCTCTATTTTGGACGACTTGAATCCTTCGGATTTGGCTATCGCAAGCCAACCCCCAGATCTGGCACCCATACCTCCATATTGGTGCAATTATAGTTTTATAAATTGTTACTTTGTTGGGAAGTGACAATTTGCTGCACGGGCGGAGTAGCCAAAAGTGCTTTGCAATCTTTGCACGTATACGTGGTTTGACGTCGTTATGTGTTTTGAGAATGTGAGTCTGTGATCCAAAATTATACCGATTCATGATACCTAGATTTAATTTAGTGTAGTATACTTTTAAGAACTTTAGTTTTAAAATTTATTTATAAGTTTAATGTATTATTAATTATAAGACTCTGTCCGTTCATCATAATCACTGGTTAGTTCGTAGTCGTCCGTAGGGAACTAAACAGAAGTGTGTAGGTTCTCATATTATTATGGCCGTATGTCCTTCGCGTGATATGTTCCCACTAATTTTCCCTGTAGGTCCTCTAGAATGTAGTAGGAATTTCCTTGCTTTTCTCGAACTCTTGATTTTATGAACATAGGTGCTAGCTTGGCAGTCACTCCTTTTTCAAAGAAGCTTTGTAGGAAATTTCTCCTACACACTTCCTGTCCCACTTTAAAATTTACCTCTTTTGTTCGCAAATTGTATTTCTCTGCTTGCTGCTCATAAGCAATTTTCATGTTTACTTTTAGCTGCTTTCGCAGCAGCTACAGTTGATCCTCCTTACGGAAGCTTCCTACATTCTCCTCCAGCAGCCCTAAATTCCTCAAAAGCTTATTCTGCGAACCATGTGTAATCATGTTGAATCCATATAACGCTTGATAAACGGCACATTTTAAACTCTGGTGCACACTATTTCACAACGCACAGCTGATTGCTGGAATGTGCTCATCCCATGCACTTTGATCTTTTTCTAAATAAGCCCTAATCGCCGCTATTATTGATCGAGTTGTGGCGAGTACACTGCCGTATATTGGTGTTTTACACCAAAGGCTGTAAGAAATGCATTAAAATCGTGTGCTTTGAAATGAGACCCATTATCGCTAATTAGCAGTTAATGTACTCCCTAGGCGAAAAAGATTTGGTTCTGTACCAACTCCATGATTGCCTTTGCTGTGAATTTTCTTAGTGGCCACAGCCAATGAAATTTCGAAAAGTGGTCGAGGACTATCAGCAGGCCAATATGTCCCTGTTTACTCCTCGGAAAGGGTCCTAATAGGTCAATATAGAGCCTCTGAAAAGGTCTAGAAGATTCGACTTGTTGACCCATTGGAGGTTTTAACGTAGTATTTGGAGCTTTTGTGCTTTTGCATACTTCGCATAGCCGAACATACACCCTGACTTGTGTCACCATCCCTGGCCAATAGTAGCTTCGCCGAATTAGTTCTAACGTTTTACCTGTGCCGCCATGGGCGCATACGACAGTGTCATGAGCTCGCTTTATTACAGAGTTGTTCAATCTAGAGTTTCCAACCATTTCTGCTGCCTTCCGAGTCTCCATTGTCATGTTCTGTTCTGATATATAGGTGTTTGCCTATGATATTGAAATCTGGGTATGCTTCAGGATCCTCTCCTATTTTCTCCTTTACAACCCTATATGCTTCTTCATCAAAGCTTGTGGATTCCAGGTCAACTTCTAGCCCATAGCTTTCGATGGCTGCCAATTCCTCATTAAACATACGTGACAGCGCATCTGGCACAACATGTTCCTTGCCTTTTCGGTGGCTAATGTTAAATTTATGCCCCTGTAAATTCATCGCCCACCTCGCTAGGCTCCCTTTTAGGTTTGATACCCTCAACAGCCACGACAAGCTAGAGTGGTCAGTCACTACTTCGAATTCCTGTAATTCGAGGTAACATCGGAATCGTTCAATGCCCAGGAAGACTGCCAAACGCTCTCTTTCTGTCACGCTGTAATTTCTTTGTGCCGAATTAAGTTTTTTTGACATATACTCTACCGGTCTCTCTTCGTTTAGGTCATTCATTTGCACCAGAACCGCGCCCACTCCATAGTCGCTGGCATCGCAATGCAAGTAAAATTTCCGATTAAAATCGGGATTTTACAAGACTGTGGCCGCAGTAAGAGCGGCTTTGAGCTGATCAAACGCAGTTTGTGCTTCTTCAGTCCAGCAAAACTTTTTCTTGCCTGAGAGCAGTGGAGTGGTTAGTTCGGAGAAGTTAGCTATAAATCGTCTATACCAACCCGCTAGGCCCAAAAATCCTCTAACTTGTTTTATAGATTTCGGCGCAGGCCAACTGACTATCGATTCAATTTTTCCAAGGTCTGTTGCAATGCCTGCTTTTCCGATAATAAACTCTAGATATTTCACTTCGGTCACACAAAAACTGCTCTTTTCAATATTCAATGTTAAATTAGCTTTTCTAAATTGATCAGCCAGGCGCAGCAGTAATGTAAGATGCGCGTCGAAATCTGCCGATACGACTCAGAGATTGTCTAAGTATCCAAAGCAACAGTATTTCAATTCGGGAGGAATCACCTCGTCCATGAGACGGCTCATCGTTTGGGGAGCGTTGCACAGCCCGAAAGGCATTACCCAGGCCTCCCGGGTACTGTGAATGCTGTTATCGGTCGAGATGCGTCCGATAATGGCACTTGCCAATAAGCATCTATCAGATCAATTTTGCTAATCAGATTTGCTTTCGGTAATCGTGCGAATATGCCTTCGATGCTCGGTAGTATATGCGCTACTGGATTTTTCTATTACTCCTAATTCAAGCATACGATCAATCTCCTCAAACATCAGCTTCTCGACAGCCGGAGATACCGGATATAATCGTTGTTTTATTGGAGTGGCGTCTCCAACTTCGATTTTATGTTCAAAAAGTGATGTTTTCCCTAGACCCTGCTTAGCAAATGATGGAAATAAAGACTTCACGGCTTCTAATTGCTGTTTTTGTCGCGAATCTAGTGGGTAAGCGTTTGTATCTGATTCTTCCTATTTAGAGTCCTCCAACTTTAACGAGGAGATCAATCCTGGGGCCAAATTGAATTCTTCCAAAAATCGATGCCTAGAATAAATTTTTCTTAATTGACGGAATTACAAAAAGTTTTAAAAGAGTCTCTTTGTCCTTATATGTCACAAGCGCTGAAACCTAGCACAAAACCTAGCACTTCGTGCGATCTGCCGTTTGCCGTTTTTACTTTCGACTTTATTTTTTTTGAATTCTGCCCTTTTTTCCTATTGATTATAGAATAATAAATAATATGAATATTTCTCAAAAAAAAAAAAAAAAACAAGTGGATATGGCTACAGTCGACCGCTCGACAGTAAGATACCCTTCTCCCAATTTTTAAAATCCGTTACAAACGTGTAACCACACTCATAATTTCAAACAGAAATTTTGCACAAATACTTCCACTACATACCTTTCTCGCTCACACTCACACAGCGACGCACGTTAAGAGTGACGTAGACGTCGACGTCATCTATTGAAAGCAGCGCGCAGGCTGCTGCTCGTACATTTGTACTGAAAACGTTGACTTGAATAACTTCTGTGTTATTGGTCCGATCGAATTGTAATTTGGAGAATGTGTTATGTTATGGCACATAGCTTTATACATACCAAAGCAGAACTTTATAAGTTTAATAGTTTGCTTAATAATCGTAAATCGTAATCGTACCGATTTGCGGGGCGGTGGGCGTGGCATCAAACATTTGAAATAAACTTTGTCTGCCTATTATATATAGGAACGTTCATACCAAATTTGGTGTCTCTAGCTTTTTTAATAGCTGAGATCTGTTGTCTCATACAGACGGACAGACGGACAGACGGACAGACAGACGGACATGTCTCAATCGACTCCTGAGCAAGAATATATATACTTTATGGGGTATGCCACGCCTCCTTATGCCTGTTACATACATTGCACAAAGTTAGTATACCCATTTTTGACCATTTTCAATGGTTGAAGGGTATAACAATGGCCTGTAATTCTCAGCGCAATGAGATATATGGGTATCCTGAAGTATCTAAGGATCGCTGTAGACAACTACTTCGGGGTCCGAATCCTTTGCTACGATACGGTAGCTGGTCCGAAACTCTATGGAGTCTCGTTTGGTGTTCCGCAAGGATCTGTGCTTGGTCCAATCCTATGGAACATTTTGTACAATTGGATCTTGGGCAACAGTAAACCTGATTGAGCTGAGCTACACTGTTTTGCGGACGACGTGGCTATTATTATTATTTTTATTATATAAGAGGGAGTCTCCCAGCGGAGAAGGCGCGAGGCACTGCGACCAATAAGTTCTTTTGTGCCCAGAATGCTCTCCCTGTCATGACAAAAGCTGTTCTGCTTCCCTAATGAAGCATAACAGATCTTTCGTCGAGGAACGGACAATCTGCTCTGGAGTTGCAATTTACGCGTGCAGATGTTTCCTCCTTGTCCATACCAAGGCCGGACAGTCACATAGAATGTGCTTGGTACTTTCATCGTCCTCTTTGCAGAGCCTGCACTCCGCGTCCGAGGACAAACGCATTTTATTGAGGTGATAGTTCACCAAGTGATGGCCACTTAAGTAACCAACAAGGAGATAGAGGTCTCTCCTTGAGAGTTGCTTGGTCCTCCGATCAACTTTGGGATTGGTAAGCTCTTTAGCCTGCCGCATCCCTGGTTGGAAGAACCAGTAGCTTTCAGTTAATCTTCCAGCCCAGGATTTCACAAGGGAGGAGATAGTAGACCACCCCACGCCACAGAAGGGTTCGGGGCCGATCAAGGTGGCTGATGACTCGCTAGTTCGTCCGCCAACTCATTGCCCTGGAAGCCAGAGTGCCCAGGTACCCAAATTAGGGTAACTTTATTTCTTATTGACAGCCTCTGGAGACACTTCCAGCAGTCAGCCACCATACGCGAGCCTACTCTCTTTGAGGAGAGGGCTAGTATGGCCGCTTGGCTGTCCGAGAAGATGTAGATTTTCGCTCCTCTAGTCCCCTTCTCAAGGATAAGACGGCAGCAGAACTCAATGGCGTGAACCTCTGATTGGAAAACTGTGGGCCAGTTGCCCATAGCGATCGAGGTCCTGGAGTTGGGACCATGTATCCCAGCTCCAACCCCCTGTTCAGTCTTTGACCCGTCGGTATACCAATGTATACTATTTGGGGGTCTGATGGGGTTGCCAGCATCCCAAACCCTGCGGTCCGGGATGAGGGTTCTAAATTTTGCACCAAAGAAGAGTTCCTTGGTCATAGAATCTGATCTAGTGCAGATCTCTAAGCCAGGAATATCTTTGAGTAGGCTAGCATGTCCAGATTCGGTAGCTAGAAGCCCAGATTGGAGCTTGATTCTAAGAAGGCTCATAGCAGCAACTTCTTTTATACGGATATGCATCGGAGTTAGATTCAAAATCGATTCCATTGCTGCAGTGGGACAGGTGCGGAGTGCACCCGTCAAGGAAAGGCAGAGCAGCCTATGCAGTTTCGTGCATTTATTGATGGCAGTGACCTGCGTAACGTTTGGTTACCACACAATAGCAGCGTAGGTTACGATCGGTCTTACCATCATCTCAAAAAGCCACCTAATGGTGCAGGATTTGAGACCCCATATTCTACCGAAAAGCCTTCTACATGCCCACATGGCATGAGTGGCCTTTGATAGAGTGTTATGCAGGTGGGAGTTCCAGTTTAGTCGCTTATCAAGGGTTACCCCTAGATATTTGACTTCGTTGGAAAGTTCCACAGGGGAGCCGCCAATATGTAATTGACCAATGTCAATAGAATACCGCTTAGTGAAGGGAACAATGATTGCCTCTTGAGGATTGATGCTAAGACCTACATCAACGCACCATCTACTGACCGTGTTCAGAGCTGATTGCATCAGCTCTGTCACGGTGTTGGCATAGTGCCCGTTCACTACGAGAACCAGGTCGTCGGCATAGACAATCGCTTCCACGCCCTGTTCTGCGAGTATGATTAGTAGTTCGTCAACTACTAGGGACCAGAGCAAAGGGGATAAAACTCCTCCCTGGGGACACCCTTTTACCGCACTAATAAGGGCGGTCGTCGTGTCCAGGGTCGAGGAGATAATCCGTTGTTTGAGCATGGCGTCAATCCACCGGATTATGGGACGGGCAATGTTCCTGCGCTCAAGCGCAGTAGAGATAGACCCGTAGCAGGTATTATCGAAAGCACCCTCTATATCAAGAAAAGAGCACAGAGCAATGTTCTTCGATACGAAGGCCCTTTCGATCTTACTCACTAATTTGTGGAGAGCGACCTCTGTCGATCTACCGGCTATATGCGCGAACTGCGTGGTGTGCAGAGGGTTGTTTTCCTGCAGAGAGCACCGAATGTGCAAGTCTAGGAGCCTTTCCGCAGTCTTGAGCAGAAAGGAGGTAAGGCTGATCGGCCGGTAGGACTTAGGCTGTTTGGGGATGAATACCACATTGACTCTCCTCCAAGAGTTGGGTATGTATCCCCAAGTGAGACTGGCTCTAAGAAGGCCGACCAGTGGATCGAGGATATGATCCAGACTATTTTGGAGAAGGGCTGGAAAGATTTGATCACCCCCTGGGGCTTTGAAGGGGGCGAAGGAATCAACAGCCCATTTGACCTTTTCAGGATCGAAGATGGTACCACGTGAGTCAGGTGACCAGGTGGCGTCAACGTGACTGGAGAGATCTGGGTTGGCCACGGAACCTGGGAAGTGAACTTGTAGTAAAAGTTCAAGTGCTTCCCTACGATCTTGAGTGAAAGAGCCATCTGCTCTTTTTAGAAGCCCTATACCATTAGACGATCCTTTGTGGAGTCTCGCTGCCTCTGGCATAGATTCTAAGCTACCACAGTAGCTGCGCCACGTATCGCGTTTGGAGCGTCTAATGTTCCTATTATAGTTTGTGAGAGCGTCCCTATAGACGTCCCAACTTATACGGCTAGATCTGGCCTTGTTGAAAAGGCTTTTAACCTTCCTTCTTTGAGCAGCCAACTCTTCGTTCCACCAAGGAACTTTACGGTTGACCGTTAGTGTCTTCCGAACTGAGCTGGCTTCGAAGGACGTAATAAGCACATCTTGGAGCAGGTTGGCAGCAAGTTCTATCTCACTGACAGAGTTAGGATTGCTGATCAACATGTCTGCTTTCAAAGCCACAGAAGCTTTGAAGAGTTCCCAATTTGTCTTCTTAGGACAAAAGGAGTTCTGGCGGATCTCGACTTGGCCAGGGAGGTCGAACCTGATGTGCTGATGGTCCGACAAAGTGGCTTCGTCTGTGACCCGCCAGTTTATAAGCGAACTCGCAATTGAGCTGCTTATTAGGGTGAGATCTAATACCTCTTCCCTAATGGAATTAATAAACGTCGGTTTACACCCGACGTTCGCTATGTCTTAATGACAACACATTAGATAGTCAAGGAGAGACTCACCACGTTTGTTGACGTCGCTGCTCCCCCAGATTGTGTGATGGGCGTTGGCATCACAGCCAATCACGAGCGGCTTGTTGTGATGGCGGCAGAATCCCACAAGCCGCTGAACCTCTGCGGGGGGTACGTCATCCACATCGCCCGGGAAGTAAGCAGAGGCAATCACCACTTCCCGGACGCCATCAGCAGTGGCTACCTCTATAGCCGTTGCCACCAGGTCTCTGTGAATGAAGTTGGTTAAAGGAAAGTGTCTCACACTGTTATTGATCAGTATAGCAGTGCGAGGGGCACCTCGCATACGGTCATATAGTAACTTACATGATCCGCATGATAGTCCACGGACGAGGCCACCTATTAACCATGGCTCTTGGACGAGAGCCAGGTCAATCTCATCTTTACAGACGACCCTGCACAGGGTGGCTGACGCTCCTCTGGCGTGGTGCAGGTTCGCCTGGAGCACTTTAATTGCGCTCCGCATCCTCCCTCAGCGCCTTAGAGACAAGGCCACATGCCTTGCCCCCCCCGAGAGTCGTTGCCTCGGATGCCCTTCGGCAGTCTGGCTGAGCTACTCGGGAGAGGTCGCCTAGCGATCCCAGTCGCGGGAGGTGCCCTAGGGGGTTGTTTGCGCCCAGCGCTGACTGTGGGTCTGGCAGGGGCCAGGAGGCGCCCGCTGCTAGCCACCGGCCTGCTGCGGCCCGTTGAGGGGTTGGGGGCGGAGACCACAATGGTCGGGGGTTTGGGGATGGGGGCTTTCAGAGCCACTGCGGCCGCAGCACTGGTGGACGGTACCGGGGCGGCAGCCACTACTGTCGCCTAGGTAGGGTTCCACCTTTGACGCTTTCAGAGGGGCGCTGGAAGGGGGTGGAATAGTTGGAGAGGGGGATGGGGGACGGGCCGGGGAGGAAGAGGCTCTGGGGACGTAGTTCTTCAGGAGAAGTTTGATTCGTCCAAAGACGAATTTCACCTCCCGTTGCACTCCGTCAGAGCCTTATACGACTCCTCGTCGACCAACATCGCGAGGTGGGACGTAGTGCCAGTGAGGGTATGCTGGACCACCCGCCACTGCTTGGTCGCGAACAAATCCTCGTTTTGGATACCAAGGTATTGCAAGATATCGGCGGGTGTGAGTCCAGCACTACTGCGGAAGTAACCTCTAATGAGGTGAGCTTTGGGGAACTCGGACTCCTCCAGTAGTTTGATGTTAAGGGAGCTGAGGGACTTGATGGGTCCAACGGCTCCCCTGACCCAGTCGGCAGTGCGGCTATCCTCGCACACCAGGAGCAGCCATTCATTTCGAGGTATGCAACCGTCGAAACCCGGACTGGCACCCGATGTGGGATGAAGAAGCAGAGCCTTGGCAATGCTAGCTTTCACCGTGGCCACTTGCTCCGGTGAAAGCGGGTTCTTAGAGTCAGCCGAAGTGAAGCCCAGTTTCACGCTGCTCGACACCTGGCTGAGAGGTGGCTTTGTGGACTCCACATGAGTCTTTTTGGGCTTCTTTGAGGACCCTTGCGGTTCGAGGAGGGTATCGTCAGCGCGCGTCCGTTTGGCCTTGATTTCAACGGGGGGCGCGGTGGCGATAACTAGAGCTTCTGCTCTGCTCGAACCCTTAGGTTAGGTTATATCGGCAGGGCCCCTAGTGCGGGGGCCTCACATAGATCAGTATGATCCTTAGTGCGGCCGGATAAGTGATGGAGGCTGTTAATTTCTTAGTTTAATTATCCCAGTCTGGTATGCTGGTTAGTTTGGCAAAAGCCAGGAGTTTTTGGGGTGCCAGGCCCGCTGCTTCTTCTAGTGATGCAAGCAGGGGGCGTCCAAGGTACTTCGCTCTCGAGGTCATGAGAGCGGGGCAGTCGCAGATGAGGTGCTCCAGAGTTTCTCTTACATCTGGTTCCTTGCATCTCCTGCATTCGTCATTGTCGGTGATGCCCAACTTTTTAGCATGAGTTGCGGTCAGACAGTGACCCGTGAGTATGCCTATCATTGTTCTACAGTCTCTTCTCGGAAGCTGAGTGACATAATGGGCTAGTTTCGCGTTTGCGTTGTTGCACATAGTGCGGGTTATTTTGCAGTTTTTTGTGTTGTGGCTTATTGATCGCAGCGGTGGCTTCAGGTCTTCAACTGTCAGCTGTCTAGATTCGGCACCCTCTTTCGCTAGCCTGTCTGCCATCTCGTTTCCATCAATGCCCTGGTGGCTGGTAACCCAGAAGATGCGCACCTTCGATCGGATGCTTAATGCATCTAATGCTTCCCTGCTTGCCAGTACACCTTCGGAGCTGATTACATAGGATTGCAAGGATTTGATAGCCGCCTGACTGTCGACTAGGATGTTGACCCGATTTGTGTTGAGTGTTGTCGCAAGTTCTGCCGCCTTCCTTATAGCAAAGACCTCCGCCTGGAAGATGCTACAGTAATCCGGCAACTTGTACGACCCTTGAATGAGCGGATCTGCACAGTACACCGCGGCGCCCACGCCGGCTTCCATTTTAGATCCGTCCGTAAACAACTTTGTTGCGTTTTCGTCCATGCCGATTTTTCAATCTTCATGACCCATTAGAGTGGGCGTTCTGGAGAAGTTGTTTATTTGGGTCATATAGTCCGTGCTATTGAATGACTCTCCTCCCACTACGCTATGCCCACAGTTTGCGAAGGCCATATGTCCCGTAGCACAAAGACGTTGCGCAGTCTTTTGTGCTAGTAGTTTGGCCTGTATGTCGATTGGGAGAACTCCGAGTATCACTTCCAGGGCCTTTCTTGGAGTGGATCTCAGTGCCCCAGTAATGCACATCAGTGCACGTCTTTGTACCCTTTCCATTGTTAGGATACCGTAGAGTAGTATTGGACGAACAATTGAGATGAAGATCCAGTGCATTAGTCTGGGAGGCAAGCCCCACGTGCTACTTAGCATCTTTTGCGATGCATAAAGTGCATTTGTGGCTTTCTTAACCCTTTCCTCGACATTGGGTTTCTAGCTCAGCTTGCTGTCCAGTACTATTCCTAGATATTTTACGCTCTTTTTTGGCTCGAGCATGGCACCGTTTATAGATGGCGGAGTCCATTGCGGTAACTTGTATCTCTTGGTAAAGAGAATTAGATCCGTCTTGTCCGCATTGATACTGAGTCCGACCTCCATCGCCCACTTCAGTATTTCTTTGAGTGTATTATCCATGACAGAGCTGATTGTCATTGGACATTTGCCCACGATAATTATGGCTATGTCATCTGCATAGGCGGTTATCTTGGGGGCTTCCCGTTTAAATTTTCTTAAGACGTCGTTTACCACTAAATTCCACAACAGCGGCGACAGCACTCCGCCTTGTGGCGTGCCTCTGTGCGCTGCTTTAGTTATGATCGTGGTTCCCCATTCGGCTCTTACTCTTCTGCAGCTCAGTAGATTGCATATCCAAGAGTTTACAGCTTCGTGGGTTTCTGCGGCTCTCAGGCTCCACATGATCGCTTCCGTAGATACATTGTTGAATGCACCTGAGATGTCCAGGAACGCTCCTTAGGCAAATTCCTTGTGGTGTAGGGCTTTTTCGATGGTGGCTACTTGGGAGTGTAGCACTGTTTCCACCGATTTCCCTTTTGTGTATGCGTGTTGGTTGGATTCTACGAGTCGGTCCATGCCTCCTCTTATGTGTAGATCCAGAAGTTTTTCGAAGGTTTTTAGCAGGAATGAGGTGAGACTTATCGGTCTGTAATCTTTCGGCTGCATGTGACTGTATTTTCCTGCTTTTGGCAGGAACACAACACGTGCTGTCCTCCAGGGTACCGGTACATATCCCTGCCTCAGACATGCTTTAAATATCGATTACAGCCATGGAGTGACCTTTTCTTTGGTCTTCTGTAGCATGGCTGGTATTACACCATCTAGGCCAGGGGATGTGTAACTCTCAAACGAGTCTATGGCCCACTGGATTTTATGTGGTGTGATTATATTCCCAGGTACGTCGGACCTTGGGTTCGTATGCATTGGTTGTTGCGGATCGAGTACATCTGTGCATCCGGGGAAGTGCTCGCTTAGAAGGGCATTAGTCGCTTCCCTGCTGCTACTCGTCCATTGGCCATCGCTGGTTCTTAGTTGGCTCTGGATTGCCGGTTGGCTCGACAACTGTGACCTTCTCTATGCCAGAGCAGAAGGATCTCCAGGAGTTCCTTTTGGCTGTCTGGACCTTTTTCTTAAAGTCGTGGAGCCTTATTTTGTACTCGTCCCATACAAAATCTTCATCCGCTTGTTTGGCCAGTTTGAAGATTTCTTGTAGGTCGGTGCGTTGTGCCTTCAATTGTGGATTCCACCAGGGTGGCCTGTGCTTCCTTCTTACAATTAAGGTTTTGCACGCTGCGTTGAAGGCCGAGATTAGGTGGTGACAGAGAGTCTTCACGGACTTCTCAGTGTCCGCCGTTGATATGATCGGTGATGGTGCTGGGAGTGTCCTTGTCACTTTGGTCTTATACATATCCCAGTTAGTATTCCGGGGATTCTTGTAAAGACTTTTTGTCACTTTGCACTCGAGTTGAACTTTGAACTGGATATACCTGTGATCAGAGAAGGAGGGTTTTCTGAGAACCCTCCACTCAGTGACTTCGGTATTTGTTCCAGACGCGAGTGTTAAATCTATGACGCTTGATGAGGTGGGACCCACGTAGGTGGGTTCCTCTCCCCTGTTCGCGATCTTAAGATTATATTTAAGAATGAAGTCTAAAAGCGACTCACCCCTGTTGTTTACGTCCTTGCAGCCCCATAGGGTGTGGTGGGCGTTGGCGTCGACGCCTATCACCAGGGGTTGCCTCTTCTGGCTCACCTCCTGTATCAGACGCTCCGTCTCCTCCGTCGGTGATTCCCTGTCCTGCGCTAGATAGCAGGACGCCATTAGGAGTGGTTCGTCCCTACAACCCTCTAGCGCTATCACCGTGATGTCGTCAGTGCTGTAATTGGACATAAGATAAGCGTAGATGCCTTTTCTTACAAGAATTGCAGTTCTAGCTCTACTTACGGTGGTCGGGTAGAAGATACAGTAGTTGCTAGACCCTAGCCCAGTGATCATGTTGCCCGACGCGATCCAGGGCTCCTGGACTAGGGCCACGTCGACGGACTCCTCCTCCAGGGTTAGAAGGAGCTCCGCCGACGCCAACTTGCTCTTATGGAGGTTTAGCTGAAGGATCTGTAGCTTCATGGCTATTTTCGGATTCCTTCAGTTTGGATTGGCTAGGTTGGCTACGATAGTCAGGTCACCATCCTCCTCCGTTTCTTCGTCAATATCGAGGCTGTTGGCCGCATCGGTCAAGGCTTCGAGGTCCTTTTCCACCTCGCCGACCTCCAGCGTGTTGGCGTTGGCATCGTTCGGATGGCGCTTTTTGAGTCGTAGGTATACATTACCTACTCCCCACGCCATCTTCCCGAACCTCGGGTACAGCAGATCCTCGGCCTCCTTGTTAATCTGGAGGACCATCTGTTGGCCGTTGCCTTCCGGCTTGCCAGCGTGTAGTACCGTCCAATCAGAGGTAGGCACGTCCGGATTCTGCCATCGGAGCAATTTGAGCGCCTGTTCCTTAGGTACGACCCTTAGGAAGAGTACCTTCGCTTTTGGTATTGACGGAATACAGTTTCTGTCAACTACCTCCAGCTTAGCACCTTCCCAGGGGCGTCCATCTTGGATACAGTTTCGGTGACCCACTTCAGGGTGAGGTCATCCTTACAGCTCAGTATTTTTACCCTGTTGAGCCACCCCGCTCCGTCAAAGGTGGTAGGCTGAGACTCTGGCTCCCCCATTCTTTTGAATAGGGCGTCCAATAGCCTCAGTTCTACCATCTTCCACATCTCGGGTGTCACTTTGCCGTTGGGGTTACTGCGGTCGATGAGCGCGACGACCAGGTGCCGTCGCGACACATCGCTCGCTGTCTCCCTTTTCGGTAGTGGCTTCCTGGGGGTTTTCTCCACCTTCTGGCGCGGCCGCTTGCTGGCGGGCACATCCGCCTTGTCTTGGTCTTCAGACCGCTGCCTTTTAGTGAGCAGCAACTCCTCGACCTTGTTGGCATACTGGCTTGAAGTGGCCTTCATTGCCGATTTGCCCTCAAAATGTTTCCTTCCCTCTTCGATTTTCCCTTCGGCCCACTCCAGCTTTTTCCTCTCCTCTGGGCTGAGTTTGTTACTGCCAGTGAGCCGAGATTTAATTTTCAGGGCTGCTTTGTACTGGGCTTTGGCTCTCAAGGCCTCCTTCGTCTTTTTGGGCCCTTCCCTACTAGGGGAGTTGGAACCCTTGACTGGGGAGCGCAAGAGGCTTTCTTCCGCCTCGGCACTTATTTCGATGCCTTGAGGGTCACTGTCCGAGTCTGCATGGACTCTGGTACCGCGCCACATCTTGGCATTCTTGGACGTTGAGGCAGTAGTTGTACAACTGTCCTGGCCTGACCGCTGGCGACACGTAGAGGGGTGTTCACCCCCCCGTGCCCGCCGTTGGTAGCAGTCACGCCTTCCACCGACGTTTGGGCTGACATCCCATCCCGAGTTGAATCTCTAAACGACTCCATCTTCTTCTGCATGCTTTCGTTAATTTTGTTCTTGGGAACCACCCCATAGCATTTTAGGCCTATCTGCCAGGCACCTTTGACCATGGCATCGGACACCGAAGCACCAGACTTTGATAGTCCGTATGTTGTTGTGTCCTTGCCTTAGCTGGGCCGTGTATTGGCCCGAGCAACAAGACAGTGTCTGACTCTGATGTTTGAATCAATACACAGCCCATTGCCCAGCCGGCACCCTCGTGGAGGGTTCAGTCAGAGGATTTGTGCCGGCCGCTCGAACCTCTTAGCGAGTGAAAATTCTTCTCTTTTGGGGTTTCTTTTTAACAAAGGCGTTCTCAGAGTCCAGTCGCAGCCTCTGTAGCTGAGAGCCTGCTTCCGTGAGACCTGACCTCTGCGAGGCCACGGAAGCGTCGTCAGCGAGGCTGATCAGGTCAGCGTCAGCTTCAGCGTCAGAGGACATCACCTCGACGAGCTGCTGCCGGCCTGAGCAGCTATTGGACGAGCAGTCAGCACTTGCGAACTCGTCGTCCGAGGGAGTCCGTGGCCTGTCCGGGTCCCCTAAAGTACCAGGGCCAAGACCCGTGGTATTGGGGGTGGAAGCCAGCAGCCCACTGGCTGCAGTGCTGTTGTTGGGGTCGGCCGTTTAGGCCTCGCTGGAGGGCGACAGGTATCCAGAGTCCGCATACTAACCACCGAGCTACCCCCCGGCCATGCATCCCTTGGCGTATGCTGTTCCGCCTTGGATTGGGGTGATTTATAGAATAACAATCTTCGCCCGACTACAATTAGTCAGCACCCCTAGCAGAGACATGACCGTGCTAGGGGCCTGCTTCCAGCCGCCCTCACGTGGAGAGTATAGCCGCACTTCCGACAGTAGAAGCAAGGACGGCACGTACCTCAGCCAAAGCTAGGGTTCCATGTGATTCCCCTTACTGTCTCTGACGGCTGACGGCCACGTGGCTATTATAGCGGTTTCCAAAACTTTTGCTGAACTTCAAAACAAGTGCAGTACGACGATCAGATCGACCATCGACTGGCTGGACAAGGTCGGCCTTAAAATTGCGGCGCTCAAAACTTAGGATGTTTAGATGAGCAGCAGAAAAGCCGTGGAGAACATGCAGGTCTCGGTAAATGGGATTCAAGTGGTTTCAATAGAATCACTGTTATACTTGGGTGTCCTGATAGACCGTAGGATCACATTCAAGGAACATGCAATTTATGCGAGTCGGAAGTCAGCACTCACATCTGCTGTTTGGCAAGAGTAATGCCCAACGTGGGGGGACCCAAAATGCCTGCAAGGAAGATGCTGGTGGCAGTGGCAAAGTCATCGTTACTCTATGCCGCACCAATCTGGAGCAGTGCAACGAACAAACGTTTGTACACCAAAGGCGGACGGTCTGTAACACAGACTATGGCCCTTAGGCTCATTAGGGGTTTATACAATATCCGAGGACGCAGCTCTAGCTCTGGCAAACATGCCTCCAATTGACCTGGAGATAAAATCACTTGGCCTAACTCGTCATGGCGTTACTTGGGAGGAGGCTCAAAGGTGTCTGCTTGGAGAACCATCGGAATGGGCAGAGTGTGCACAAAGTCCTTGACTTCCACCTTACCCAGTTCCTCACGGATCATGGTTGTTTCCGAGCTTTCCTGTTTTGGTTCCGCGACGTAGGGTCACCCCAGTGCCTCTTCTGCACAGACGAGTTCTGCACTGCTCCAGGTTCCATCCGGAAAGGGTTCAGCTAGTAGCGCTGTCCGGAGATCCTCTCAGCCCAAGAGGTTTTCTAGGTAAAATCATCATTATTTCCTAGTGAACAGACGTGTTTGTTTTTTATTGCGCTTCGAATTTTCGGTGTTTTCACTTAAATTAACTTTAAAAGCGAAATTTAACTATAGCCCGTTCACGACGCGTGTGCATGCTCAAGCAAAAGTCTTCAGTTAGACTCATCCATCTCCCTCTAATTGACCAGCCAAGCACGCCGGTTACCTAGCCGTTGATTTCGTTCAACATTCCCCAAATAATAACGAGGTCTTCGGCTCAATCGGTTTTGCGTCCTGATAATGTCATTGAGTGTGTGCAACCTGTGAAGCCCATAATTTCCGACAAGTCCGCTGTGGTCTCGTTGCCCGTGCCACAGTTAATAGTTTTACCGAAGGCGTGTTCAAGTTCTGGTTTACCAGAAGAGAACCTATGCTCTGGAGTTATACCTGAGGCGCCTAAAAAGATTCTAGGTGTTCCACAAAGGAAACAAATTTTTGTTTCCAGGCTTGCCCCTGACCACACATCAAATGATGTAACAGGCTATATTCAAGGCAAAGTTAATTCCTTGGATATTAAAGTGGAAAAATTCAAGTTTTCTTATGAGAGAGACATGTCATCCTTCAAAATAAGTGTCCCCAACGAACCCCTGGGCATTATATGCTCGGCGATCCTTAGGTACTCTAGGATGCCCATATTCCTCATTACGCTGAAGATTCGGCCATTTTGCTGTGTTGAAGGCTTTCTTCACGTTCAGAGTGACTATTGCGCAGTACTCCTTCCTGTCTCCCAACCATCTGTCGCCTTCGAGGGCGGAGATCGCTATGTTCACCTCCGCGGAGAGCGCGTCTAGTGCTTCTTCCCTTTCGGAATCCGTATTGATGCCTCCCTAGACCGTTCGGGCTCTCGGTTGTTCTCCAACGTCATCCGTTGATGATCAACGGATTCCAGTACCCGTAGTTTGTCTTGTAATCGCTGAGCCTGTGCCTCCCGTGCAGCCAAGAGTTTGATCAAATTCTTTTCACGCCTCCGATACTCTTCCTCCAAAGAGATAGCATTCTTAAGATCTGCTGAGAGATCGATGTATTATTTCTGCTGAGTTCTTTCAGTTGATCATTATCGGATTTCTCAGGAACCCTCTTCAGTTGCTCATCTGATATATATGTTTTATTGTGTATGCGCAATGATCCTTTTATACGAAATTTCTTTAGTTACTTCAGCACCTACTTGTTCCTGCGAGCTTTCTTTGAGTACTCCTTAGCAGTACGTATTTTAAGGAAGTTTTTTAGTTCCTCATTTAGATCGGCATTTAGATCGGCTTGGGTTTTTGCGCTCAGTTTGAGTTCAGCACATTTGCCCTCACTTTACCCAGCTGCTACTTCCTCTGCAATGAGTGTGTTTGCACATCCTCATGCACTTTCTGCTGCTTTGCTTTTTGACGATTTCCTGGGGTTTTGGTGGATGATGAACATGTTGATGCCGGTTTGATTGGCAAATTAACTTTCTCTCTCTCTTTGGCTGCTTCTGCTGTTCCTCGGGCAGCGATTCGTTATTGTCCCTTGGCGCAGATGACTCCGGAACCAACCTTGGAATCTTGCTACTCGTTATATTAGATACCCAGCATAGTCATGCTGCGCCTCGGCATGATGCTCCAGATGTGCTTGGAGTTTCTTTACCTCTTCCTGCAACGTAGCTAACTCATTATTTGACTTGTCGTCAGGCTTATCCAGATTCTTGAGACTTCTAGTGGGATCTGCATTGTTCCCTTCCACCTCCAGCTGCAACAGTTTGAATTGTCTCAATAGTCGCATCTGGATTACAGATAGGCCACTCCTGCGTCGCCGTGAGTTCAGCTTCTTCTTCAATCGCTTTATCGTAAACTTGCGATCACTGATCGCTCTGGTGCACTGCAATTGCAGTTTCTTGATCATCAGCTGGAGACTCCATGTCTCGTTTCCCAAGTCTGTTGTTGACATGAGCTGCTGCAACAGCTATTCTGACTTGAATGGAGAATTCCTCCTTCAATTCCTCGACTCATTCGGAGAATCCATAGGAAGCTTGACTAAATCTATTTAACTGTTGTCTGGCCATGAGAAGTTTGTCCACCTGCATATCGTTACTGGACTGAAGATCGTTGAGTAGATGATCAAATTGAGTCATCTGATTGCAACTAGGCAGACTGAAGGCCATTTGCTCCTTGAACAAGCGTTTGTAGCTCATGCAGAAGGATTTGAAATGGACATCCAACTTTAATAAACACAATTCGGAGTCGAATGTTTAGTCATTCAATCCGATAGTTCCATCGTAAGTTCCTTTAAAAATTTCAAGCATATCGATAGCCGATTTACGCTGTGCATTTAATTGAGTCTTCAGCTCCATGATCTCTTGATCCCTATCGCTATCACCGGCACTTAGCATTGGAGTACGGTTTATTGGTGGAGTGCCTCTTTACACCAGTTACGGACGGAATGCAAGAAGACGCGCGCAACGAGCCAGAGAAGCCCCTTATCACGGGGAACTACTAGAAGTATTGAAAACTAAACGCAGTGAGTTCAAGCACGGAATATCGGCGGCCAAAGCGCGTGCCTATAAGGATCTACTGGAGTGTGTGGATGACGATCCTTGGGGACTAGCTTATAAAATTGTAAGCAAAAAGCTAGGTAGGGGGGGAGAGTCCTCCTGTTGAACCCCATATACCGTCCAGTATCGTGTTTGAACTTTTCCCTATGCAGACCACCTTATGGCAATCGAGAGTAGAATCACCAGCCTCTCTTTTTCCGGAAGTAACCCGGCAGGAAATAGTACTGTGCAATCTGGACGTGAATAACGCTTTTAACACAGAAAAATGGCCTGTAATTCTCAGCGCAATGAGATATATGGGTATCCTGAATTATGTAGGCATCGCTGTAGGCAGCTACTTAAGGGACCGAAAATTTAGCTACGATACGGTAGTAAACTTTGGCTGAACTTCAAAACAAGTGCAGTACGACGATCAGATCGACCATCGACTGGCTTGACAAGGTCGGCCTTAAAATTGCGGCGCACAAAACTGAGGATGTTTAGATGAGCAGCAGAAAAGCCGTGGGGAACATGCAGGTCTCGGTAAATGGGATTCAAGTGGTTTCAATAGAATCACTGTTATACTTGGGTGTCCTGACAGACCGTAGGATCACATTCAAGGAACATGCAATTTATGCAAGTCGGAAGTCAGCACTCACATCTGCTGCTTTGGCAAGACTAATGCCCAACGTAGGGGGACCCAGAATGCCTGCAAGGAAGATGCTGGTGGCAGTGGCAAAGTCATCGCTACTCTATGCCGCACCAATCTGGAGCAGTGCCACGAACAAACGTTTGTACACCAAAGGCTTAGGCTCTTTACGGGTTTAATACAATATCCGAGGACGCAGCTCTAGCTCTAGCAAACATGCCTCCAATTGACCTGGAGATAAAATCACTTGGCCTAACTCGTCATGGCGTTACTTGGGAGGAGGCTCAAAGGTGGCTGCTTGGAGAACTATCGGAATGGGCAGAGTGTGCACCTTTCCCAGTTCCTCACGGATCATGGTTGTTTCCGAGCTTTCCTGTTTCGGTTCCGCCACTTAGGGTCACCCCAGTGCCTCTTCTGCACAGACGAGTTCTGTACTGCTCCAGGTTCCATCCGGAAAGGGATCAGCTAGTAGCGCTGTCCGGAGATCCTCTCAGCCCAAGAGGTTTTCTAGGTAAAATCATCATTATTTCCTTGTTTTTTTTTATTGCGCTTCGATTTTTTGGTGTTTTCACTTAAATTAACTTTAAACCCGAAATTTAACTATAGCCCGTTCACGAAGCGTGTGCATGCTCTGTCCCCTAAAATGGACATTTTAATTTGTTTCAAGAAATCCTGCCTTAAGCAGGTGACTGCCGTCCAGACTAGCATCTAGTGTTGGCTATGTGACAACGTAGAACACGTAAAGTGTGCTGGATATACTGGCCCGCCGGCTGACGCCGTAGCCAAGCGCACTGGGTTGCGTTATTGCTGTGATGTGTGTAGGGAGGTGGAGAACGAAATGTATTCGTTTATGCGTCAAATGAAGACTGGATTTGGGGAACTGTTTGGAAGTTTTCGCAAACTTTCCGACCAGTTCTCTGCGCTTGATTCGTCTTTCAATAACCTTAAGTTATTGAATGAATCACCAAAGCGCAAGAAATACGCGCGTAATCAAAAGTCTTCAGTTAGCGTCACCCATCTCCCTCTTATTGACCAGCCAAGCACGCCAGTGACCCAGCCATTGATTTCGTTCACGAATAGTAACGAGGTCTTCGGCTCAATCGGTTTTGCTTCCTGATAATGTCATTGAGTGTGTGCAACCTGTGACGCCCATAATTTCCGACAAGTCCGCTGTGGTCTCGTTGCCCGTGCCACAGTTAACAGTTTTACCGAAGGCGTGTTCAAGTTCTGGTTTCCCAGAAGAGAACCTATGCTCTGGAGTTATACCTGAGGCGCCTAAAAAATTCTAGGTGTTCCACAAAGGAAACACATTTTTATTTCCAGGCTTGCCCCTGACCACACATCAAATGATGTAACAGGCTATATTCAAGGCAAAGTTAATTCCTTGAATATTAAAGTGGAAAAATTCAAGTTTTCTTATGAGAGGGACATACCATCCTTCAAAATAAGTGTCCCCAACGAACCCCTGGGCATTACTATATGGTCGGCTGAAATAGCTGCCTACATCGATCCTTAAGTACTCTAGGATGCCCAAATTCCTCATTACGCTGAAGATTATCGGCCATTTTGCTGTGCTGAAGACGTTCTTCACGTTCAGAGTGACTATTGCGCAGTACTCCTTCCTGCCTTCCAACCATCTGTCGCCTTCGAGGGCAGACCTCGCTATGTTCACCACTGCGGAGAGCGCGTCTAGTGCTTCTTCCCTTTCGGAATCCGTATTGATGCCTCCCTAGACCGTTCGGGCTCTCGGTTGTTCTTCAATGTCATCCGTTGATGATCAACGGATTCCAGTACCCGTAATTTGTCTTGTTATCGCTGAACCTGTGCCTCCCGTGCAGCCAAGAGTTCGACCAAATTCTTTTCACGCCTCCGATACTCTTCCTCCAAAGAGATAGCATTCTTAAGATCTGCTGAGAGATCGATGTATTCTTTTTCGAGTATCTTAAAGCGATTCGCCTGATCAATTCTAGCATTCTTCGGTAGTCGCACATACGGTCTGAAGTCTGTTTGAGTTTCTCATCTACATTTTTTCTTTTCTTCCTCCAGTTGCTCGATTCGTTTTGTTTTGGCATCCAACGCACTTTGAAGTTCGCTAATGGAATTCTCCAGCTTGTAATAGTCGCACAGACGGTCTGTTGTCTGTTTAATAGTCGCACAGACGGTCTGTTGTCTGTTTGAGTTCCTCATCTACATTTTTCTTTTCTTCCTGCTTTTTTTTTTTTTTTTTTTTTTTTTTTTTTTATTAAAATTTTTTTTTTATTTTACTTTCTTTATATAAAAATTAGTTCAGTTCTAATTTTGACCCTTCTTGAGGTCAGCATAAAAATTTTGCTTTTGAGCATCCCAAGAAGTTAGAACTTCGCAACTAGCATTCTTCATTTTGAGGAAGTCGCACATAAGTTCCGCAGTCCGTTTGATTTCCACATTCTTTTCATTTTCCAGTCGCTCTGATTTTGCTTCCAAGTTTTCAGTTCAGAATTGATATCTGTTGTTGAACGAAGCAAAAGAGTGGACTGTAATTATCTTTTTCCTAGGTTGCACATTTTATTTCTTAATGTGTTCATACCAAGTTGGCGAGTTCATTTTCGCGTTGCGTTTTCTTAACATCTTCCCAAAAATACTACTGGCTTTTTATAGTATTCACACATTTCGGTAACAAACTTATCGATATCAATTATAAGCAGAAGCAGAGTTGCATTGCTCTGTTAACAAAACATATGTTTCTAGAAAGTTTAACATAAAAATTTAAATTCAATAAGTAGACGTTCTTATTTCTAACCATACCGGACCCCCTGAACTCCGCGTTCAGTCAATTGGGAGCGTGCAATCTTTGTAATAGACCGCTTATATATTTCATGTGCCGTCTTTATCGTGACAACTCTGATCTTGTGGTCGGTTCCTGGATGAACCTCAATGATGCGCCCCAGTAGCCATTTGGATGGAGGTAGATTGGGCTCCTTTAAAACCACAAGTGTATCCATGCTTAGATTGGGGGTTTTCAAGTGCCATTTGTTGCGCTCCTGCAGACTCGTCAAGTACTCCATCTGCCAGCGCTTCCAGAATCCTTGTACCATAGCCTGAAGCTGAGTCCAACGCTGTAATTTGTTAATGTTTGTGTTCAAAAGCGACGGTTCTGGCAAAGCTGTGTATGGTAGTCCCACTAGAAAATGTGCTGGTGTCAGTGGATCAAGGCTGTCATCACCAGATTGTGACAAAGGCCGTGAATTAAAAAGAGCTTCGATTTGTGTCAATACGGTATACAACTCTTCAAAGGTGAGAGCGGCTGCTCCTACTACTCGGCGCAAATGAAGTTTAATTGAACGCACGCCCGATTCCCACAACCCACCAAAATGTGGTGCGGACGGGGGAATGAAATGCCAAGTGAGTCCTTCCGTGGCAAAGAAGTTAGCTAGTTGCTCATCTTTAGCATGTGCTGTAGCTACTTCTCGCATAGTATTCAGCTCCCGTTTGGCTCCGTGAAATGTAGTTCCGTTGTCGGAGTAAAGATCCGTCGGAGTCTTCCTTCGTGCACAAAAGCGTTTGAACGCGGCTATAAATGCATTCGTAGTCAGATCGCTGACTACCTCAATATGGATGGCCTTAGTTGCCAGACACACAAAGATGGCAAACCATGCCTTGCCAATCCTCGGAGTTCGACCCTTAGATTCTTTTATAGCAATAGGTCCCGCGTAGTCGAGACCAGTGTGTTGAAAACATGGACTTTGATGAACTCTAGGTACAGGTAGATCTGCCAGTACCTGCTGTGCTGTGTCACGGCGTTGCATAAAACATTGCTTGCAACGGAAGACCTCTTTCCAGATTAAGTTACGTGCCCCCAATATCCAAAATTGTTGTCGAACGATATGGAAAGTAGCCTCCACATCGGAATGAAGGTGAGTTCTGTGAAAATAACGAATTAATAGTGATGCTTTTGCCGAAGACTTATCTACGAGAATGGGATGTTTTGCGTTGAAGTTCAGTTCGGATTTCACAATGCGCCCTCCGACTCGCAGTAATCCAATCGTGTCACAAAATGGTGCGCGCTTTATCAAATTCGATTTTGTTTGTAGAAGGTTGCTTCTCGAAAGTACTTCATAGTCCCGAGTAAATTCAGTACGTTGCATATGCAGCAAAAGTCTGTTACGAGCATAATGTAATTCAGTTGCCGTCAAGAATCTGCCTCGTGTCCAATCCTGACATGGATACTTCAAATTGTCGCCGTTGTCTAATTTACAAAGTTTTCCTTTGCGGCAATACTGGTGTAAGAAACGAAAGACATAGCAAGCAACCCGCAGGAGATGGCTCCATGATGACAGTTTGTTGCTCAACAGATTGAGCACGTCTATGTTCAATTCAGGATTTTGTGCTATAGCAAGGGTTTGTTGTGGTTTTTCTTCCACTGCAGCTAGGGGAAGCACGTCGAATTCAGATCCTCTTCTTTTAGATGGCCATTCTGGACGAGGTTGTGAGAGCCATGGTGGACCTGTCCACCATAAACTGTGTTCAAGTAGCTGGGAAGGCAGTAATCCTCGCGATGCACAATCAGCTGGGTTGTCTTCTGATCTTACATGATGCCAACAGCTTCTTGGATATTCCTGTAAGATTTCTGCTGTCCTGTTGCACACGTATGTATTCCATTTACGCGGTGGTGCTGATAACCAATGCAATACAATTTCCGAATCGCTCCAGCAGTCGATGCTAGCCACTGGAATGGTCAGAGAGTCCTTGATGAGCGTTAATAACTTCGATAATAGATGAGCAGCATTTAGTTCGAGTCGAGGTATTGAAATAGGTTTGATCGGGGTAACCCGAGTTTTGGCAGCGATCAATGTAACCACGATTTCAGTTTCCATTACGACGCGAATGTAAACAACAGCTCCAAATGCTTGCGATGAAGCATCGATAGCGTGTGCTGGCCTAGCAATGTGTCGAGGAATCCGACACTTCGATAATAAATCAAGTTCATTTGCCAAAATAAGCCAACGTCGTAATATAGTTCCGGTGAGCACATCCTCCCAGCCGAGGGAAGTCAGCCAACATTCTTGGAAGAGTATTTTCAGCATAACAGTTGTTGGTGCCACAAATCCCAACGGATCGTAGATCTTTGACAGTTCAGACAAAAGGGTGCGCTTAGTTGGCTCGCGATCAGTGTCAAAAGTATTAAGCTTTATGCCGACCTCATCGGATCTTGGACTCCAAAGCAATCCCAATATTTTGACCAAGTGAGATACAGGCTGGTCTTCATCCGCAATCGGCTTGTATTCACAGTCTTGCAAAGGTAACATTCTCATAAGCTCTTCACAATTAGAGCTCCACTTCCGAAGATTGATTTTCGCTTTGGCTAGCAAGCAAACAAGTTCATCCTTTAGTTTGAGTAGACCCTCTACAGAATCGGCTCCCGAAGATATGTCGTCCACATACGTATCGTGTAATAGAGCGTGCGCAGCCAAGGGATGCTCATGTCGATAATCTTCAGCGAGTTGCTTTAGTACTCTTACCGCTAAAAAGGGTGACGGTGCTAATCCATATGTGACCGTCAACAAACGATAGTGTCGAAGAGGAGATCTTTCGTCTTCACGCCACACTATGCATTGCAAATCTGAATGTGACTTTGATACTTGAATGCCTCGAAACATCTTCTCTATATCAGCACACACTACGTAGTAATGTTGCCGAAATCTCAGGCAAACTCCAAACAGGTCTCGTTGAATTGGTGGACCGATGTGTAACCGATCGTTGAGTGAGAAGCCTGTGTCATCCTTAACCGAGCCGTCGAAGACCACTCGGCACTTGGTAGTCGTGCTTTCTGGTTTCATAACAGCATGGTGAGCCAGGTCAAGACTTTTGCTTTCCTGGTCCAAATGAATCTCTTTCATGTGTCCCCGTTCAAAATAATTCTTCATGAAATCAATATACTGGTTGCGCAGATCTGCATAACGCCTAAACTTGCCTTCTTGTGATGCAAATCGTTTAATTGCCTGTGTCAACATTGAATTATGAAGAGGTGGCGCATTAGCCTTGAAGGGGTACTCCACTATGTACACACCCTCGCTATTGCGTTTATGAGAGGCCACAAAATGCTGTTCGGTTGGGTCACATGCATCGATTGTCGATTTGCTCGGATTAATGTTGTCCATTTCCATAAATGATCGAACCAATGAATCCAAGTCCAATTGAGCATGCAGTGCTTGATGAGTCATCGTCGTGTCCTGGGCGTTGTTACAAGAGCCGACAACGACCCTACCAAAAAGGGTGTTAAGTGCTTGAAGGCCATTGTTTCCTATGGGGATTCGCTCGCCTGTGTAAATGCTCCATAGTTGATCAGAGCCAATAATAACGTCAATCTGACCAGGTGTATGAAACGTCGGGTCTGCCAATGCCAATCCTGCAAGGGCATCCCAAGTACTTGTGTTGACCTCATGAGAAGGAGCTGATGATGTTAATGAATTCATAATGAAGGTGGTGATATGAACAGCATCATTAGTTATACGAGATCGTAGATGCAACTTGGTGCATCTTCGAGTGGTACCTGCGTGATTGGCTGAGAGCCCAACCACCGAGATTCGGGCCTGTGATCGACTTGCTCCGACGCGTTGCACAAACGCTTCGCTGGCTAACGTTATGGTAGATCCAGAATCCAAAAGTAGGCGACAAGTTGTAAGTTTGCCCCACTTGTTGATCACATGTGCAAGTATTGTAGGCATTAATGTCTGCGCTCGCTGCAGAAGCATCGTACCTGCCGAGAAATGTGACATATCGGCTGGGGTCTGTTGTGTATCCGTTGGAGTGCTTATAGTAGTTGGTCGAAGATCCAGTTCCACTTGTGGCGTATAGTGAACAAGCGTATGATGCATGCCTTGACAGTGGCGACACCGATATTTTGAAGTACATTGTTTTGTTGTATGTTTCTGAGCTAAGCAATTGAAACAAAGCTTGTTGTCCCTCATAAATGACCTGCGTGTCAGCAGTTCCATGGCCTTAAATTGAGCACAAGATGAGATTGTGTGAGATTGCTTGCATACTACACAAAGCTTTCCACTGGTGTTCTGGTCTCCGTTAGCTAGATGCACAGCTGCTGTACGCTTTCCCGATGTGTGGCGAACAGGTTGGCATGATTCCAATGCGTCACAACGGTTAAATATGAATTTCAAAAAAGTATCGATGCTCACGTTGTTTTCGGTAGACTCTTCGCGCTCTGCCCACAATTGTCTTGTATCAATGTCCAGTTTGTTTAGCAAAATATTGATGACCCATAGATCACGCCCATTGCAATTGAGAGCTTTCAGTCCTCGGATTGCTTCATCTGCTCCGTCGGCAAGTTTCCGAAGAGAAGCAGCACCAGATCCAGAGACACTCGGCATAGATAAGAAACTTTTAACAAATGATCGGGCAATTAATTGTTTCTTGTCATATCTTGTAACCAATCGTTCCCATGCTCCTGTATAGTTCTCCTCTGTCACCGCAATGTGTTTTACCAAGTTAAGTGCGTCTCCGGCCAAATAAGACTTCAAATGGTGAAACTTCTGGCAGCTCGTGAAATTGCTACGATTTCCTATGATCCCTGAAATAAATCACAAAACTGCGGCCAGTCCTCATAATTGCCGCTGAAAGTAGGAATTTTAATTTCTCGCATCGAAAATCACTATTGTTTGAACTCCGCATGTGTTCTAAAAACTCCGCTTGCGATGTAGCGAGCCGTTCCAGCTGATCTGCAGTTGCGTTTGGTGTTGAGGAATGAATCTGAGCTGCTGTAGCATTAGCCAAAGCACCAGATAATTTGGAATGTGTCTCTGAGAATTTCCTTTCATATTCATGCAAGTCGTCTGGTTCAGACCAATTGTCTTCATGTGAATAATTGTAATATTCCGCAGTTAATTTCGTCAAGTCTTCAAAGGTTTCAGTCAAACGTCGAATGCGATATTCCAAAGTCGCCAAAGAAATTGTGGTCTAATCCACCGTCGAAGTATAAGCGCGAGATATTTGCGATTTGCAAAAACCACGTTGTTGAATGATTGCCTGCATTGTGAGGTTAGAAACGAAATTTCACTCAAGTGTGAAAAGTCCAAATTCAATAAGAAAGAAAGAGTGCTAAATTCCAAGCAAGCCGTGATGATCCCGCGACTATCCGGCTCGAAGGACCAAAATGTTGGTGAACGAAGCAAAAGAGTGGACTGTAATTATCTTTTTCCTTGATTGCACACTTTATTTCTTAATGTGTTCATACCAAGTTGGCGAGTTCATTTTCGCGTTGCGATTTTCTTAACATCTTCCCAAAAATACTACTAGCTTTTTATAGTATTCACACAATTTGGTAACAAACTTATCGATATCAATTATAAGCAGAAGCAGAGTTGCATTGCTCTGTTAACAAAACATATGTTTCTAGAAAGTTTAACATAAAAATTTAAATTCAATAAGTAGACGTTCTTATTTCTATCCAATATCCATTAGTTTCAAGTTCGAATTTTCACCCTGCAGCTCGCAAAGATTATTCTTCTCGATCACCAGTTGCTCGACAAGTTTTACTTGGGCATTCAACGCATCTTGCAGTTTGCTGTTTGTATTCATCAACTTGAGGAGCTCACAGCTCTTGTTATCAGCCTGTTTGACCTCTTCAACTTTGATCTCATTTTCAGTTTTGCGGATAGTTTCTGTCGTGCATCCAATGTATTCTGCAATTCGTTTTGGATTTCTTTCAACTTGAAACATTGGGACTTCCATTCTTCAGCCTATTTGAGATGCTCATGGTGTTGTTTCTTCAACTTATTTCGCAGTTCGCTGTTCTTTTTCTTTATGTTCTGGTAGAAACCCAAACGCTCTTCTCTCATTCTGACATCTTCATTAAGTTCAAAATTTTCAAATGCAGATTCTCGAAGCTTTTCTCTTGTAATTCTAAGGAATCTTTCAAAATTCTCTTTTCAGTCTCCATTTTTTCAAGTAGCTTTACTTTTGCATGCTATGTTTCTTTAAGTTGACTGTTGATTTCTATTAACTTTGAGTAGTCACACTCGTAATTATCCAACTGCTTTTTGCTCTGCTGTGTCTTCTCTTTCTCCAGTTCCTCCATTTTTTGTAACGCATTGTTCAGTTTGCGTTTGGCTTTTATTAACTAGAGATGTATGGAATTACAATTTCTAGCTGTTCTAAGCTTCTCATAAAGCCGTTTCCTCGTATCCTGGAGAACCTCTACGCGATGCTTTTGTTGGCTTAAACTCTTGCTCAATGTGCTGTTAGAGGACTTCAATTTCATGAGCTCCTGACGAAGCATTTTCATATCATTCTGCAGTTCTTCTAGTTTTTTCTTTTGTACATCGAAGTTCTCTTGAAGCTCTGTGTTGGCAACTTTAACTGAAGATAGTCTGATCTGCAGTCTTCGACCACTTTCTCTCTTTGTTTCAGTTCTTCTAGTTCTCTCTTTAGTACATCGAAGTTCTTTTGCTGCTTTGTGTTGAAATCGTCTAGCTGAAGATAGTCTGTTGTGCTGCCTTTAGTTTGCTCAAGTACCTCCAGTAGATCTTTCCTTTCATTCTCCAATTTAAATACTTGTTGACGTAGTACATCTATGTTCTCACCAAGTTCATGATTACAATTCTTCAAAATGATATATTTATTTTTCAACATTTCAAACTGTTTGTACTCCTTGTGCAGAATGGTATTATCATTCATCAGTCTTTCGATTTCTCTCTCTCGCTCTGCTAGTGAGTACTTCAATTGCATGTTATAATTCTCGAGATTCCAAATATTTGTATTGATTTCTGCCTACACAGTTCTATTCTGTCAAATCAAATCTCTGGAGTATTTTTTCCTTTTCATCCAGTTCACTTTGTTGCTTTCTGTTGAGTTCTTTCAGTTCATCATTCCCTAGATTCCAAATATTCTTATTGGTTTCCGCCTGCAGAGTTTTATTCCGATCTTCAAATGTCTGGAGTATTTTCTTCTTTTCATCTAGTTCACTTTGTAGCTGTCTGTTGAGTTCTCTCAGTTTACTATTATTGGATTTCCAAATATTCTTATTAGTTTCCGCCTGCAGAGTTTTATTCTGATATTTAAATGTCTGGAGTATTTTCTCCTTTTCATCCAGTTCACTTTGTAGCTTTCTGTTGTTTTATTTCAGTTTATCGAGATTCCAAATATTCTCATTGGTTTCCGCCTGCAGTGTTTTATTCTGATCCTCAAATGTCTGGAGTATTTTCTCCTTTTCATCCAGTTCACTTTGTAGATTTCTGTTGAGTTCTTTCAGTTGATCATTATCGGATTTCTCAGGAACCCTCTTCAGTTGCTTATCTGATGTATATATTTTATTGTGTTTACTCAATGATCCTTTTATACGCAATTTCTTAAGCTACTCCAGCACCTTCTTGTTTCTGTGAGCTTTCTTTGAGTACTCCTTAGCAGAACGTATTTTAAGGTAGTTCTTTAGTTCCACATTTAGATCGGCATTTAGATCGGCTTGGGTTTTTGCACTCAGTTTGAATTCAGCACATTTGGCCTCAACTTTAGCCAGCTGCTGCTCCCTCTGGAATCAGCGTGTTTGCGCAACCTCATGCACTTTCTGCAGCTTGGCTGTTTGACGATTTCCCGGGGTTTTGGTGGATGATGAACATGTTGATGCCGGTTTGATTGTCAAATGGGTTTTTGCGCTCGGTTTGAGTTCAGCATATTCGGCCTTAACTTTACCCAGCTGCTACTTCCTCTGCAATGAGTGTGTTTGCACATCCTCATGCACTTTCTGCTGCTTTGCTTTTTGACGATTTCCTGGGGTTTTGGTGGATGATGAACATGTTGATGCCGGTTTGATTGGCAAATTAACTTTCTCTCTCTCTTTGGCTGCTTCTGCTGTTCCTCAGGCAGCGATTCGTTACTGTCCCTTGGCGCAGATGACTCCTGAGTCAACCTTAGAATCGTGATACTCGTTATATTAGATAATGGTCTCACAACTGCCACTGTCTTGAATTCCTGCCCATCGTCGTCATGCTGCGCCTCGGCATGATGCTCTAGATGAGCTTAGAGTTCCTTTACCTCTTCCTGCAACGTAGCTAACTCATTATTTGACTTGTCGTCAGACTCATCCAGATTCTGGAGACTTCTAGTGGGATCTGTCTCGTTCCCTTCCACCTCCAGCTGCAACAGTTTGAATTGTCTCAATAGTCGCATTTGGATTACAGATAAGCCACTCCTGCGTCGCCGTGAGTTCAGTTTCATCTTCAATCGCTTTATTGTAAATTTGCGATCACTGATCGCTCTGGCGTACTGCAATTGCAGTTTCTTGATCATCAGCTGGAGACTCCATGTCTTGTTTCCGTTGTTGACATAAGATGCTGCAACTGCTTGAACGCAGCTATTCTGACTTGAATGGAGAATTCCTCCTTCAATTCCTGGACTCATTCGGAGAATCCATAGGAAGCTTGACTAAATCTATTTAACTATTATCTGACCATAAGAAGTTTGTCCACCTGCATATCGTTACTGGTCTGAAGATCGTTGAGTAGATGATCAAATTGAGTTTAAATATATATTATCTGATTGCAACTAGGCAGACTGAAGGCCATTTGCTCCTTGGACAAGCGTTTGTAGCTCATGCAGAAGGATTTGAAATGGACATCCAACTTTGTAAAGCACAAATCGGAGTCGAGTGTTGAGTCATTCAATCAGATAGTTCCATTGTAAGTGCCTTTAAAAATTTCAATCAAATCGATAGCTGATTTACGCTGTGCATTTAATTGAGTCTTCAGCTCCATGATCTCTTGATCCCTATCGCTTTCACCGGCACTTAGCATTCGAGTACGGTTCATTGCTGGAGTGCCTCCTTACAACAGTTACGGACGGAATGCAAGAAGACGCGCGCAACGATCCAGAGAAGCCCCTCATCACGGGGAACTACTAGAAGTATTGAAAACTAAACGCAATGAGCTCAAGCACGGAATATCGGCGGCCAAAGCGCGTGCCTATAAGGATCTACTGGAGTGTGTGGATGATGATCCTTGGGGACTAGCTTATAAAATTGTAAGCAAAAAGCTGGGCAGGGGGGAGAGTCCTCCTGATGAACCCCAGATACTGTCCAGTATCGTGTTTGAACTTTTCCCTATGCAGACCATCTATGGCAACCGAGAGTAGAATCACCAGCCTCTCCCTTTCCGGATGTCACCGTATGCGAAGTCGGTGAGCCAGCGAAACGGATCAAGCCCAACAACGCTCCAGGCCTGATGGGATCCCGGGAGTGGTCATCAAGCCAGTGGCTCTGGAGAGACCAGAAATCTTTAGAGACACATTCCAGCAGTGTCTACTAGAAGGGGTCTTCCCTAAGAAGTGGAAAAGACAGAAGCTGTTTCTATTGCCGAAAGGAAAGGATCATCTCATCCTGCAGGAAACTACCGCTCTCTATGCATGTTGGATATATTGCGGAAATTGTTTGAACGCATACTGTATGCTCGCTTAGAGACCACAACCGAGAGTCCGAATGGCCTAGGGAGGCAGCAATACGGCTTCCGAAAGGGAAGAAGTACCTTAGATGCGCTGTCTGCGGTGGAGAACATAACAAAGGACGCTCTCAACGGCAACAGATGGTTAGGCGGCAGGAAATAGTACTGTGCAAGCTGGACGTGAATAACGCTTTTAACACAGCAAAATGGGCTGTAATTCTCAGCGCAATGAGATATATGGGTATCCTGAAGTATCTAAGGATCGTTGTAGACAACTACTTCGGGGACCGAATCCTTTGCTACGATACGGTAGCTGGTCCGAAACTCTATGGAGTCTCGTTTGGTGTTCCACAAGGATCTGTGCTTGGTCCAATCCTATAGAACATTTTGTACAATTGGATATTGGGCAACAGTAAACCTGATGGAGTTGAGCTACACTGTTTTGCGGACGACGTGGCTATTACAGCGGTCTTCGAAACTTTGGCTGAACTTCAAAACAAGTGCAGTACGACGATCAGATCGACCATCGACTGGCTTGACAAGGTCGGCCTTAAAATTGCGGCGCACAAAACTGAGGATGTTTAGATGAGCAGCAGAAAAGCCGTGGGGAACATGCAGGTCTCGGTAAATGGGATTCAAGTGGTTTCAATAGAATCACTGTTATACTTGGGTGTCCTGACAGACCGTAGGATCACATTCAAGGAACATGCAATTTATGCGAGTCGGAAGTCAGCACTCACATCTGCTGTTTGGCAAGACTAATGCCCAACGTGGGGGGACCCAAAATGCCTGCAAGGAAGATGCTGGTGGCAATGGCAAAGTCATCGCTACTCTATGCCGCACCAATCTGGAGCAGTGCAACGAACAAACGTTTGTACACCAAAGGCGGACGGTCTGTAACACAGACTATGGCCCTTAGGCTCATTAGGGGTTTAATACAATATCCGAGGACACAGCTCTAGCTCTGGCAAACATGCCTGCAATTGACCTGGAGATAAAATCACTTGGCCTAACTCGTCATGGCGTTACTTGGGAGGAGGCTAAAAGGTGGCTGCTTGGAGAACCATCGGAATGGGCAGAGTGTGCACAAAGTCCTTGACTTCCACCTTACCCAGTTCCTCACGGATCATGGTTGTTTCCGAGCTTTCCTGTTTCGGTTCCGCGACGTAGGGTCACCCCAGTGCCGCTTCTGCACAGACGAGTTCTGCACTGCTCCAGGTTCCATCCGGAAAGGGTTCAGCTAGTAGCGCTGTCCGGAGATCCTCTCAGCCCAAGAAGTTTTCTAGGTAAAATCATCATTATTTCCTAGTGAACAGACGTGTTTGTTTTTTATTGCGCTTCGAATTTTCGGTGTTTTCACTTAAATTAACTTTAAACCCGAAATTTAACTATAGCCCGTTCACGACGCGTGTGCATGCTCAAGCAAAAGTCTTCAGTTAGAGTCATCCATCTCCCTATAATTGACCAGCCATGCACGCCAGGGACCCAGCCGTTGATTTCGTTCAACAATCCCCCAATAGTAACGAGGTCTTCGGCTCAATCGGTTTTGCTTCCTGATAATGTCATTGAGTGTGTGCAACCTGTGACGCCCATAATTTCCGACAAGTCCGCTGTGGTCTCGTTGCCCGTGCCACAGTTAATAGTTTTACCGAAGGCGTGTTCAAGTTCTGGTTTACCAGAAGAGAACCTATGCTCTGGAGTTATACCTGAGGCGCCTAAAAAGATTCTAGGTGTTCCACAAAGGAAACAAATTTTTGCTCCCAGGCTTGCCCGTGACCACACATCAAATGATGTAACAGGCTATATTCAAGGCAAAGTTAATTCCTTGGATATTAAAGTGGAAAAATTCAAGTTTTCTTATGAGAGGGACATATCATCCTTAAAAATAAGTGTCCCCAACGAACCCTTGGGCATTATATGCTCGGCGATCCTTAGGTACTCTAGGATGCCCATATTCCTCATTACGCTGAAGATTATCGGCCATTTTGCTGTGTTGAAGGCTTTCTTCACGTTCAGAGTGACTATTGCGCAGTACTCCTTCCTGCCTCCCAACCATCTGTCGCCTTCGAGGGCGGGCCTCACTATGTTCACCACCGCGGAGAACGCGTCTAGTGCTTTTTCCCTTTCGGAATCCGTATTGATGCCTCCCTAGACCGTTCGGGCTCTCGGTTGTTCTCCAATGGCATCCGTTGATGATTAACGGATTCCAGTACCCGTAGTTTGTCTTGAAATCGCTGAACCTGTGCCTCCCGTGCAGCCAAGAGTTTGACCAAATTCTTTTCATGCCTCCGATACTCTTCCTCCAAAGAGATAGCATTCTTAAGATCTGATGAGAGATCGTTGTATTATTTTTCGAGTATCTTATAGCGATTCGCCTGATCAATTCTAGCATTCTTCGGTTTTGTTTGGGAATCCTACAACTCGTGATAGTTTGTGAGGCCCGTGTATTATTATTTTTTTTTGTTGTTTTTGTTACATTTTTATTTGGTGAAAGATTTGCCTCCATATGTTTCGAAATGCAGGAATTCAAATTTAAATTTGAATTTGAACAACGGTTTTCACCACACCCAGGGTCACACCGATAATCGACCGGTCTGGCAACTCCGAATCGGCCGATCCGAACGATCAGTGTTGGGAAGTAGAGTAGGGATATATCGATTGCCTGGATCACCTATCGTGTTCGATATTTTTTCTTTTCACTAAATGAAAAAGAAAAAGCACGCCGCAAAATTCTAAAGAGCCAAATAAATTTAAATAACAACTATACCGAAGGAATTGAATTATAGGGAAAAAGCTTCATAACGTGCAGCGCTATACTGTTTGTGGGTGTTCGAGACCAAATGTGAGTACAAGCTTTCCAAATCAATGTTTGGCAGCTCATAACCTCGCTCTTGCCTTTTAGTGAACCGCGTGTGGCCAGAGGAGCGCTAGCGCTTTCGCACGTTTTTTTCTGTGCCACACGTCGCCCCATTCTTGATTGTTATTGCTGCAGGCTAGTGGTGCTGGAGCACGACACATGACAGTGCGTTTCGCTAATTGCAGTGCGTTTTGTTTGCTGTTCTGTTGGTGAGTTGTAAGAAATCTGTCAAGACAGCCACCTGATGTTCGTTTTGTCTCCCCTTCTTAGCCCTATATAGTTCCCCAGATCCAGCTTGTGCTAGCAGGGACGAGACAAACTGTTGCTAGCAGGGACGAGACAAACTGTTGCGAGCAGGGACAGACGACGGGAAGGATACAACAATTGTTTTTATTTTGATATCAAACACGCAAACATTAACACTGTCAAACACATACTCACAAGTTTCACACACACAAACACGTTCATGTATGTATATATACACACACATGCTATAGACGCACACTTGCATACTTACAGTACGCATACACACTTTACTTAAATTCATTCATTTATTCATTTTCTTTATTTATTATTAGTTTCAAAATTATTATTTTTTGTTTTGCTTTCATTTTTATTATTTTTGTTTTCATTTCAATTAATTTGTTCATCCTTTTTGATTTCGATTTCTTTTTTTTTATTACCTTTTGTTTATCATCAGTTTTATTTTCATTTGCATTTTCATTCATTCATTCGCATACACACAAACACAAACTTTGTAACGTATATATTTAGAGATCAACAAAAGTAATGATAAATTAAATAAAAAGGGAGTGAGTGATAGGACAGAAGATTTGTTTCGGTGTGAGAGTATTCTTGGTGTTGTTATTGTGTCATTATTATTTTTCCTCAGCTGTTTCGTCGGGGCCCCAGCGGATCGCGGGTGAGTCGCAATAACAAAAATAAGCCAATTATATTATATACCTTCGAACTGTCGCCTGACTATCGTGGATGAAATATTTTGCTCATCCCTCTAACGTTAAACCACATATAGACCCAGTTACAAATTCAAAAATTATTTAAAGAGTAAAAAAATAAAAAAAGGAAGAATCAAAAAGGATAAAATTAGGGAATTAAGGTTAGATTTATCGAACTCGCAATGCAGCACGAAGCTGCATGTGCTATACTTGTTTGTTATTAAATAACATTGATGAAATTTAAAATGGAGTAAACTTTTTTCTTGAGGCACTAAGGGCGGTAGCATAACAGCAACATGGGTAGTATCGGTATTCCGATATCGATAGTACATGGTTGGGTGGGTGAAGAAGGAGAGCATTACATCTAGCTCTCCGACTAGATCGTTCGTTAGGGGTAGTCCGTCCGCTTATTTTGGCCTTCCCTTTTATTGGCATTCCCCCTTCTAGCAGTCCTATAACCTGTCGATATTTTCTGGTAACACCGATAATCGAACCTGCACACAAAACCCCGCCCATTTTCCCTGAGCTTAGCCGGCTGTAACTTAGACAGGGTGTGCAGGGGAGGTTATTGGACTTCGGTCGTTACAGAAATTGGCGCCCAACGTGGGGCCGAAAAGGTTCCACTCGGCTATACCCTTTCCTTTCCATTCTTTTTTTCCTAGGAACCCAAAATCCCTCCATTTTTATTAGTTTTTTTTTGATTCAGCCGATAGTTATATGCAATCTGGAACTGCTGGTTATTCTGGTGGATATCGGATCCAGACCGATTGCATATAGCTATCCGAGTTCGATAATCTTCGATGCAGAGGATTATCAGTGGCGTTCGATGGTGGAATATAAGGTGTGGAATTATCGAATTGGGTTATATCGGTTCGATACCTCATCTTAGCTCCATCGAACAAACACCTCGACTCGTGATGGCTGAGATTGTTTGTGCTGGATAGATTCGGCACGATCCTCAGCATCCGATTAGAGCTTCACGCAGTTTATTTTTTATTAACGTAGTTTCAGTAATCGGAACTACCTCTATTGAACGATCACATCACAAAATTGCTGTTATGTTACCTTAACTGAGGTAAGCCCTCTAATCTTGTATGAATATTATATTACATCATTAAATCATATCGTGACATAACGTTAGGATTCATTATATATACAACTTCACATACTTAAGTTTGGCGTATTAAAATATACATATATAGTGTTTGTGTGTATAATTGCAACTACCTTGTAGCTTGTGGGATACCTTCATCGTAGGCCCTCTGACATTTAGGAGCACATAAGTTGTTTATATTAATCGGGGTTGGAACCGAGTAGTTTTGACCAAATTTATCATTTTGTTTTGAGATTTTATTATGGCGGCAAAACGGGTTAACGAGAGAGTGGGGGACCTGATGAACATTGCGATGGACTGTCTCATCGAGACAATTTTCAGACACCATTTCCATCGAACTTGTCTGTCTGGTTGGCTCGACTCTAACGAATCCTGTCCGATCTGCCAACAGGCGTGCTCGAAGGCCATCCTGACAGCAGCAGTTGAGCGCAGGGCTTCCTTGAACCCGCCAACTGAGCAAGGACCTTTGAACGCCCCGGCTCATCCGGGAGCAATTCCAAAGAGCCGCGTGAATACCCGTTCTCAGGGGCGTGGCATGACCCACGCCAGCTCTTCACTCCCACTTCCAACTCGGGGAAACACCTGACGTGAGACTAAAGCCCCTGATTCTAATGCGCTCGCAGAAGAGCGAATCAATAGGCTCATCTCTAGCTCGATGGCGAGTTATAGAGATAGCATGACAGCAGTGATTGCCGAACAGATCTCTGCAGCGTTTCGGAATCTTAATGTGGCCCAATCTGTTCGAGAAGCTCGAGATGATCCTCGTTACGAGGAAGAGGGCGAAGCAGCACCAGCGTTTCGTCGTCATAGCAACGCGTCGAGACCTGAGGATAGCTTAGGCGGAAGGCAGCATGGAGCTCGTGTTTCTTTTGGCTATTCAGAGATTGATCGCCCAGATAGGATTTCAAACACCATCCCGAACTGGCGTATTAAGTTTACGGGATCACCCAATGACCCTCCTCTCGAAGATTTTATATTTCGAGTCAATTGCATGACCACCCAGAGCCTTAACGGCAACTTTTCATTGTTGTCCCAATTTGCTCATCTTTTGTTCTCTGGCCCAGCACTCGCGTTTTATTGGAGAGTGCATCGCACGGTCCGCGATTTAGACTGGTACGAGTTATGTAGTCGCCTGCAAGAGCGTTACCAGGACCAGAGAACGGACAGGGACATCAAGGATGCTATGCGTCGTCGTAAGCAAGGTAGCAACGAAAGCTTCGATGAGTTTCTATGTTGGCTATGTTGGCTATCGCTGATTCCCTCCGAGAACCTATGTCGGATAGCGAGATCGCGGTTGAAGTCCGTTACAATTTGCGTTCGGAGCTGCAACATGAGCTGTTGCATGTAGACACCTCGGATTTGGCCAGTTTGCGTAGGGAATGTCACAGACACGAGGAGTTCTTCCGAAACATTCGTCCCCAATATCGCTCAGCCGTCAAGCGAGGCTTCGTGAATTCTCTTCAGGTGGAAGAGGATTCCGAGCCAGAGTCAAAAGATGCATCGGAAGCGGAAATATGCGCCGTTCGCTCATCCGACCATTCCAAATGCTGTAATTGCGAGGAGGTAGGGCATCGCTATCATGACTGTCTTCAGCCGAGGCGCGTCTTTTGCTACGGATGTGGGGCAGTGGATGTTTACAGGCCGAATTGTGACAGGTGCAAGGCCAAGTCGGAAAACCCGACGCAGGATGCTCGCAGACTTCCGAGAGGCGACATCCGACGCTAATCTCGGAACCTGTAGCGCCACTTTATCCTACCAGACTTTCAATTTTACCAGACTCGACCAAAATACCGGATTTGACAACTCCACAGCATTTTAAGCCGTATCACGTGCGTCTACGCGAATATCTGAAGCGAAGAGCTGAAATATTCAACGTCGATGCTACCGTTTCAAGTAGATCAAGGTCTGCGACCCGTATGCGTGAATTTTGGCGACGCATACGGGGCTTGAAACGGTATACTATCTCCTCTATCGTCCATCAAAGCGGTGACATACGCCCCTTCACCCAAGTCAACGTCTTCGGGGAGGATCACTTGGCACTCCTTGATAGCGGTGCTAACAAAAGCGTTATCGGTGGCAAGTTGGCACAGAAGTTAGTTGACAAGGGATGTGTGTTCGGCAAGACGAAGAACGTCGTGCACACGGCGGATGGGCAGACGCAGGAGATAGTTGGGTTAATTGCTGTTCCCCTGACGTATCACTCGGTGACAACCGAGTTCGAATTTTTAATTGTACCGACTATTAGACAGGAGCTCATTTGTGGAATGGACTTCTGGAAACGATTTAACATCTCCATCGTTCCAGCATCCATAAATGAAGTCTTATGCAAATCTGATCCCGATTCGCCTCAGCTAGATTTGACTTACGTCCAAAAATCACAGCTTGATGGCGTAATTACCTTATTTCCATCCTTCGAGAAGAATGGCCTAGGACTGACGACACTCATCCAGCATACTATCGATACAGCAGCCGCAAAGCCAATAAAGCAAAGGTTTTACCCCTTGTCTCCGGCTAAGGAGAGTCTCCTGTGCGCTGAGATCGATAGAATGCTAGCGATGGACGTGATCGAAGAGGCTCCTAGTTCTCCATGGTCTTCTCCAGTCACCTTGCATATAAAACCTGGCAAGGTGAGATTTTGTTTGGATGCACGGAAGCTGAACGCAGTGACTGTGAGGGATGCGTATCCTATTCCAATCATGGATGGGCTCCTTAGCAGGCTCCCTCCAGTACACTGTATCTCCAAGATAGATCTCAAGGATGCATTTTGGCAGATCTGTCTGGATCAGGACTCCCCGCGCGAAGACTGCTTTTACGGTACCCAATAGGCCATTGTACCAATTCAAGCGCATGCCTTTCGGATTGACCAACGCTCCTCAAACGATGAGTCGCCTGATGGACATCGTGATTCCTTACCAGTTGAAGTCGCACGTCTTAGTCTATTTGGATGATCTTCTGGTGCTTTCTTCCAGTTTTGAAGAGCACCTCATCCATCTGACGGAGGTCGCAACTCAGCTGCGTAAGGCTGGACCGACCATAAACGTCCAGAAGAGTCAGTTTTGTCTCAGGAAGGTGGATTACCTTGGATTCATTGTTGGCGAGGGAACGCTTCGGGTTAATCCGGGCAAGATTCGCGCGGTCGAGGAATTTCCTGTTCCGAAGACGCAGAAGCAGCTTCGCAGGTTTTTAGGAATGACTGGCTGGTATCAGCGGTTTATTCCAAATTATTCAGACGTCATTTTCGCCCTAACGGAACTTCTGAAAGGCAAAGCATTCCAGTGGAATGACCGTGCTCAGGAGGCGTTTATTAAGATAAAGGGGTGCTTGTGCTCTGCTTCTTTTCTAGTTCATCCGGACTACAAGAAACCTTTTGTTCTCCAGTGCGACGCATCCTTGCATGGTGTCGGAGCTGTCTTGGCGCAGTGCGACGAGTCTGGCTGTGAGCGACCCATTGCTTACATGTCCAAGAAGCTGAATAAGGCTCAACGCAACTATACAGTGACCGAACTCGAGTGCTTGGCTGTAGTTCTGGCCATCAAAAAGTTCCGCATGTACATCGAGGGTCATCCGTTTAAGGTGGTGACAGATCATGCTAGTCTGCGTTGGTTGATGAATCAGCCGGACCTTAGTGGTAGGCTTGCTCGTTGGGCGATCAAGCTACAAGGGTTCTCCTTCGACATTGAACATCGCAAGGGTAGCGAAAATGTCGTCGCGGACGCGTTGTCACGATCCTTTGAGAACACGGATGAATTATGTGCGTTGGATTGCGAAATTCTTCCCGAGATCGACCTCAGTTCAGAAGCATTCAAGTCAGAAGAATACTGTTCGTTGAAGAAAAAGTTCCTAACAGCCAACCTTCCAGATTTTAAGGTAGTAGATGACTACATCTATCACCGTACGGAATTCCCTGGTGGGGATGTCAGTCCTGATGACAGCTGGAAGCTGTTTGTTCCGGAATCTCTGCGGGAAGGCGTGATCAGATCCGCACACGACCAGCCTTTGTCTGCCCATTGTGGCATGGCTAAGTGCGTTGAGCAGATCCGCCGTAGATTTTTCTGGCCAGGAATGGTGGTGAACGTCAGAGACTACATCCGGAACTGCGAGGTTTGTCAGACAACGAAGTACCCGACCAGTGCACTCAAGCCTCCAATGGGTGCTCGAGTAGTCACCGAACGACCGTTCCAGCGTCTCTATATTGACTTTATCGGTCCGTTTCCGCGTTCGAAGAGAGGGAACATAGGGATTTTCATAATCTTGGATCACTTCTCCAAGTTTACGTTCCTAAAGGCGGTTCGGAAATTCACAGCGAAGATGGTGGTAGACGTTCTGCAGGAGGAAATTTTTTCGTGCTTCGGAGTTCCGGAGGTAGTCGTGAGCGATAATGGTACTCAGTTTAAAAGCCATGAGTTCACGACTTTCCTTTCGAAATACGGAGTTCGACACGTCTTCACGGGTGCATATGCTCCGCAGTCGAACGCTGCCGAACGAGTAAATCGATCCATTAACGCCGCACTTAGAGCATATGTTCAGGGTGACCAACGGGAGTGGGATGTGGTTCTTAGCTACATCAACGGTTCGTTACGCAAGTCATGGCATCAATCTCTTGGCATGTCGCCGTACTTCGTAGTCTTCGGACAGCACATGATTTCGCATGGGAATGACTACCAAGTGCTGAAGAACCTCAGCATGCTCGGCGATTCCAGCGCAAATGTGCCAAGAGCAGACAAGATCGAGCTGATTCGGTCAAAGATTGACGCAAATTTCCTCAAGGCATACGAGCGGAACAAACACAGCTATGATTTAAGAGCTAAACCACGCACCTTCGATGTGGGCCAGATAGTGATAAAGCGCAACTTCGCCTTAAGCAACGCTGCTGCTAATTTTAATGCAAAGTTAGCTCCTGTAGGGACTAAGGTGCGCATTAAAGAAAAAATTGGCAATACGTTGTATTTGGTGGAAGATTTGTCGGGGAAGGAACTAGGTCAATTTCACGCGAAAGATCTGTGGATTTAATCATCGCTCTTATAATCCGCTTCAGAGGCTTGAGCTCTGTCTGTTCTACACGCCCCTTGATTTTCTTCAACCTTAATTCCAGGCCAGTGACCCGGAATTAAACTTGTGCTGTGAGGCCCGTGTATTATTATTTTTTTTGTTGTTTTTGTTACATTTTTATTTGGTGTGAGATTTGCCTCCATATGTTTCGAAATGCAGGAATTCAAATTTAAATTTGAATTTGAACAACGGTTTTCACCACACCCAGGGTCACACCGATAATCGACCGGTCTGGCAACTCCGAATCGGCCGATCCGAACGATCAGTGTTGGGAAGTAGAGTAGGGATATATCGATTGCCTGGATCACCTATCGTGTTCGATATTTTTTCTTTTCACTAAATGAAAAAGAAAAAGCACGCCGCAAAATTCTAAAGAGCCAAATAAATTTAAATAACAACTATACCGAAGGAATTATAGGGAAAAAGCTTCATAACGTGCAGCGCTATACTGTTTGTGGGTGTTCGAGACCAAATGTGAGTACAAGCTTTCCAAATCAATGTTTGGCAGCTCATAACCTCGCTCTTGCCTTTTAGTGAACCGCGTGTGGCCAGAGGAGCGCTAGCGCTTTCGCACCTTTTTTTCTTTGAAGGCGGCAGTGCGTGCCTGCCCCCCGCCATACTGTGCCACACGTCGCCCCATTCTTCATTGTTATTGCTGCAGGCTAGTGGTGCTGGAGCACGACACATGACAGTGCGTTTCGCTAATTGCCGTGCGCTTTGTTTGCTGTTCTGTTGGTGAGTTGTCAGAGATCTGTCAAGACAGCCACCTGATGTTCGTTTTGTCTCCCCTTCTTAGCCCTATATAGTTCCCCAGATCCAGCTTGTGCTAGCAGGGACGAGACAAACTGTTGCTAGCAGGGACGAGACAAACTGTTGCGAGCAGGGACAGACGACGGGAAGGATACAACAATTGTTTTTATTTTGATATCAAACACGCAAACATTAACACTGTCAAACACATACTCACAAGTTTCACACACACAAACACGTTCATGTATGTATATATACACACACATGCTATAGACGCACACTTGCATACTTACAGTACGCATACACACTTTACTTAAATTCATTCATTTATTCATTTTCTTTATTTATTATTAGTTTCAAAATTATTATTTTTTGTTTTGCTTTCATTTTTATTATTTTTGTTTTCATTTCAATTAATTTGTTCATCCTTTTTGATTTCGATTTCTTTTTTTTTTATTACCTTTTGTTTATCATCAGTTTTATTTTCATTTGCATTTTCATTCATTCATTCGCATACACACAAACACAAACTTTGTAACGTATATATTTAGAGATCAACAAAAGTAATGATAAATTAAATAAAAAGGGAGTGAGTGATAGGACAGAAGATTTGTTTCGGTGTGAGAGTATTCTTGGTGTTGTTATTGTGTCATTATTATTTTTCCTCAGCTGTTTCGTCGGGGCCCCAGCGGATCGCGGGTGAGTCGCAATAACAAAAATAAGCCAATTATATTATATACCTTGCTCATCATATTTTGCTCATCCCTCTAACGTTAAACCACATATAGACCCAGTTACAAATTCAAAAATTATTTAAAGAGTAAAAAAATAAAAAAAAGGAAGAATCAAAAAGGATAAAATTAGGGAATTAAGGTTAGATTTATCGAACTCGCAATGCAGCACGAAGCTGCATGTGCTATACTTGTTTGTTATTAAATAACATTGATGAAATTTAAAATGGAGTAAACTTTTTTCTTGAGGCACTAAGGGCGGTACATAACAGCAACATGGGTAGTATCGGGTGAAGAAGGAGAGCATTACATCTAGCTCTCCGACTAGATCGTTCGTTAGGGGTAGTCCGTCCGTTTATTTTGGCCTTCCCTTTTATTGCCATTCCCCCTTCTAGCAGTCCTAAAACCTGTCGATATTTTCTGGTAACACCGATAATCGAACCTGCACACAAAACCCCGCCCATTTTCCCTGAGCTTAGCCGGCTGTAACTTAGACAGGGTGTGCAGGGGAGGTTATTGGACTTCGGTCGTTACAAGTTTTGCAACATTGCCTTGTATTGCTTTTGCTTGGTCCGCAAGGACTCATTCTTCTCCTCCAGTTTCGTTACTTGTTCCGCACGTGCATACAACGCATTTTGCCGTTCGCTCTTGGTACTCTTTAGCGTGCGATAGTCGCACATACAATCTCTATTCTCTTTGAGTTCCTCATCTGGATTTTTCTTTCCTTCCTCCAGTTTCTCGATTCGTTTTGTTTTGGCATTCAAAGCACTTTGCAGTTCGCTGTTGGAATTCTCCAGCTTGTGGTAGTCGCACATACAGTCTGTAATCTGTTTGAGTTGCTCATCTACATTTTTCTTTTTTTCTCCAGTTTCTCGATTCGCTTTGTTTTGGCATCCAACGCACTTTGAAGTTCGCTATTGGAATTCTCCAGCTTGTAATAGTCACAAAGACGGTCTGTACTCTGTTTGAGTTCCTCATCTACATTTTTCTTTTTTTTCTCCAGTTTCTCGATTCGCTTTGTTTTGGCATCCAACGCACTTTGAAGTTCGCTATTGGAATTCTCAAGCTTGTAATAGTCGCACATACGGTCTGTAGTCTGTTTGAGTTCCTCATCTACATTTTTCTTTTCTTCCTGCAGTTTCTCGATTAGTTTTGTTTTGGCATTCAAAGCAATATTCAGTTCACAGTTCATGTTCAATAGCTTACGAGTCTTCATTTTCAGTCGCTCTGATTTTGCTTCCAAAAAAATTTTCTGTTCAGAATTGACATCCATTAGTTTCAAGTTCGAATTTTCACCCTGCTTGAGCAGCTCGCAAAGTTCATTCTTCTCAATCACCAGTTGCTCGACAAGTTTTACTTGGGCATTCAACGCATCTTGCAGCTTGCTGTTTGTGTTCATCAACTTGAGGAGCTCACAGCTCTTGTCATCAGCCTGTTTGACCTCTTCAACTTTGATCTCATTTTGCAGGTTTTTGGATAGTTTCTGTCGTGCATCCAATGTATTCTGCAATTCGTTTTGGATTTCTTTCAACTTGAAACATTGGGACTTCCATTCTTCAGCCTGTTTGAGATGCTCATGTTGTTGTTTCTTCAACTTATTTCGCAGTTCGCTGTTCTTTTTCTTTATGTTCTGGTAGAAACCCAAACGCTCTCCTCTCATTCTGACTTCTTCATGTAGTTGAAAATTTTCAAATTGCAGATTCTCGAAGCTTTTCTCTTGTAATTCTAAGGAATCTTTCAAAATTCTGTTTTCAGTCTCCATTTTTCGAGTAGCTTTACTTTTGCATCCGATGTTTCTTTAGGTTGTCTGTTGATTTTTATTAGCTTTGAGTAGTCACACTTGTAATTATCCAACTGCTTTTTGTACTCCTCATCAAGCTCTGTCTTCTCTTTCTCCAGTTCCTCCATTTTTTGTAACGCATTGTTCAGTTTGCGTTTGGCTTTTATTAACTGGAGATGTATGGAATTACAATTTTTAGCTGTTCTATGCTTCTCATAAAGCCGTTTCCTCGTGTCCTGGAGTACGTCTACGCGATGCTTTTGTTGGATAAACTCTTGCTTAATGTGCTGTTGGAGGACTTTAATTTCTTGAGCTCCTGACGAAGCTTTTTCACATTATTCTGCAGTTCTTCTAGTTTTTTCTTTTGTACATCGAAGTTCTCTTGAAGCTCTGTGTTGGCAACTTTAACTGAAGATAGTCTGATATGTAATCTTCGACCAGTTTCACTCTTTGTTTCAGTTCTTCTAGTTCTCTCTTTAGTACATCGAATTTCTTTTGCTGCTTTGTGTTGAAATCGTCTAGGTGAAGATAGTCTGTTGTGCAGCCTTTAGTTTGCTCAAGTATCTCCAGTAGATCTTTCCTTTCATTCTCCAATTTAAATATTTGTGGACGTAGTACATAAATGTTCTCACCAAGTTCATGATTACAATTCTTCAAAATGATATATTTATTTTTCAACATTTCAAACTGTTCGCACTCCTTGTACAGATTTGTATTATCATTCATCAGTCTTTCGATTTCTCTCTCTTGCTCTGCCAGTGAATACTTCAATTGCATGTGATCATTCTCGAGATTCCAAATATTTGTATTGATTTCCGCCTGGAGAGTTTTATTCTGATCTTCAAATGTCTGGAGTATTTTCTCCTTTTCATCCAGTTCACTTTGTAGCTTTCTGTTGAGTTCTTTCAGTTCATCATTATCGGATTTCCAATTATTCTTATTGGTTTCCGCCTGTGTAGCTTTCTGTTGAGTTCTCTCAGTTTACTATTTTTGGATTTCCAAATATTCTTATTGGTTTCCAGAGTTTTATTCTGATATTTAAATGTCTGGAGTATTTTCTCCTTTTCATCCAGTTCACTTTGTAGATTCTGTTGAGTTCTTTAGTTGATCAGATTTCTCAGGAACCCTCTTCAGTTGCTCATCTGATGTATCTATTTTATTGTGTTTGCGCAATGATTCTTTTATACGCAATTTCTTTAGCTGCTTCTGCACCTTCTTGTTCCTGTGACCTTAATTGTGTACTCCTTAGCACTACGTATTTTAAGGAAGTTATTTAGTTACTTATTTAGATCGGCTTCGGTTTTTGCGCTCAGTTTGAGTTCAGCACATTCGGACTCAATTTTAGCCAGATGCTGCTCCCTCTGCAATGAGCGTGTTTGCACATCCTCATGCACTTTCTGCTGCTTTGCTTTTTGACGATTTCCTGGGATTTTGGTGGATGATGAACATGTTGATGCCAGTTTGATTGGCAAGTTAACTTTCTCTCTCTTTGGCTGCTTCTGCTGTTCCTCGGGCAGCGATTCGTTACTGTCCCTTGGCGCAGATGACTCCTGAACCAACCTTGAAATCTTGCTACTCGTTATATTAGATAATGGTCTCACAGCTGCCACTGTCTTCAATTGCGACCCATCGTCGTCATGCTGCGCCTCGGCATGATGCTCCAGATGTACTTGGAGTTTCTTTACCTCTTCCTGTAACGTAGCTAACTCTTTATTTGACTTGTCGTCACGCTCATTCAGATTCTCGAGACCTCTTGTGGGATCTGTATCGTTCCCTTTCACCTCCAGCTGCAACAGTTTGAATTGTCTCAATAGTCGCATTTGGATTACAGATAGGCCACTCCTGCGTCGCGGTGAGTTCAGTTTCTTCTTCAATCGCTTTATCGTAAACTTGCGATCACTGATCGCTCTGACGCACTGCAATTGCAGTTTCTTGATAATCAGCTGGAGACTCCATGTCTCGTTTCCGTTGTTGACATAAGCTGCTGCAACTGCTTGAACGCAGCTATTCTGACTTGAATGGAGAATGCCTCCTTCAATTCCTGGACTCATTCGGAGAATCCATAGGAAGCTTGACTAAATCTATTTAACTATTATCTGACCATAAGAAGTTTGTCCACCTGCATATCGTTACTGGTCTGAAGATCGTTGAGTAGATGATCAAATTGAGTTTAAATATATATCATCTGATTGCAACTAGGCAGACTGAAGGCCATTTGTTCCTTGGACAAGCGTTTGTAGCTCATGCAGAAGGATTTGAAATGGACATCCAACTTTGTAAAGCACAAATCGGAGTCGAGTGTTGAGTCATTCAATCCGATAGTTCCATTGGAAGTTCCTTTAAAAATTTCAAGCAAATCGATAGCCGACTTACGCTGTGCATTTAATTGAGTCTTCAGCTCCATGATCTCTTGATCCCTATCGCTTTCACCGGCACTTAGCATTCGAGTACGGTTTATTGGTGGAGTGCCTCCTTACAACAGCTACGGACGGAATGAGAGAAGCCCCTCATCACGGGGAACTACTAGAAGTATTGAAAACTAAACGCAATGAGCTCAAGCACGGAATTTCGTCGGTTTCTATTGCCGAAAGGAAAGGATCATCTCATACTGCAGGAAACTCCCGCCTCTATGCATGTTGGATATATTGCGGAAATTGTTTGAACGCATACTGTATGCTCGCTTAGAGACCACAACCGAGAGTCCGAATGGCCTAGGGAGGCAGCAATACGGCTTCCGAAAGGGAAGAAGTACCTTAGATGCGCTGTCTGCGGTGGAGAACATAACGAGGGACGCTCTCAACGCAACAGATGGTTAGGCGGCAGGAAATAGTACTGTGCAAGCTGGACGTGAATAACGCTTTCAACACAGCAAAATGGGCTGTAATTCTCAGCGCAATGAGATATATGGGTATCCTGAAGTATCTAAGGATCGCTGTAGACAACTACTTCGGGGACCGAATCCTTTGCTACGATACGGTAGTTGGTCCGAAACTCTATGGAGTCTCGTTTGGTGTCCAATCCTGTGCATGTTCCAATTCTATGGAACATTTTGTACAATTGGATCTTGGGCAACAGTAAACCTGATGGAGCTGAGCTACGTGGCTATTATAGCGGTCTCCGAAACTTTGGCTGAACTTCAAAACAAGTGCAGTACGACGATCAGATCGACCATCGACTGGCTTGACAAGGTCGGCCTTAAAATTGCGGCGCACAAAACTGAGTGTTTGCGCCGAAAATCGCCGCTTGCAAGTAGGCAGCATATCGGCGTAAACAGTGCGAGAGTAACAAAGGGCTCTCGCGCTCTTTTATCCATTAGCATGTTAAGTTAGGCTTAAGGAAATGAAATCATGTAAAAGGTCCCAGTTGAAAAAAATATAACGGAAGTGAACGCCACGCGCCCCGCATTGTCTACTTTTATTTCGAATTGTTTTCGCGTCGGTTTATTTCGAATTTCACAGCATTTTCGCCTCCACCAACGATCCCCCATCACAGAAGAAAGATCCGACTGCCGCCGCCATAAACATTGGTCCTTCGAGCCGGATGATTTCATTTTTGGACTTTGGTCACTGGATTAGCATCCCCCCACTCCGCTCGAATCCAAGGAAAACGGCATCTCGTCAGGATCCCCAACAGATAAGTACTACATTTTTTACTTATTTAACATAAGCAGAGGGCTGTGTGCAATTTTTCCTGTATGAAAGGAGAGATCTCTTCTCCTTTCTAACCTCGCAATTTGCGACCGGCATCTCTGTATGTACATATGTGCTGCATTTGTATACACATACCTACTTACAGACGACTGCCATCTTCCAAAGTTTTCCATACATATATACATATGTATGAAAAAGACAAATTACACACAGTTTTATCCATTGTATTTTTATTTGCAAACCTCTGCCACATATATGTACGTATCTTCTCCTACCACCTTTTTGAACAAAGGTACATACAATCTCCTTAAATAAATTAAAATATAATATATATAAATATAAATATATATATAAAAATATAAAATATATATATATATATATATATATATAAATATAAAATATATATATATATATACTTACGTTGCCCATTAAAATACATTGCCAAGGTCCCAACCTCTAGCGGCAATTGTATGTCCCAATTTAATATAAAAAAAGATAACACTCGCTTTCCAATTTTTCCATTGCATTTATTAAAAATATCAATAAATTTGACCGGCAGCAATATTTCGGCTGCACCGGCACAACAAACACACATAAGCTTATTATTAATTTGACACACATTTAAATACTACATTACATTCTCTACACATATTCAGTTCCCTTTTAAAAAAAAAAAATATATATATAACTATAACATATATAACACTGAAATTATAAATAATTTAATTCTATTTAGGTACGCTTTTTGTTCTTGTTTACCTTTTTTCGCCTTAGTGGTCGCAGTTCCCCTTAGTGATCGCAGTTCGATCACAATCGACCGACCACCACTTTTTTCCATTCACTCAGTGTTATCGTTCCAGGGCTGCACTAGCTCAAATATTAAATATCACTTAGTTGGCAACCGTGACTTTTAAAATCACATATTTTTTATTTATCGTCTCATTGTGCACTGTTGTTGTGGTATAACAAAGCTCTGCAACGTTGCAAAAATTATCGAATATATTTTCCTCCGTCTGAGAAAATATATCCTAATAATAAAAAATTATTTATTTATTTTTTGCATTTCTTTCTCTCAGAATTTCATGAAGAGTATAATAATTGTTTCGATAGTTATTATTACTCATTAAAATATATCGATAATTATAAAAATAATAATTATATTATTTTTTTTGCAATCTTTTCAAAAAAAAGCGTGTTGCCTTGTAACTCATCAACAAATTCCTCGCACAATAGTCTCGATAAAATTCCGTTCTATTTGTATAACATTCTTTTTTATTGTTGAAACAAGAAATTCTGCTCGACCGATTTTTTCTACGCTCTTCTGTTTCACGTTTCTGGCTCCGTCACCAGCATCAATTGCATTTCTTTTCGCTTTTTTGAAAGCTTGTTATGCCAATTGATAGTGGTAAAGACACCAAGAAACACCTTATTGTACCCACGACTACGCAAAGACGCTCCAGCTCTCTTTCAAGTTCCCTTCTTGGTAGAACACCTTCTCCAGCCCCTATCCGGAAGGTTTCAACTCCGGCCACATCAAAGGTTACTCAGGTACCAAAAATTTCGGTGCACAATCCTCCAATCACTCGTTCAGTTGGTCATTAAATTTCACTGGCAAAAAAAAATGGTACTCCAAGAGTTCATTAACGCTTCCGATAAGCTCATGCAGTTTGAAGCTAGGATTCAAAATTCTCCTACATCCCCACTTCACACTCACAGAGTGCGTCTTGAGCAGCTTCGGTCTATATGGAGCTCATATATGAACTCTGTTCCAATTCATTGTTTCAAACGGAGACAAATGTTGAGGACAAGATCGCCATGCAAGCCCGGTTGACCACTGCTACTCTATATACGAGGAACTTGCCTCTCAGTTAAATGAGAGTATAGAGACCGCAACAGCTCCCACTCCAGCACCTGCAGCACCACAAGTAGCCTCCCACCCATGAAGCTACTGGTCACCACCATTCGATGCTGGAGTTTTCAGCGGTGACTACGTTAAATGGCCAACTTTCCGTGATCTCTTCACAGCGGTCTACATTTCCGATCCTGGCTTAAGTCAGATCGAAAAACTATTCCACCTTAATGCTAAGACCAGTGGAGAAGCGAAGGCAATCGTGTCCAAATCCCCTCTCACGAATGAGGGTTTCTCGTCTGCTTGGAAAAACTTGACGGACAGGTTCGAAAATAAGAGGCTGTTAGTGAACAGCCAACTTAAGATCCTTTTCAACCTTCCGTCAGTTTCTCATGAGTCTGGAGCCGCCATCCAAATCCTTCAAAGCACTATTCAAAGTTGCTTGACGGCTCTAGACCACTCCAAAATCAGCACAGAGAACTGGGATTGCCTTCTTGTCTTCCTATGCTCGTTTAAACTCCCAAGGCTGACGTTGTCACTCTGGGAGCAGTCCGTACAAAATAAGGCTGAAATTCCGTCGTGGAAGGAAATGTCAGACTTCCTTTTTAGAGCGCTATCGCACATTGGAAGCGATAGAGGACGTACAACCCAGTACAAGCGCGCAGACTAATGCCAAACCTGCTCGAAAGGAGCCTCCTACGAGGAAGGTCAACTCCTTTGAGACAAAGGTTGTAGGCAAACCACAAACCTGCAAACATTGCTCAAAAGAGAACCATCCTATACGTCTGTGTCCGCTCTTTCTCCAAATGGCTGTTGATGAAAGGTCCAATTTCATCAAACAGCAGAAGTTGTGTCTAAACTGCTTCGCAAGAGGACACATCCTTAAAGATTGCACGAGTCAACATAATTGTTTTACGTGCAAAGGTCGCCATAACACACTCCTGCATCGTTACACCCCTCCTACTGCGTCCTCTTCAGCAGATTCTGCACCAACTCCCCAAAATTCGAATATACAGTCCACTCCTTCAACGACTAATATTCAAAACTACTTCACGGCGAACACACAAGGTGTTTTTCTCGGCACTGCTCATATAAACGTTTGCCATTCGGGCATGACTTATAAGGCACGTGCACTGATCGATCCAGGATCAGAGGCTACGTTCTTCTCCGAACGGATGTTCAACATCGTAAAGCCCTCCTACCAAGCCGTGCAAGTTCAAGTAGCTGGCTTAAATGAAGCTGTCTCAGCCAATCTTCAGAAGTTATGCCACTTACAGATTGGCTCTCCGATCACTCCCAGGTTACAGCTAGAAACTGCAGACTTTGTTCTTCCTCAATTGGCGGGTAACCTTCCATCCTACTCAATGTCCAAAGATCTTCTGAAGGACCTGCCAAACCTCCAACTCGCTGATCCGCACTTCCACCAGAGCTCTCAGATAGACGTGCTCTTAGGAGCCGAAATCCTCCCATCTATTATGAAGAGTGGCTCTGTATCCAAAAGTTGTGGAACCCTGCTCGGTCAAGAGACCATATTCGGCTGGGTCCTCACTGGACCAGTAGCCCAGTCGAATTTTTCGACCGTGTCATCCTTTACCACAAGGATCAAGATCAGCAAAGAGCAAAGGCTTGATGATCTTCTCACAAAGTTTTGGGTTGTGGAAGATCTACCAGCCAAGCTGGTAAAAGTTTCTGATTCAGCGTGTGAAAACAACTTTCTCCGCACCACATCAGACGGTTGCGCAGAAAAGCCTCGTAAACGAGGTCGTAAGCCTGGGTGCAAAAGTCAGCTTAAACACCTAGAATTTACTGAACTTGCAACGTCATCGGCTACACAAGCTAATCCTCCAAAGAAATCGAGTGTCCCAAAACTTCCTAGTCCATCACATCTATCTACAGATTCAACGAATAACACCTCATCCTCTAAGCATATAGAACCACTTAATTTCACAAATGTTGACCAATCAAATGGTACAAAGATGAGCGACGGCTCTCTTCGCAACGCAACAACGCTTACTTTTCCGTCGTCTCTGCGGGACCGAACCGCAGGCGGTCAATCACCCCCAACCTGACAGCTGATCTTTCTCTCTTAACACGCGACAGTGAACGCTCTTGCTCCCCGTCGCCGTCGCTACTATCTATCGGGTCGACGCAATCCGACCGCCCGCGATCGGCAACTCCCGACCCTCTAAACGAACACCTGCTTACAGCGAACGTCCAAGAACGATCTTGCTCTTTGTCTCCCTTACCAACAAAATCTGCTCACACCAAGCAAAGAGAACAGAACTTAGCTGTAACAGCAAGCACCAACTCTTCAATTGTCGCGACCACCTCAATAACTAAAACAACACCGATGCCGACTGCCCGCTCAACACATACAAACACAACGAAAGCTGCGCAGACAGCAAAACAAACCGCAACTAACGAAAACGAAAACGCAAAGCCGGCCATACAGACTGGAATGGATCGCTACATCCAAATCAAACGTAAGCAAAGCCCCCAAAAAAATGTAAATAAACCAAAAATCACACGCGCCAACGCCAGCACAACTTTAGGCGAAGTACCGAACAATGCCAACAGGTTTGACATTTTGGCAGACACTATTGAAGACCTGCCCGTTGAAGCTGATGGAAGCGACAAAAATAAGCCAAAGCCACCATCAATTTTTGTACGTGAGAAAAGCTCTAGTACATTTGTAAACAATGTAGTAAAGCTCATAGGTGACGCAAATTTCCACATAATTCCCTTAGTTAGGGGCAACATCCACGAAACTAAAGTTCAAACCAAGTCTGAACAACACTTCAGAGCCTTAACCAAGTACTTAGATGAAGGGGAAAAAAGCTATTACACATACCAGCTAAAAAGCAGCAAGGGTCTGCAAGTCGTCTTAACGGGCATAGAGCCTGATGTAACACCAGACGAAATAAAGCTGGCGCTACAGGATAAAGGATTTACCGCAAAATCAGTCTTCAACATCTTCAATAAAAATAGACAGCCGCAACCACTCTTCAAGGTGGAACTTGCACCAGAAGCAAAGATGCCAAAAAGAAACGATGTGCATCCAATCTACAAACTGCAATTCTTACTACATCGTAGAAGAACCTCATAAACGCAACAATCTGGTACACTGTATGAACTGCCAAGAATACGGCCACACAAAGTCTTACTGTAAGCTGCGCCCAGTGTGCGTAGTCTGTGGCGAGCTCCATGACAAAGCCAGCTGCAGTGCACCCAAAAAAGACTCAAGCGGAAAAAGGTGCGGCAACTGTGGAGGCAATCACACAGCCAACTACAGAGGCTGCCCAGTATACAAAGATCTCAAAAGCCGCATTGACCAGCGCGTAGCCACTGTACGCTCGCAAAACGCACCGATCACAAAAATACCCCCCAAACACAACCCAGAAGTTTTCTTCTCTACCGCAGCCAGATCCTCACTTGGTACAGGATTCGTTACCAAAAACGCGTCATATGTAAGCGCTCTAAGATCAGGTCTAGAGCCCCCAGCCTCCAATGCGCCATGTTCACAATCCAAATATGTGGACTTCAATCCGGTACAAGACAAAAAGCCAACGGAACGATAACAAAACAATTTCGAAGAAATGATACAAACCCTGCAGCAGAGCATGGCGGAGTTTATGGCGTTTATGCGGACAACCATGCAAGATCTAATGCGTAATCAAAACATGTTGATACAATTGCTTGTATCACAACATTCAAAATAATCATCTTCTTGGCCTCGCTAAGAATCTCTACGTGGAACGCCAACGGCGTTTCACAGCACAAACTTGAGCTAGCTCAATTCCTTCTCGAAAAGCACATCGACGTAATGCTACTTTCGGAAACACACCTCACAAACAAATATAACTTCAACATAAAAGGATATATTTTCTACGGAACCAATCACCCTGATGGTAAGGCCCACGGCGGGACCGGGATTTTGATAAGTAGCCGTCTTAAGCACCACTGTCATATTGAGACTGGCAAAAACTATCTACAAGCAACATCAATAAAAATTCATTTGGATAATGGTAACCAGCTTACCTTAGCCGCCGTTTACTGGCCACCTCGTTTCACTTTATCTGAAGACCAACTTATGGAATTCTTCAACTCACTTGGAGAACATTTTATAGCAGCCGGGGACTACAATGCCAAGCACACACACTGGGGGTCTCGACTCGTGAATCCAAAAGGAAAACAGCTCTACAATGCCATTATAAAAGCAAACAACAAGCTCGACCACGTTTCTCCTGGCACACCTACATACTGGCCAACTGACCCCAAAAAACTACCAGATCTAATTGATTTCGCAGTCACCAAAAACATTCCCCGTAATCTGATAAGCGCCGAGTGCCTCTCAGACCTATCATCTGACCACTCGCCCCTCCTAATAAATCTGCTCCGACACCCAGAACCAGCAAACCACTCTTACATGTTGACTTCAGATAAAACCAACTGGCTCACTACAAAAAATACATAAGCTCACATATTGAGCTTAACCCACCCCTTGAAGCTGAAGCTGACATTGATAGTATTGTTAACTCACTGGAGTCAATCATCGTTGCTGCAGCTCGCTGCTCAACGCCGCAAACAGTAAGCAAAATTACAAATCACAAAAAAACCAACCTGCAAATCGAACAACTTGTTCTCGAAAAACGGCGCAAACGGCGAGAATGGCAGACCTCCAGATCACCGTCGGCGTAACAAAAGTTAAAAGATGCCACACGCAAACTTACAAAAGCTTTAAAGCAAGAAGAAGAGCTTGCCCAACGTACTTATATCGAAAAATTATCTACATCCAGTACAAAAAACTCACTGTGGAAAGCTCACCCAACTCTTGGCTCACCCACAGTACCACTGGTCCCAATTAGAAACCACACAGGTGGCTGGGCCCGTAGCGACAAAAATAGAGCCAGTACATTTGCCACTCATCTTCAAAAAGTCTTCCAACCGAATTCTGCAACAAACAAGTTCGAAATTCCGCCCGCATCAGACGACTCCCAGCTTCATCACGCTCCAGTTGTGTTTCGCTCAAACGACATCTCTAAAATCATCAAAGAACATCTGAACCCAAAAAAATCTGCAGGGTGCGACCTAATTACCCCTAAGATGATTATTGAGCTGCCTTACTGTGCCGTATGCAGCATTACCCAGCTCTTCAATGCCATCAACAAACTTGGCTACTTTCCAGGAAGATGGAAAAAGTCAATAATAATAATGATACCTAAGCCGGGAAAAGATCACACTGTTCCATCGTCGTACAGACCCATAAGCCTTCTATCCTGCTTATGTAAACTTTTTGAAAAATGCCTACTGTCTCTGACTATTACTCCATCCCTGAACACGCAATACCAGCTCACCAATTTGGCTTTCGTGAAAAACACGGAACTATTGAGCAAGTTAACCACATAACATCAGAAATACGAAACGCATTTGAAAAATGGGAATACTGCTCTGCGATATTTCTTGATGTTTCGCAGGCATTCGACAGAGTTTGGCTGGACGGTCTGATGTATAAAATCAAAACAACACTTCCAAACAACACTCACAAACTGCTAGAGTCGTACCTCTACAACAGGAAGTTTGTAGTGAGGTGCAACACTGCGATATCCGACGAACACAGTATTGAAGCCGGTGTCCCACAAGGCAGCGTACTAGGCCCAACACTATACGTCCTATTCACAGCAGACATCCCTACAAGTAGCAACCTGACAGTTTCAACATTTGCGGATGACACAGGTATTCTCAGCCGCTCCAGATGCCCAATCAAAGCATCATCTCAGCTAGCCATCTACCTGGTCGACGTGGAAAAGTGGTTATCCGACTGGCGTATAAAGGTAAACGAACAAAAATGCAAGCAAGTAACTTTCACCCTTAACAGGCAAGATTGTCCACCGCTCACGCTGAACAACGTCGCACTTCCAACAGCAAACGAAGTGACGTACCTGGGAGTACACCTCGATAGAAGACTAACTTGGCGCCGACACATCGAAGCCAAGAGAACTCACTTAAAACTGAAGGCCAACAGCCTTCATTGGCTTATCAACTCCCGCTCACCACTCAGTTTGGACTTCAAGGTGCTACTCTACAACTCAGCGCTAAAACCAATCTGGACTTACGGCTGCCAGCTATGGGGAAATGCCAGCAACAGCAATATCGATATCATCCAGAGAGCCCAGACGAAGATATTGTGAACTATCACCGGGGCACCGTGGTATGTTCGAAACGCCAACATTCACAAAGATCTAAACGTGCCACCTGTAAAAGACGAAATTGCGGAAAAAAAGGAAAAGTACCTTAACAAGCTATCAACGCATCCTAACCAGCTTGCGAGGAGGCTAACTAGGCTAAGCAGCCGATCACGCCTACGTCGAAACGACTTGCCAACCCAGCAGTAATTTTTTTTTTTAGGGCCGCTTTTATAATACAGTTCAAGAAATGTACTGATAATTAGTACGAGGGTCGTTTGATAAGTCCGTGACTTTTTGAATAAAATATATTTTTTTCGTCAAAGAAGCGTTTTATTTCTCAACATAATCTCCTTTTAGCTCTATACATTTAGTCCAGCGTTTTTCCAATTTTTTTATTCCTTCCAAATAATAGGTTTTCTCAAGGCCCTCAAAATAGTCGTTTGTTTCTGTGATGACCTCTTCATTTGACCCGAATCTCTTACCGCCGAGCCATTTCTTCATGTTTGGAAACAAAAAATAGTCACAGGGGGCTAAATCTGGAGAATATGCTGGATGGGGTAGCAGTTCGTAGCCCAATTTATGAAATTTTGCCATGCTGACTACACACGTGTGCACCCGTGCATTGTCCTGATGGAACAGCACTTTTTTTCGCCAAATGCGGTCGTTTCTGCTTCAAATCAATATCGAATCTGTCCAAAAGCTCTGAATAATATTCGCCGGTGATCGTTTTACCCTTTTCAAGGTAATCGATGTGAATGATACCTTGTGCATCCCAAAAAACTGTGGCCATGACCTTGTTGGCCGACAGACCCACCTTGGCCTTCTTTGGTGCACGTTCACCCGGAGAAACCCACTGTCTTGATTGTTCTTTGGTCTCTGGTGTGGTGTGGTGGATCCATGTTTCGTCTACGGTAACGAAACGGCGCAAAAATTCGTTTGGATTGCGGTTGAACATCGCCAAACACTCCTTTGAAATGGTCACACGGTTGCGCTTATGGTCGTGTGTGAGCAATCGCGGCACCCATCGCGCGGAAAGCTTTTTCATGTCCAAATATTCATGTAAAATGTGATGTACCCGTTCAGTTGAGATGCCTACAGCCTCAGCTACCTCACGCACTTTCATTCTCCGATCATCCAATATCATTCCATGGATTTTGTCGACGATTTCTGGCATGACGACCTCTTTTGGGCGACCTGAACGTTCGGCATCACTTGTACTGGTACGACCACAACGGAACTCAGTAAACCATTTCTTAACCATTGAAATTGATGGTGCAGAGTCCCCATAATATTTATCAAGTCTTTCCTTGGTTTCGGTGATGGATTTTTTACGCAAAAAATAATGCTTAATTAGCACACGAAATTCACTTTTTTCCATTTTCGTTAAAATTCATGAGATCGTCTGCTTTCAATGCCTATAAAACGCAAACCAAAAAACGCAGCTTTCTCAAAATTTTACAGTCAGCTGTTAATCGATAACTGCTGACAGGAGCAGTGTTGTATTTAGAGCAGGTGCGCGGCAAATACAAAAAGTCACGGACTTATCAAACGCCCCTCGTATTTACACGTAAGATTTGTTAACTTGTTGTTAATTTAGTTTAAAAGATTCAACAAATAAAAGCTACAAACTGAAAAAAAAAAAAAAAATGGTACAAAAAGAACGTGTTTATCGTACAATTATAATTCCAATGAAGTCGGTGAAGTCCAAGCAGGCAAAACATATAATGAAACTTTGAAATTACCGAAAATTAAAGAGAAAAGAGGAATACCTCAAAGAGTTGCACAACGCTCCAAATGGCAACTCCCAACGAGAAACCTCCAAGTCGGCGATATGGTGGTTGTCAAAGAAGACAATCTTCCAGTCAACGAATGGCGTCTGGGCCGAATCCACGCTACACATCCTGGCGCGGATGATATTGTCCGCGTGGTAGACATCCTAACCACCCGTGGCGTTATCAAAAGGCCAGTAACAAAATTAGTCCTACTTCCTTTAGAGGACACAGTCCAGACACCCTCCCAACCTTGTGTTGTCCATCAGTGGATAAATGTTCTCCAAATACTAATCCATATATCCACCTTCTCCTTTCCAGATTAGTAAGATGGCACCAACATAGGCACACACACCAGCGAAACCAAAAGGGGTAAACTCCTTCAGATGCCGCGTATGCAGAGGAGTCCACGCCCTGAAGAAGTGCCAGAGATTCCTGCGTCTGGCTGCGGAGAAGCGTCTTCGGGCAGTGTTAATCAACAAATACTGCCTGAACTGCCTTGCCCATGAACACTCGAAGGGTTCATGTCGCAGTGGAGGCACCTGTCATACATGCGGCGAGGGCCACCACACGCCGAGAGCCAAGAGACACAGGCAACCTTGCCATCCGTGACGCCTCTTCCACCTTTGGAGTCCCTAGCGACGTCCCCATCTGTGGCGATCAGCATGATGCCAACCGCCATAGTCAACCTGGACATGGCCGGCAAGATCTTCGAGGTGCGTGTGCTGTTGGATGCGTGCAGCCCACACAGCCGCATGCCCACCTCATTGGCAATGGCTTTTGGCCTTTCCGCCGAAAATGGGTTTTGCCGAGCCCTGTTCAGGTCGAGGGCCTCGCCAGAGTTCTCCATCACAGTGACTCTAAAGATGGAAGATGTGCAGATCAGGACTCCGGCACAAAAGGTGAACAAGGAGCTCCAAAGCAGCTATCCGGGCATCACGCTAGCGGACACTCGATGCCATGTGCCAAGCAGAGTATCCATCGTTCTGGGGGCCGACGTCTATGGTGACGTACTCCTCCCAGGGCTGGTTCCATCCCACGGTGGTTTGCCGTTGGTCCAGAACACTCTGTTTGGCTTGGTATTATCCGGTGTCCTTAAGACGTAGTCCGCCAGCGCCCATCAAGCCCCTCCAGCGGCCTCCAAAAAGATTCCGGCCCCAGCTATTTGCAATAGTATTGCAAGGGGGGCGGGATGTTTGCGCCAAAACTCGCCGCCTGAAAGTAGGCAGCATATCGGCGTAAACAGTGCGAGAGTCACCAAGGGCTCTCGCGCTCTTTTATCCATTAGCATGTTAAGTTAGGCTTAAGTAAATGAAATCATGTAAAAGGTCCCAGTTGAAAAAATATAAGTGAAGTGAACGCCACGCGCCCCGCATTGTCTACTTTTATTTCGAATTGTTTTCGCGTCGGTATATTTCGAATTTCACAGCATTTTCGCCTCCACCAACGATCCCCCATCACAGAAGGAAGATCCGACTGCCGCCGCCACAAACACTGAGGATGTTTAGATGAGCAGCAGAAAAGCCGTGGAGAACATGCAGGTCTCGGTAAACGGGATTCAAGTGGTTTCAATAGAATCACTGTTATACTTGGGTGTCCTGACAGACCGTAGGATCACATTCAAGGAACATGCAATTTATGCGAGTCGGAAGTCAGCACTCACATCTGCTGTTTGGCAAGAGTAATGCCCAACGTGGGGGGACCCAAAATGCCTGCAAGGAAGATGCTGGTGGCAGTTGCAAAGTCATCGCTACTCTATGCCGCACCAATCTGGAGCAGTGCAACGAACAAACGTTTGTACACCAAAGGCGGACGGTCTGTAACACAGACTATGGCCCTTAGGCTCATTAGGGGTTTATACAATATCCGAGGACGCAGCTCTAGCTCTGGCAAACATGCCTCCAATTGACCTGGAGATAAAATCACTTGGCCTAACTCGTCATGGCGTTACTTGGGAGATGGCTCAAAGGTGGCTGCTTGGAGAACCATCGGAATGGGCAGAGTGTGCACAAAGTCCTTGACTTCCACCTTACCCAGTTCCTCACGGATCATGGTTGTTTCCGAGCTTTCCTGTTTCGGTTCCGCGACGTAGGGTCACCCCAGTGCCCCTTCTGCACTGACGAGTTCTGCACTGCTCCAGGTTCCATTCGGAAAGGGTTCAGCTAGTAGCGCTGTCCGGAGATCCTCTCAGCCCAAGAGGTTTTCTAGGTAAAATCATCATTATTTCCTAGTGAACAGACGTGTTTGTTTTTTATTGCGCTTTGAATTTTCGGTGTTTTCACTTAAATTAACTTTAAACCCGAAATTTAACTATAGCCCGTTCACGACGCGTGTGCATGCTCAAGCCAAAGTCTTCAGTTAGAGTCATCCATCTCCCTCTAATTGACCAGCCATGCACGCCAGGGACCCAGCCGTTGATTTCGTTCAACAATCCCCCAATAGTAACGAGGTCTTCGGCTCAATCGGTTTTGCTTCCTGATAATGTCATTGAGTGTGTGCAACCTGTGACGCCCATAATTTCCGACAAGTCCGCTGTGGTCTCGTTGCCCGTGCCACAGTTAATAGTTTTACCGAAGGCGTGTTCAAGTTCTGGTTTACCAGAAGAGAACCTATGCTCTGGAGTTATACCTGAGGCGCCTAAAAAGATTCTAGGTGTTCCACAAAGGAAACAAATTTTTGTTTCCAGGCTTGCCCCTGACCACACATCAAATGATGTAACAGGCTATATTCAAGGCAAAGTTAATTCCTTGGATATTAAAGTGGAAAAATTCAAGTTTTGTTATGAGAGGGACATATTATCCTTCAAAATAAGTGTCCCTAACGAACCCCTGGGCATTATATACTCGGCGATCCTTAGGTACTCTAGGATGCCCATATTCCTCATTACGCTGAGGATTATCGGCCATTTTGCTGTGTTGAAGGCGTTCTTCACGTTCAGAGTGACTATTGCGCAGTACTCCTTCCTGCCTTCCAACCATCTGTCGCCTTCGAGGGCGGACCTCACTATGTTCACCACCACGGAGAGCGCGTCTAGTGCTTCTTCGCTTTCGGAATCCGTATTGATGCCTCCCTAGACCGTTCGGGCTCTCGGTTGTTCTCCAATGGCATCCGTTGATGATTAACGGATTCCAGTACCCGTAGTTTGTCTTGAAATCGCTGAACCTGTGCCTCCCGTGCAGCCAAGAGTTCGACCAAATTCTTTTCATGCCTCCGATACTCTTCCTCCAAAGAGATAGCATTCTTAAGATCTGCTGAGAGATCGTTGTATTATTTTTCGAGTATCTTATAGCGATTCGCCTGATCATTTTTAGCATTCTTCGGTTTCGTTTGGGCATCCTTCAACTCGTGATAGTTTTGCAACTTTGCCTTGTATTACTTTTGCTTGGTCCGCAAGGACTCATTCTTCTTCTCCAGTTTCGTTACTTGTTCCGCACGTGCATACAACGCATTTTGCAGTTCGCTCTTGGTACTCTTTAGCGTGCGATAGTCGCACATACAATCTCTATTCTCTTTGAGTTCCTCATCTAAATTTTTCTTTCCTTCCTCCAGTTTCTCGATTCGTTTTGTTTTGGCATTCAAAGCACTTTGCAGTTCGCTGTTGGAATTCTCCAGCTTGTGGTAGTCGCACATACGGTCTGTAATCTGTTTGAGTTCCTCATCTACATTTTTTTTTTTTCTGCAGTTTCTCGATTCGTTTTGTTTTGTCATCCAACGCACTTTGAAGTTCGCTATTGGAATTCTCCAGCTTGTAATAGTCGCACAGACGGTCTGTACTCTGTTTGAGTGCCTCATCTTCATTTTTCTGTTTTTTTTCGTTTCTCGATTCGCTTTGTTTTGGCATCCAACGCACTTTGAAGTTCGCTTTTGGAATTCTGCAGCTTGTAATAGTTGCACAGACGGTCTGTAGTCTGTTTGAGTTCCTCATCTACATTTTTCTTTTCTTTCTGCAGTTTCTCGATTGGCTTTGTTTTGGCATTCAAAGCAATATTCAGTTCACAGTTCATGTTCAATAGCTTACGATACGAGTCTTTCCATTTTCCAGTCGCTCTGATTTTGCTTCAAAAAAATTTTCAGTTTAGAATTGACATCCATTATTTCATGTTCAAATTTTCACCTTGCTTGAGCAGCTCGCAAAGATCATTCTTCTCAATCACCAGTAGATCGACAAGTTTTACTTGGGCATTCAACGCATCTTGCAGTTTGCTTTTTGTGTTCATCAACTTGAGGAGCTCACAGCTCTTGTCATCAGCCTGTTTGATCTCTTCAACTTTGATCTCATTTTGCAGTTTTTCGGATAGTTTCTGTCGTGCATCCAATGTATTCTGCAATTCGTTTTGGATTTCTTTCAACTTGAAACATTGGGACTTCCATTCTTCAGCCTGTTTGAGATGCTCATGTTGTTGTTTCTTCAACTTATTTCGCAGTTCGCTGTTCTTTTTCTTTATGTTCTGGTAGAAACCCAAACGCTCTCCTTTCATTCTGACTTCTTCATGTAGTTGAAAATTTTCAAATTGCAGATTCTCGAAGCTTTTCTCTTGTAATTCTAAGGAATCCTTCAAAATTCTCTTTTCAGTCTCCATTTTTCGAGTAGCTTTACTTTTGCATCCGATATTTCTTTAGGTTGTCTGTTGATTTTTATTAACTTTGAGTAGTCACACTTGCAATTATCCAACTGCTTTTTGTACTCCTCATCAAACTCTGTCTTCTCTTTCTCCAGTTCCTCCATTTTTTGTAACGCATTGTTCAGTTTGCGTTTGGCTTTTATTAACTGGAGATGTATGGAATTAAAATTTTATAGCCGATTTACGCTGTGTATTTAATTGAGTCTTCAGCTCCATGATCTCTTGATCCCTATCGCTTTCACCTGCACTTAGCATTTGAGTACGGTTTATTGGTGGAGTGCCTCCTTACACCAGATACGGACGGAATGCAAGAAGACGCGCGCAACGAGCCAGAGAAGCCCCTCATCACGGGGAACTACTAGAAGTATTGAAAACTTAACGCAATGAGCTCAAGCACGGAATATCGGCGGCCAAAGCGCGTGCCTATAAGGATCTACTGGGGTGTGTGGATGACGATCCTTGGGGACTAGCTTATAAAATTGTAAGCAAAAAGCTAGGCAGGGGGGAGAGTCTTCCTGATGAACCCCAGATACTGTCCAGTATCGTGTTTGAACATTTCCCTATGCAGACCACCTTATGGCAACCGAGAGTAAAATCACCAGCCTTTCTCTTTCCGGAAGTCACCGTATGCGAAGTCGTTGAGCCAGCGAAACGGATCAAGCCCAACAAGGCTCCAGGCCTGGATGGGATCCCGGGAGTGGTCATCAAGGCAGTGGCTCTGGAGAGACCTGAAATCTTTAGAGACACATTCCATTCCCTAAGAAGTGGAAAAAACAGAAGCTGTTTCTATTTTGAAACAGGAAAGGATAATCTCATCCTGCATTAGTTTCAAGTTCGAATTTGCACCCTGCTTGAGCAGCTCGCAAAGATCATTCTTCTCAATGGCCAGTAGCTCGACAAGTTTTACTTGGGCATTCAACGCATCTTGCAGTTTGCTGTTTGTGTTCATCAACTTGAGGAGCTCACAGCTCTTGTCATCAGCCTGTTTGACCTCTTCAACTTTGATCTCATTTTGCAGTTTTTTGGATAGTTTCTGTCGTGCATCCAATGTATTCTGCAATTCGTTTTGGATTTCTTTCAACTTGAAACATTGGGACTTCCATTCTTCAGCCTGTTTGAGATGCTCATGTTGTTGTTTCTTAAACTTATTTCGCAGTTCGCTGTTCTTTTTCATTATGTTCTGGTAGGAACCCAAACGCTCTCCTCTCATTCTGACTTCTTCATGTAGTTCAAAATTTTCAAATTGCAGATTCTCGAAGCTTTTCTCTTGTAATTCTAAGGAATCTTTCAAAATTCTGTTTTCTGTCTCCATTTTTTCGAGTAGCTTTACTGTTGCATCCGATGTTTCTTTAGGTTGCCTGTTGATTTTTATTAACTTTGAGTAGTCACACTTGCAATTATCCAACTGCTTTTTGTACTCCTCATCAAGCTCTGTCTTCTCTTTCTCCAGTTCCTCCATTTTTTGTAACGCATTGTTCAGTTTGCGTTTGGCTTTTATTAACTGGAGATGTATGGAATTACAATTTTTAGCTGTTCTATGCTTCTTATAAAGCCGTTTCCTCGTATCCTGGAAACTCTTGCTTAATGTGCTGTTGGAGGACTTTAATTTGTTGAGCTCCTGACGAAGCTTTTTCACATTATTCTGCAGTTCTTCTAGTTTTTTCTTTTGTACATCGAAGTTCTCTTGAAGCTCTGTGTTGGCAACTTTAACTGAAGATAGTCTGATCTGCAATCTTCGACCAGTTTCACTCTTTGTTTTAGTTCTTCTAGTTCTCTCCTAAGTACATCGAATTTTTTTTGCTGCTTTGTGTTGAAAACGTCTAGGTGAAGATAGTCTGTTGTGCAGCCTTTAGTTTGCTCAAGTATCTCCAGTTGATCTTTCCTTTCATTCTCCAATTTAAATATTTGTGGACGTAGTACATAAATGTTCTCACCAAGTTCATGATTACAATTCTTCAAAATGATATATTTATTTTTCAACATTTCAAACTGTTCGCACTCCTTGTACAGATTTGTATTATCATTCATCAGACTTTCGATTTCTCTCTCTTGCTCTGCCAGTGAATACTTCAATTGCATGTGATCATTCTCGAGATTCCAAATATTTGTATTGATTTCCGCCTGCAGAGTTTTATTCTGATCTTAAAATGTCTGGAGTATTTTCTCCTTTTCATCCAGTTCACTTTGTAGCTTTCTGTTGAGTTCTTTCAGTTCATCATTATTGGATTTCCAAATATTCTTATTAGTTTCCGCCTGCAGAGTTTTATTCTGATATTTAAATGTCTGGAGTATTTTCTTCTTTTCATCCAGTTCACTTTGTAGATTTCTGTTGAGTTCTTTTAGTTGATCATTATCGGATTTCTAAGGAACCCTCTTCAGTTGCTCATCTGATGTATCTATTTTATTGTCTTTGCGCAATGATCCTTTTATACGCAATTTCTTTAGCTGCTTCTGCACCTTCTTGTTCCTGTGACCTTAATTGTGTACTCCTTAGCACTACGTATTTTAAGGAAGTTATTTAGTTACTTATTTAGATCGGCTTCGGTTTTTGCGCTCAGTTTGAGTTCAGCACATTCGGACTAACTTTAGCCAGTTGCTGCTCCCTCTGCAATGAGCGTGTTTGCCCAACCTCATGCACTTTCTGCTGCTTGGCTGTTTGACGATTTCTTGGGGTTTTGGTGGATGATGAACATGTTGATGCCGGTTTGATTGGCAAGTTAACTTTCTCTCTTTTTGGCTGCTTCTGCTGTTCCTCGGGCAGCGATTCGTTACTGTCCCTTGGCGCAGATGACTCCTGAACCAACCTTGGAATCTTGCTACTCGTTATATTAGATAATGGTCTCACAGCTGCCACTGTCTTGGATTGCTGCCCATCGTCGTCATGCGGCGCCTCGGCATGATGCTCCAGATGTGCTTGGAGTTTCTTTACCTCTTCCTGCGACGTAGCTAACTCATTATTTGACTTGTCGTCAGGCTCGTTCAGATTCTCATTCTCTCATTCTCCAGCTGCAACAGTTTGAATTGTCTCAATAGTCGCATTTGGATTACAGATAGGCCACTCCTGCGTCGCCGTGAGTTCAGTTTCTTCTTCAATCGCTTTATCGTAAACTTGCGATCACTGATCGCTCTGGCGCACTGCAGTTGCAGTTTCATGATTATCAGCTGGAGACTCCATGTCTCGTTTCCCAAGTCCGTTGTTAACATGAGCTTCTGCAACTGCTTGACCGCAGCTATTCTGACTTGTATGGAGAATTCCTCCTTCAATTCCTCGACCCATTCGGAGAATCCATAGGAAGCTTGACCAAATCTATTTAACTCTTGTCTGGCCATGAGAAGTTTGTCCACCTGCATATCGTTACTTGTCTGAAGATCGTTAAGTAGATGATCAAATTGAGTCCAAATATATATCATCTGATTGCAATTAGGCAGACTGAAGGCCATTTGCCTGTACAGGTCAGATGGTTTCGCTCCTTGGACAAGCATTTGTAGCTCATGCATAAGGATTTGAAATGGACATGCAACTTTGTAAAGCACAATTCGGAGTCGAGTGTTGAGTCATTCAAATCGATAGTTCCATTGTAAGTTCTTTTTAAAATTTCAAGCAAATTGATAGCCGATTTACGCTGTGCATTTAATTGAGTCTTCAGCGCCATGATCTCTTTATCCCTATCGCTTTCACCGGCACTTAGCATTCGAGTACGGTTTATTGGTGGAGTGCCTCCTTACACCAGTTACGGACGGAATGCAAGAAGACGCAACGAGCCAGAGAAGCCCCTCATCACGGGGAACTACTAGAAGTATTAAAAACTAAACGCAATGAGCTCAAGCACGGAATATCGGCGGCCAATGCGCGTGCCTATAAGGATCTACTGGAATGTGTGGATGACGATCCTTGGGGACTAGCTTATAAAATTGTAAGCAAAAAGCTAGGCAGGGGGAGAGTCCTCCTGATGAACCCCAGATACTGTCCAGTATCGTGTTTGAACTTTTCCCTATGCAGACCACCTTATAGAAACCGAGAGTAGAATCACCAGCCTCTCTCTTCCCGAAAGTCACCGTATGCGAAGTCGTTGAGCCAGCGAAACGGATCAAGCCCAACAAGGCTCCAGGCCTGGATGGGATCCCGGGAGTGGTCATCAAGGCAGTGGCGCTGGCCAGACTTGAAATCTTTAGAGACACATTCCAGCAGTGTCTACTAGAAGGGGTCTTCCCTAAGAAGTGGAAAAGACAGAAGCTGTTTTTATTGCTGCAGGAAACTACCGCCCTCTATGCATGTTAGATATACTGCGCAAATTATTTGCGCATACTGTATGCTCGCCTAGAGACCACAACCGAGAGTCCGAATGGCCTAGGGAGGCAGCAATACGGTTTCCGAAAGGGAAGAAGTACCTTAGATGCGCTGCCTGCGGTGGAGAACATTACGAGGGACGCTCTCAACGGCAACAGATGGTTAGGCGGCAGGAAATAGTACTGTGCAATCTGGACGTGAATAACGCTTTTAACACAGAAAAATGGCCTGTAATTCTCAGCGCAATGAGATATATGGGTATCCTGAAGTATCTAAGGATCGCTGTAGGCAGCTACTTCAGGGACCGAATCCTTTGCTACGATACGGTAGCTGGTCCGAAACTCTATGGACTCTCGTTTGGTGTTCCACAAGGATCTGTGCTTGGTCCAATCCTATGGAACATTTTGTACAATTGGATCTTGGGCAACAGTAAACCTGAAGGAGATGAGCTACACTGTTTTGCGGACCACGTTGCTATTACAGCGGTCTCCGAAACTTTGGCTGAACTTCAAAACAAGTGCAGTACGACGATCAGATCGACCATCGACTGGCTTGACAAGGTCGGCCTTAAAATTGCGGCGCACAAAACTGAGGATGTTTAGATGAGCAGCAGAAAAGCCGTGGAGAACATACAGGTCTCGGTAAATGGGATTCAAGTGGTTTCAATAGAATCACTGTTATACTTGGGTGTCCTGACAGACCGTAGGATCACATTCAAGGAACATGCAATTTATGCGAGTCGGAAGTCAGCACTCACATCTGCTGTTTGGCAAGACTAATGCTCAACGTGGGGGGACCCAAAATGCCTGCAAGGAAGATGCTGGTGGCAGTGGCAAAGTCATTGCTACTCTATACCGCACCAATCTGGAGAAACACAGACTATGGCCCTTAGGCTCATTAGGGGTTTTATACAATATCCAAGGACGCAGCTCTAGCTCTGGCAAACATGCCTCCAATTGACCTGGAGATAAAGTCACTTGGCCTAACTCGTCATGGCGTTACTCGGGAGGAGGCTCAAAGGTGGCTGCTTGGAGAACCATCGGAATGGGCAGAGTGTGCACAAAATCCTTGACTTCCACCTTACCCAGTTCCTCACGGATCATGGTTGTTTCCGAGCTTTCCTGTTTCGGTTCCGCCACGTAGGGTCACCCCATTGCCTCTTCTGCACAGACGAGTTCTGCACTGCTCCAGGTTTCATCCGGAAAGGGTTCAGCTAGTAGCGCTGTCCGGAGATCCTCTCAGCCTAAGAGGTTTTCTAGGTAAAATCATCATTATTTCCTAGTGAACAGACGTGTTTGTTTTTTATTGCGCTTCGAATTTTCGGTGTTTTCACTTAAATTAACTTCAAACCCGAAATTTAACTATAGCCCGTTCACGACGCGTGTCCATACTCTTTAAATTAGTCAAACTAATCTGTGTTTGCTAATTTTAGATTATATTTTTTTTCTGTTCTGTGCATTGGTTCTGCCTAGTTTGGTGCATTTCTTTTTATTTATTCTCTTTTCGGTAAGCGACGTAGTTGTTAGTGTTGTTTGTCACCGCTAATTTCTCTCTCTTCTTACCTCTCCTAATTCTTTGAGCGCGCCTAAGCTGCTCTCACGCTTTGCCGCTCTAGCTCTTATCTTTTTTATTACCTTTGTTCTCTCTACTCCCTGCTCTTTATGCGCGTTAATTTCTCTCTCTTGCGCTCATCCCTTTTCTTGTTTTGGTTTTCTTTTCTTTTTGGCTGATTTCATTTCTACAGTAGGTGTCCCCTATAATGGACATTTTAATTTGTTTCAAGAAATCCTGCCTTAAGCAGGTGACTGCCGTCCAGACTAGCATCTCGTGTTGGCTATGTGACAACGTAGAACACGTAAAGTGTGCTGGATATACTGGCCCGACGGCTGACGCCGTAGCCAATCGCACTGGGTTGCGTTATTGCTGTGATGTGTGTAGGGAGGTGGAGAACGAAATGTGTTCGTTTATGCGTCAAATGAAGACTGGATTTAGGGAACTGTTTGGAAGTTTTTGCAAACTTTCCGACCAGTTCTCTGCGCTTGATTCGTCTTTCAATAACCTTAAGGTATTGAATGAATCACCAAAGCGTAAGAAATACGCGCGAAAGCAAAAGTCTTCAGTTAGAGGTCTTCGGCTCAATCAGTTTTGCTTCCTGATAATGTCATTGAGTGTGTGCAACCTGTTACGCCCATAATTTCCGACTAGTCCGCTGTGGTCTCGTTGCCCGTGCCACAGTTAATAGTTTTACCGAAGGCGTGTTCAAGTTCTGGTTTACCAGAAGAGAACCTATGCTCTGGAGTTATACTTGAGGCGCCTAAAAAGATTCTAGGTGTTCCACAAAGGAAACAAATTTTTGTTTCCAGGCTTGCCCCTTACCACACATCAAATGATGTAACAGGCTATATTCAAGGCAAAGTTAATTCCTTGGATATTAAAGTGGAAAAATTCAAGTTTTGTTATGAGAGGGACATATTATCCTTCAAAATAAGTGTCCCCAACGAACCCCTGGGCATTATATGCTCGGCGATCCTTAGGTACTCTAGGATGCCCATATTCCTCATTACGATGAAGATTATCGGCGATTTTGCTGTGTTGAAGGCGTTCTTCACGTTCAAAGTGACTAATGCGCAGTACTCCTTCCTGCCGTCCAACCATATGTCGCCTTCGAGGGCGGACCTCACTATGTTCACCACCACGGAGAGCGCGTCTAGTGCTTCTTCGCTTTCGGAATCCGTATTGATGCCTCCCTAGACCGTTCGGGCTCTCGGTTGTTCTCCAATGGCATCCCTTGATGATCAACGGATTCCAGTACCCGTAGTTTGTCTTGAAATTGCCCAACCTGTGCCTCCCGTGCAGCCAATAGTTCGACCAAATTCTTTTCATGCCTCCGATACTCTTCCTCCAAAGAGATAGCATTCTTAAGATCTGAGAGATCGTTGTATTATTTTTCGAGTATCTTATAGCGACTCGCCTGATCAATTCTAGCATTTTTCGGTTTCGTTTGGGCATCCTTCAACTCGTGATAGTTTTGCAACTTTGCCTTGTATTACTTTTGCTTGGTCCGCAAGGACTCATTCTTCTCCTCCAGTTTCGTTACTTGTTCCGCACGTGCATACAACGCATTTTGCAGTTCGCTCTTGGTACTCTTTAGCGTGCGATAGTCGCACATACAATCTCTATTCTCTTTGAGTTCCTCATCTGCATTTTTAATTCCTTCCTTCAGTTTCTTGTTTCGTTTTGTTTTGGCATTCAAAGCACTTTGCAGTTCGCTGTTGGAATTTTCCAGCTTGTGGTAGTCGCACATAAGGTCTGTAATCTGTTTGAGTTGCTCATCTACATTTTTTTTTTTTTCTCCAGTTTCTCGATTCGCTTTGTTTTGGCATCCAACGCACTTTAAAGTTCGCTATTGGAATTCTCAAGCTTGTAATAAACGCACATACGGTCTGTAGTCTGTTTGAGTTCCTCATCTACATTTTTCTTTTCTTCCTGCAGTTTCTCGATTCGTTTTGTTTTGGCATTCAAAGCAATATTCAGTTTACAGTTCATGTTCAATAGCTTACGATACGAGTCTTTTCATTTCCAGTCGCTCTGATTTTGCTTCCAAAACAATTTTCAGTTCAGAATTGACATCCATTATTTCAAGTTCGAATTTTCACTCTGCTTGAGCAGCTCGCAAAGTTCATTCTTCTCAATCACCAGTTGCTTGACAAGTTTTACTTGGGCATTCAACGCATCTTGCAGCTTGCTGTTTGTGTTCATCAACTTGAGGAGCTCACAGCTCTTGTCATCAGCCTGTTTGACCTCTTCAACTTTGATCTCATTTTGCAGTTTTTTGGATAGTTTCTGTCGTGCATCCAATGTATTCTGCAATTCGTTTTGGATTTCTTTCAACTTGAAACATTGGGACTTCCATTCTTCAGCCTGTTTGAGATGCTCATGTTGTTGTTTCTTCAACTTATTTCGCAGTTCGCTGTTCTTTTTCTTTATGTTCTGGTAGAAACCCAAACGCTCTCCTCTCATTCTAACTTCTTAGTTAAAAATTTTCAAATTGCAGATTCTCGAAGCTTTTCTCTTGTAATTCTAAGGAATCTTTCAAATTTCTCTTTTCAGTCTCCATTTTTTCGAGTAGCTTTACTTTTGCATCCGATGTTTCTTTAGGTTGACTGTTGATTTTTATTAACTTTGAGTAGTCACACCTGTAATTATCCAACTGCTTTTTGTACTCCTCATCAAGCTCTGTCTTCTCTTTCTCCAGTTCCTCCATTTTTTGTAACGCATTGTTCAGTTTGCGTTTGGCTTTTATTAACTGGAGATGTATGGAATTACAATTTTTAGCTATTCTATGCTTCTCATAAAGCCGTTTCCTCGTGTCCTGGAGTACATCTACGCGATGCTTTTGTTGGATAAACTCTTGCTTAATGTGCTGTTGGAGGACTTTAATTTCTTAAGCTCCTGACGAAGCTTTTTCACATTATTCTGCAGTTCTTCTAGTTTTTTCTTTTGTACATCGAAGTTCTCTTGAAGCTCTGTGTTGGCAACTTTAACTGAAGATAGTCTGATCTGCAATCTTCGACCAGTTTCACTCTTTGTTTTAGTTCTTCTAGTTCTCTCCTAAGTACATCGAATTTTTTTTGCTGCTTTGTGTTGAAAACGTCTAGGTGAAGATGATCTGTTGTGCAGCCTTTAGTTTGCTCAAGTATCTCCAGTTGATCTTTCCTTTCATTCTCCAATTTAAATATTTGTGGACGTAGTACATAAATGTTCTCACCAAGTTCATGATTACAATTCTTCAAAATGATATATTTATTTTTCAACATTTCAAACTGTTCGCACTCCTTGTACAGATTTGTATTATCATTCATCAGTCTTTCGATTTCTCTCTCTTGCTCTGCCAGTGAATACTTCAATTGCATGTGATCATTCTCGAGATTCCAAATATTTGTATTGATTTCCGCCTGCAGAGTTTTATTCTGATCTTAAAATGTCTGGAGTATTTTCTCCTTTTCATCCAGTTCACTTTGTAGCTTTCTGTTGAGTTCTTTCAGTTCATCATTATCGGATTTCCAAATATTCTTATTGGTTTCCGCCAGCAGAGTTTTATTCTGATCTTCAAATGGTTGGAGTATTTTCTTCTTTTCATCTAGTTCACTGTGTAGCTTTCTGTTGAGTTCTCTCAGTTTACTATTATTGGATTTCCAAATATTCTTATTAGTTTCCGCCTGCAGAGTTTTATTCTGATATTTAAATGTCTGGAGTATTTTCTTCTTTTCATCCAGTTCACTTTGTAGATTTCTCTTGAGTTCTTTTAGTTTATCATTATCGGATTTCTCAGGAACCCTCTTCAGTTGCTCATCTGATGTATCTATTTTATTGTGTTTGCGCAATGATCCTTTTATACGCAATTTCTTTAGCTGCTTCTGCACCTTCTTGTTTCTGTGAGCTTTATTTGTGTACTCCTTAGCACTACGTATTTTAAGGAAGTTATTTAGTTACTTATTTAGATCGGCTTCGGTTTTTGCGCTCAGTTTGAGTTCAGCACATTCGGACTCAATTTTAGCCAGATGCTGCTCCCTCTGCAATGAGCGTGTTTGCACATCCTCATGCACTTTCTGCTGGTTTGCTTTTTGACGATTTCCTGGGATTTTGGTGGATGATGAACATGTTGATGCCAGTTTGATTGGCAAGTTAACTTTCTCTCTCTTTGGCTGCTTCTGCTGTTCCTCGGGCAGCGATTCGTTACTGTGCCTTGGCACAGATGACTCCTGAACCAACCTTGAAATCTTGCTACTCGTTATATTAGATAATGGTCTCACAGCTGCCACTGTCTTGGATTGCTGCCCATCGTCGTCATGCGGCGCCTCGGCATGATGATCCAGATGTACTTGGAGTTTCTTTACCACTTCCTGCGACGTAGCTAACTCATTATTTGACTTGTCGTCAGGCTCATTCAGATTCTCGAGACCTCTTGTGGGATCTGTATCGTTCCCTTTCACCTCCAGCTGCAACAGTTTGAATTGTCTCAATAGTCGCATTTGGATTACAGATAGGCCACTGCTGCGTCGCGGTGAGTTCAGTTTCTTCTTCAATCGCTTTATCGTAAACTTGCAATCACTGATCGCTCTGGCGCACTGCAATTGCAGTTTCTTAATAATCAGCTGGAGACTCCATGTCTCGTTTCCCAAGTCCGTTGTTAACATGAGCTTCTGCAACTGCTTGACCGCAGCTATTCTGACTTGTATGGAGAATTCCTCCTTCAATTCCTCGACCCATTCGGAGAATCCATAGGAAGCTTGACCAAATCTATTTAACTCTTGTCTGGCCATGAGAAGTTTGTCCACCTGCATATCGTTACTGGTCTGAAGATCGTTAAATAGATGATCAAATTGAGTCCAAATATATATCATCTGATTGCAATTAGGCAGACTGAAGGCCATTTGCCTGTAACGGAACTTCACCCTTGTGGTCAGATAGTTTCGCTCCTTGGACAAGCGTTTGTAGCTCATGCAGAAGGATTTGAAATGGACATGCAACTTTGTAAAGCACAATTCGGAGTCGAGTGTTGAGTCATTCAAATCGATAGTTCCATTGTAAGTTCTTTTTAAAATTTCAAGCAAATTGATAGCCGATTTACGCTGTGCATTTAATTGAGTCTTCAGCTCCATGATCTCTTGATCTCTATCGCTTTCACCGGCACTTAGCATTCGAGTACGGTTTATTGGTGGAGTGCCTCCTTACACCAGTTACGGACGGAATGCACGAAGACGCGCGCAACGAGCCAGAGAAGCCCCTCATCACGGGGAAGTACTAGAAGTATTGAAAACTAAACGCAATGAGCTCAAGCACGGAATATCGGCGGCCAATGCGCGTGCCTATAAGAATCTACTGGAGTGTGTGGATGACGATCCTTGGGGACTAGCTTATAAAATTGTAAGCAAAAAGCTAGGCAGGGGGAGAGTCCTCCTGATGAACATTATGAACATTATGAACATTATGTACCCTGGGATCTTGGGCAACAGTAAACCTGAAGGAGCTGAGCTACACTGCTTTGCGGACGACGTGGCTATTACAGCGGTCTCCGAAACTTTGACTGAACTTCAAAACAAGTGCAGTACGACGATCAGATCAACCAGCGACTAGCTGGACAAGGTCGGCCTTAAAATTACGGCGCACAAAACTGAGGATGTTTAGATGAGCAGCAGAAAAGACGTGGGGAACATGCAGGTCGCGGTAAACGGGATTCAAGTGGTTGCAATAGAATCACTGTTATACTTGGGTGTCCTGGCAGACCGTAGGATCAAATTCAAGGAACATGCAATTTATGCGAGTCTGAAGTCAGCACTCACATCTGCTGCTTTGGCAAGACTAATGCCCAACGTAGGGGGACCCAGATTGCCTGCAAGGAAGATGCTGGTGGCAGTGGCAAAGTCATCGCTACTCTATGCCGCACCAATCTGGAGCAGTGCAACGAACAAACGTTTGTACACCAAAGGCGGACGGTCTGTAACACAGACTATGGCCCTTAGGCTCATTAGGGGTTTCATACAATATCCAAGGACGCAGCTCTAGCTCTGGCAAACATGCCTCCAATTGACCTGGAGATAAAGTCACTTGGCCTAACTCGTCATGGCGTTACTCGGGAGGAGGCTCAAAGGTGGCTGCTTGGAGAACCATCGGAATGGGCAGAGTGTGCACAAAGTCCTTGACTTCCACCTTACCCAGTTCCTCACGGATCATGGTTGTTTCCGAGCTTTCCTGTTTCGGTTCCGCCACGTAGGGTCACCCCAGTGCCTCTTCTGCACAGACGAGTTCTGCACTGCTCCAGGTTCCATCCGGAAAGGATTCAGCTAGTAGCGCTGTCCGGAGATCCTCTCAGCCTAAGAGGTTTTCTAGGTAAAATCATCATTATTTCCTAGTGAACAGACGTGTTTGTTTTTTATTGCGCTTCGAATTTTCGGTGTTTTCACTTAAATTAACTTCAAACCCGAAATTTAACTATAGCCCGTTCACGACGCGTGTGCATGATCTTTAAATTAGTCAAACTAATCTGTGTTTGCTAATTTTAGATTATATTTTTTTTTTCTGTTTTGTGCATTGGTTCTGCCTAGTTTGGTGCATTTCTTTTTATTTATTCTCTTTTCGGTAAGCGACGTAGTTGTTAGTGTTGTTTGTCACCGCTAATTTCTCTCTCTTCTTACCTCTCCTAATTCTTTGAGCGCGCCTAAGCTGCTCTCACGCTTTGCCGCTCTAGCACTTGTCTTTTTCTCTGCTCTCTCTGCTCTCTGCCCCTTACGCGCGTTAATTTCTTTCTCTTGCGCCTTATCCCTTTTCTTGTTTTTTTCTGTTTTGTGCATCGGTTCTGCATAGTTTGGTGCATTTCGTTCTATGTATTCTCTTTTCGATAAGCGACGTAATTGTTAGTGTTGTTTGTCACCGCTAATTTTTGTCTCTCCTTACCTCTCCTAATTCTTTGAGCGCGCCTAAGCTGCTCTCACGCTCTCTGCGCGTTAATTTCTCTCTCTTGCGCTCATCCCTTTTCTTGTTTTGGTTTTCTTTTCTTTTTGGCTGATTTTATGTCTACAGTAGGTGTCCCCTATAATGGACATTTTAATTTGTTTCAAGAAATCCTGCCTAAAGCAGGTGACTGCCGCCCAGGCTAGCATCTCGTGTTGGCTATGTAACAACGTAGAACACGTAAAGTGTGCTGGATATACTGGCCCGACGGCTGACGCCGTAGACAAGCGCACTGGGTTGCGTTATTGCTGTGATGTGTGTAGGGAGGTGGAGAACGAAATGTGTTCGTTTATGCGTCAAATGAAGACTGGATTTAGGGAACTGTTTGGAAGTTTTTGCAAACTTTCCGACCAGTTCTCTGCGCTTGATTCGTCTTTCAATAACCTTAAGGTATTGAATGAATCACCAAAGCGTAAGAAATACGCGCGAAAGCAAAAGTCTTCAGTTAGAGGTCTTCGGCTCAATCAGTTTTGCTTCCTGATAATGTCATTGAGTGTGTGCAACCTGTGACGCCCATAATTTCCGACTAGTCCGCTGTGGTCTCGTTGCCCGTGCCACAGTTAATAGTTTTACCGAAGGCGTGTTCAAGTTCTGGTTTACCAGAAGAGAACCTATGCTCTGGAGTTATACCTGAGGCGCCTAAAAAGATTCTAGGTGTTCCACAAAGGAAACAAGTTTTTGTTTCCAGGCTTGCCCCTGACCACACATCAAATGATGTAACAGGCTATATTCAAGGCAAAGTTAATTCCTTGGATATTAAAGTGGAAAAATTCAAGTTTTGTTATGAGAGGGACATATTATCCTTCAAAATAAGTGTCCCTAAAGAACCCCTGGGCATTATATGCTCGGCGATCCTTAGGTACTCTAGGATGCCCATATTCCTCATTACGCTGAGGATTATCGGCCATTTTGCTGTGTTGAAGGCGTTCTTCACGTTCAAAGTGACTATTGCGCAGTACTCCTTCCTGCCTTCCAACCATCTGTCGCCTTCGAGGGCGGGCCTCACTATGTTCACCACCGCGGAGAACGCGTCTAGTGCTTTTTCCCTTTCGGAATCCGTATTGATGCCTCCCTAGACCGTTCGGGCTCTCGGTTGTTCTCCAATGGCATCCGTTGATGATCAACGGATTCCAGTACCCGTAGTTTGTCTTGAAATCGCTGAACCTGTGTCTCCCGTGCAGCCAAGAGTTCGACCAAATTCTTTTCATGCCTCCGATACTCTTCCTCCAAAGAGATAGGATTCTTAAGATCTGCTGAGAGATCGTTGTATTATTTGTCGAGTATCTTATAGCGATTCGCCTGATCATTTCTAGCATTCTTTGGTTTCGTTTGGGCATCCTTCAACTCGTGATAGTTTTGCAACTTTGCCTTGTATTGCTTTTGCTTGGTCCGCAACGACTCATTCTTCTCCTCCAGTTTCGTTACTTGTTCCGCACGTGCATACAACGCATTTTGCAGTTCGCTCTTGGTACTCTTTAGCGTGCGATAGTCGCACATACAATCTCTATTCTCTTTGAGTTCCTCATCTGGATTTTTCTTTCCTTCCTCCAGTTTCTCGATTCGTTTTGTTTTGGCATTCAAAGCACTTTGCAGTTCGCTGTTGGAATTCTCCAGCTTGTGGTAGTCGCACATACAGTCTGTAATCTGTTTGAGTTGCTCATCTACATTTTTCTTTTTTTCTCCAGTTTCTCGATTCGCTTTGTTTTGGCATCCAACGCACTTTGAAGTTCGCTATTGGAATTCTCCAGCTTGTAATAGTCACACAGACGGTCTGTACTCTGTTTGAGTTCCTCATCTACATTTTTCTTTTTTTTCTCCAGTTTCTCGATTCGCTTTGTTTTGGCATCCAACGCACTTTGAAGTTCGCTATTGGAATTCTCCAGCTTGTAATAGGCGCACAGACGGTCTGTACTCTACTTGAGTGCCTCATCTACATTTTTCTTTTTTTTTCGTTTCTCGATTCGCTTTGTTTTGGCATCCAACGCACTTTAAAGTTCGCTATTGGAATTCTCAAGCTTGTAATAAACGCACATACGGTCTGTAGTCTGTTTGAGTTCCTCATCTACATTTTTCTTTTCTTCCTGCAGTTTCTCGATTCGTTTTGTTTTGGCATTCAAAGCAATATTCAGTTCACAGTTCATGTTCAATAGCTTACGAGTCTTCATTTTCAGTCGCTCTGATTTTGCTTCCAAAACAATTTTCAGTTCAGAATTGACATCCATTAGTTTCAAGTTCGAATTTTCACCCTGCTCGCAAAGTTCATTCTTCTCAATCACCAGTTGCTCGACAAGTTTTACTTGGGCATTCAACGCATCTTGCAGTTTGCTGTTTGTGTTCATCAACTTGAGGAGCTCACAGCTCTTGTCATCAGCCTGTTTGACCTCTTCAACTTTGATCTCATTTGGCAGTTTTTTGGATAGTTTCTGTCGTGCATCCAATGTATTCTGCAATTCGTTTTGGATTTCTTTCAACTTGAAACATTGGGACTTCCATTCTTCAGCCTGTTTGAGATGCTCATGTTGTTGTTTCTTCAACTTATTTCGCAGTTCACTGTTGTTTTTCTTTATGTTCTGGTAGAAACCCAAACGCTCTCCTCTCATTCTGACTTCTTCATGTAGTTCAAAATTTTCAAATTGCAGATTCTCGAAGCTTTTCTCTTGTAATTCTAAGGAATCTTTCAAAATTCTCTTTTCAGTCTCCATTTTTTCGAGTAGCTTTACTTTTGCATCCGATGTTTCTTTAGGTTGACTGTTGATTTTTATTAACTTTGAGTAGTCACACCTGTAATTATCCAACTGCTTTTTGTACTCCTCATCAAGCTCTGTCTTCTCTTTCTCCAGTTCCTCCATTTTTTGTAACGCATTGTTCAGTTTGCGTTTGGCTTTTATTAACTGGAGATGTATGGAATTACAATTTTTAGCTGTTCTATGCTTCTCATAAAGCCGTTTCCTCGTATCCTGGAGTACATCTACGCGATGCTTTTGTTGGATAAACTCTTGCTTAATGTGCAGTTGGATGACTTTAATTTCTTGAGCTCCTGACAAAGCTTTTTCACATTATTCTGCAGTTCTTCTAGTTTTTTCTTTTGTACATCGAAGTTCTCTTGAAGCTCTGTGTTGGCAACTTTAACTGAAGATAGTCTGATCTGCAATCTTCGACCAGTTTCTCTCTTTGTTTCAGTTCTTCTAGTTCTCTCCTAAGTACATCGAATTTTTTTTGCTGCTTTGTGTTGAAATCGTCTAGCTGAAGATAGTCTGTTGTGCAGCCTTTAGTTTGCTCAAGTATCTCCAGTAGATCATTCCTTTCATTCTCCAATTTAAATATTTGTGGACGTAGTACATAAATGTTCTCACCAAGTTCATGATTACAATTCTTCAAAATGATATATTTATTTTTCAACATTTCAAACTGTTCGCACTCCTTGTACAGATTTGTATTATCATACATCAGACTTTCGATTTCACTCTCTTGCTCTGCCAGTGAATACTTCAGTTGCATGTGATCATTCTCAAGATTCCAAATATTTGTATTGATTTCCGCCTGCAGAGTTTTATTCTGATCTTCAAATGTCTGGAGTATTTTCTCCTTTTCATCCAGTTCACTTTGTAGCTTTCTGTTGCGTTCTTTTAGTTCATCATTATCGGATTTCCAATTATTCTTATTGGTTTCCGCCTGTGTAGCTTTCTGTTGAGTTCTCTCAGTTTACTATTTTTGGATTTCCAAATATTCTTATTGGTTTCCAGAGTTTTATTCTGAAATTTAAATGTCTGGAGTATTTCCTCCTTTTCATCCAGTTCACTTTGTAGATTTCTGTTGAGTTCTTTAGTTGATCAGATTTCTCAGGAACCCTCTTCAGTTGCTCATCTTATGTATCTATTTTATTGTGTTTGCGCAATGATTCTTTTATACGCAATTTCTTTAGCTGCTTCTGCACCTTCTTGTTCCTGTGAGCTTTATTTGAGTACTCCTTAGCACTACGTATTTTAAGGAAGTTGTTTAGTTCCTCATTTAGATCGGCTTCAGTTTTTGCGCTCAGTTTGAGTTCAGCACATTCGGCTTCAACTTTAGCCAGCTGCTGCTCCCTCTGCAATGAACGTGTTTGCGCAACCTCATGCACTTTCTGCTGCTTGGCTGTTTGACGATTTCCTGGAGTTTTGTTGGATGATGAACATGTTGATGCCGGTTTGATTGGCAAATTAACTTTCTCTCTCTTTGGTTGCTTCTGCTGTTCCTCGGGCAGCGATTCGTTACTGTCCCTTGGCGCAGATGACTCCTGAACCAACCTTGAAATCTTGCTACTCGTTATATTAGATAATGGTCTCACAGCTGCCACTGTCTTGGATTGCTGCCCATCGTCGTCATGCGGCGCCTCGGCATGATGATCCAGATGTACTTGGAGTTTCTTTACCACTTCCTGCGACGTAGCTAACTCATTATTTGACTTGTCGTCAGGCTCATTCAGATTCTCGAGACCTATTGTGGGATCTGTATCGTTCCCTTTCACCTCCAGCTGCAACAGTTTGAATTGTCTCAATAGTCGCATTTGGATTACAGATAGGCCACTGCTGCGTCGCGGTGAGTTCAGTTTCTTCTTCAATCGCTTTATCGTAAACTTGCAATCACTGATAGCTCTGGCGCACTGCAATTGCAGTTTCTTGATAATCAGCTGGAGACTCCATGTCTCGTTTCCCAAGTCCGTTGTTAACATGAGCTTCTGCAACTGGTCTGAAGATCGTTAAGTAGATGATCAAATTGAGTCCAAATATATATCATCTAATTGCAACTAGGCAGACTGAAGGCCATTTGACTGTACAGGTCAGCTGGTTTCGCTCCTTGGACATGCGTTTGTAGCTCATGCAGAAGGATTTGAAATGGACATGCAATTTTGTAAATTTTGTAAAGCAAAATTCGGAGTCGAGTGTTGAGTCATCCAAATCGATAGTTCCATTATAAGTTCCTTTAAAAATTTCAAGCAAATCGATAGCCGATTTACACTGTGCATTTAATTGAGTCTTCAGCTCCTTGATCTCTTGATCCCTATCGCTTTCACCGGCACTTAGCATTCGAGTACAGTTTATTAGTTGAGTACCTTCTTACACCAGTTACGGACGGAATGCAATGAATGCGCAACGAGCCAGAGGAGCCCCTCATCACGGGGAACTTCTAGAAGTATTGAAAACTAAACGCAATGAGCTCAAGCACGGAATATCGGCGGTCAAAGCGCGTGCCTATAAGGATCTACTGGAGTGTGTGGATGACGATCCTTTGGGACTAGCTTTTAAAATTGTAAGTAAAAAGCTAGGCAGGGGGAGAGTCCTCCTGATGAACCCCAGATACTGTCCAGTATCGTTTTTGAACTTTTCCCTATGCAGAACACCTTATGGCAACCGAGAGTACAATCACCAGCCTCTCTCTTTCCGGAAGTCACCTTATGCGAAGTCGTTGAGCCAGCGAAACGGATCAAGCCCAACAAGGCTCCAGGCCTGGATGGGATCGCGGGAATGGTCATCAAGGCAGTGGCGCTGGCCAGACTTGAAATCTTTAGAGACACATTCCAGCAGTGTCTACTAGAAGGAGTCTTCCCTAAGAAGTGGAAAAGACAGAAGCTGTTTCTATTGCTGAAAAGGAAGGCTCATCTCATTCTGCAGGAAACTACCGCCCTCTATGCATGTTAGATATACTGCGCAAATTATTTGCGCATACTGTATGCTCGCCTAGAGACCACAACCGAGAGTCCGAATGGCCTAGGGAGGCAGCAATACGGTTTCCGAAAGGGAAGAAGTACCTTAGATGCGCTGTCTGCGGTGGAGAACATAACGAGGGACGCTCTCAACGGCAACAGATGGTTAGGCGGCAGGAAACACTACTGTGCAATCTGGACGTGAATAACGATTTTAACACAGCAAAATGGCCTGTAATTCTCAGCGCAATGAGATATATGGGTATCCTGATGTATCTTAGGATCGCTGTAGGCAGCAACTTCAGGGATCGATACGGTAGCTGGTCCGAAATTCTATGGAGTCTTATCTGGTGTTCCACAGGGATCTGTGCTTGGTCCAATCTTATGGAACATTATGTACAATGGGATCTTGGGCAACAGTAATCCTGAAGGAGCTGAGCTACACTGCTTTGCGGACGGCGTGGCTATTACAGCGGTCTCCGAAACTTTGACTGAACTTCAAAACAAGTGCAGTACGACGATCAGATCAACCAGCGACTGGCTTGACAAGGTCGGCCTTTAAATTGCGGCGCACAAAACTGAGGCTGATTAGATGAGCAGCAGAAAAGACGTGGGGAACATGCAGGTCTCGGTAAACGAGATTCAAGTGGCTTCACTGTAATACCTGGGTGTCCTGACAGACCGTAGGATCACATTCTAGGAACATGCAATTTATGCGAGTCGGAAGGCAGCACTCACATCTGCTGCTTTGGCAAGACTAATGCCAAACGTAAGGGGACCCAGAATGCCTGCAAGGAAGATGCTGGTGGCAGTGGCAAAGTCATCGCTACTCTTGCCGCACCAATCTGGAGCAGTGCCACGAACAAACGTTTGTACACCAAAGGCGGACATTCTGTAATACAGACTATGGCCCTTAGGCTCATTAGGAGTTTAATACATATCCGAGGACGCAGCTCTAGCTCTAGCAAACATGCCTCCAATTGACCTGGAGATAAAGTCACTTGGCCTAACTTGTCATGGCGTTACTCAAACGTGGCTGCTTGGAGAACTATCGAAATGGGCAGAGTGTACACAAAGTCCTTGACTTCCACCTGACCCAGTTCCTCATGGATCATGGTTGTTTCCGAGCTTTCCTGTTTCTGTTCCGCCGCGTTGGGTCACCCCAGTACCTTTTCTGCACAGACGTGTTGGAAACTGCAGAATATGTTCTTCTGCACTGCACCAGGTTCCATCCAGAAATGGATCAGCTAGTAGCGCAGTCCGGAGATCCTCTCAGCCCAAGAGGTCTTCTTGCAAAAATGATGGCGGACAAGGAGGCATGGGAGCCAGGGCATTGCAATATATTCAATATTATAAAGAGGGTCCGAGCTGAACCTCTGCGAATTCAGCAAGCACGTCCGTAAGATAAGAAGGACGCAACAGGGAGAACTGCTGCTAGAAGTGGAGGGGAAAGCAGCACCAAACACTCCCAAATTCCAAAGTGATCTGCGAAAAGCGGCACCCATGGATGTGGCTTCTGTACGCGCCGGGGCACAGAGAACAGCGCTAATATCCAGCGAACTAGACGAGGCAACAACACCAGAGGAACTACACAGCTCACTGATTACACGATTCCCGGACATTGTCCTAAAGATTGAGGATGTGAGAAGCCTTCGCAGGATGAGGGACGGAACGCAGATAGCGTCGGTGCTGATGAGTGCGAACGATGCCATTGCGGTCATCAAGAGGGGCGTAGTAACTGTGGGATGGTCTCGATGCCGTATCATGCAGGATGTTCGGCCTACGAAGTGCTACAGGTGCCTGAGCTTCGGCCACCGTGCTGCTAGCTGCAAAGCGCTGGTTTTTGACCTAGTTCTGCTCAAAGACGGACGCAAGCCCACTTTCAACAACGACAGGGGCTCGTCCCATATTGACATCAGCTTTGTCAGTAAAGGGCTAGTGGCAAATGCAAGCTGGTAGTGCACGGCTAGACAACGCTGAGTGACCATACTCTGATCACTTTCAGCATCCGTCCGATGGCCACGATTCATATTCAGGAGAAAAGAGCACCCCGAGGAGCGTGGTATGTTAAAAAGCTCGACTACGACATGCTGTCATACCAAATGGAAGCCCTCCAAATTGCAAACGGACAGATGGAGTCAATAGCGGATGAACTAACGAAGCTCCTAGTAGCAATCTCCAAGATGCAACAATGCGATGAAGAAAAAGGCCGTACGTAAGCCTCCAGTTTACTGGTGGAGTGCCTCCTTGACACCATTTACGGTCAGAATGCTTGAAGGCAAGAAGACGTGCGCAGCGAGCCAGAGGAACCCCTCATCATGCAGAACTATCGGAATTCTTCAAAGCTAAACGTACCGAGTTCAAACACGGGATAGCGGCTGCCAAAGCGAGCGCCTATAAGGATCTGCTGAAGAGCGGGGACGACGACCCCTGGGACCTAGCTTATAAGCTCGTAAACAAAAAGCTGAGCAGGAGGGAGAGTATCCCGACGAACCCGATCTACTGGCCACCATTGTGTCCGAACTCTTCCCTAGGCAGACCACCTTATGGCAATCAATGGAAGAATTCCCTGTCTCTCATTTCCCGGATGTTACCGTGGGCGAGGTCGTTGAGGCAGCTAACCAGATCAAACCCAACAAGGCTCCAGGCCTGGATGCTATCCCGGGTGTGGTCATCAAGGCAGCGCCGCTGGCTAGACCTGAGATCTTCAGGAACACATTCCAGCAGTGCCTAGACGAAGTGTTCCCTAAGCGGTGGAATTGCCAAAAACGATGCTTTTTGGACATACTGGGAAAACTATGCGAAAGCATTCTGTATGCTCGAATAGAGAGAACAACCGTGAGCCAACCGAGAGTCTAGGGAGGCATCAATACGGATTCCGAAAGGGAAGAAGCACTAGACGCGCTCTCCGCGGTGGTGAACATAGCGAGGGAGGCTCACGAAGGCGACAGATGGTTGAGAGACAGGAAGGAGTACTGCGCAATAGTCACTCCGGACGTGAAGAACGCCTTCAACACAGCAAAAAGGCCAATAATCCTCAGCGTATTGAGCAATATGGGCATCCCAGAATACCCAAGGATCGCTGTAGGCAGCTATTTCAGGGACCGTACTCTTTGCTACGATACGGCAGCTGGTCCGAGAAAATACGGAGTCACGTCTGCATCTCCAGAACTTTCTTATTGTTTTGCTGCTCACATTTCTTTTCTTCAGTTTTTCTATTGACTTGGAACCATCGATATCTATCAAACTTTCTGTAGTGTTGGCACTTATGGAACTTATGTAGAATGGCGATGAACATGGCGATGGTAATTGGGAATCGCAATCTCTGCGCTGCTGACGCGCAACCAGTGCATTCAGTCTACTGACTTCCAATTTCATTGAATTGACTGCAGGTCTCCAGAACTTTCTTCTCGTTTTGCTGCTCAATTGTCAGTTCTTCAGTTTCTCCGAGTATTGACTTGATATCATATGCATACGATAATTGATAGCAGAATTTTCCCTTTCCAATTTGCGGATCTTCTCCTCGCACAGACCCAGCTGCTCTTGTCCCTGATTAAATTTAGCAATGATTTCGCTTTTTTTCATTCTGAAGAATCTCGATGCGCTTTTTCAATTCAATGTAATCCTCCAATGTCATCCGTTGATGATCAACGGATTCCAGTACCCGTAGTTTGTCTTGAAATCGCTGAACCTGTGCCTCCCGTGCAGCCAAGAGTTCGACCAAATTCTTTTCATGCCTCCGATACTCTTCCTCCAAAGAGATAGCATTCTTAAGATCTGCTGAGAGATCATTGCATTATTTTTCAAGTATCTTATAGCGATTCGCCTGATCATTTCTAGCATTTTTCGGTTTCGTTTGGGCATCCTTCAACTCGTGATAGTTTTGCAACTTTGCCTTGTATTGCTTTTGCTTGGTCCGCAAGGACTCATTCTTCTCCTCCAGTTTCGTTACTTGTTCCGCACGTGCATACAACGCATTTTGCCGTTCGCTCTGGGTACTCTTTAGCGTGCGATAGTCGCACATACAATCTCTATTCTCTTTGAGTTCCTCATCTGCATTTTTCTTTCCTTCCTTCAGTTTCTCGTTTCGTTTTGTTTTGGCATTCAAAGCACTTTGCAGTTCGCTGTTGGAATTTTCCAGCTTGTGGTAGTCGCGCATACGGTCTGTAATCTGTTTAAGTTCCTCATCTACATTTTTCTTTTTTTTCTCCAGTTTCTCGATTCGCTTTGTTTTGGCATCCAACGCACTTTAAAGTTCGCTATTGGAATTCTCAAGCTTGTAATAGTCGCACATACGGTCTGTAGTCTGTTTGAGTGCCTCATCCACATTTTTCTTTTTTTTCTCGTTTCTCGATTCGCTTTATTTTGGCATCCAACGCACTTTGAAGTTCGCTATTGAAATTCTCAAGCTTGTAATAGTCGCACATACGGTCTGTAGTCTGTTTGAGTTCCTCATCTACATTTTTCTTTTCTTCCTGCAGTTTTCCGATTCGTTTTGTTTTGGCATTCAAAGCAATATTCAGTTCACTATTCATGTTCAATAGCTTACGATACGATTCTTTTCATTTTCCAGTCGCTCTGATTTTGCTTCCAAAAGAGTTTTCAGTTCAGAATTGACATCCATTAGTTTCAAGTTCGAATTTTCACACTGCTTAAGCATCTCGCCAAGATCATTCTTCTCGATCACCAGTTGCTCGACAAGTTTTACTTGGGCTTTCAACGCATCTTGCAGTTTGCTGATTGTATTCATCAACTTGAGGAGCTCACAGCTCTTGTCATCAGCCTGTTTGTCCTCTTCAACTTTGATCTCATTTTGCAGTTTTTCGGATAGTTTCTGTCGTGCATCCAATATATTCTGCAATTCATTTTGGATTTCTTTCAACTTCAGACATTGGGACTTCCAGTCTTTCAGCCTGTTTGAGATGCTCATGTTGTTGTTTCTTCAACTTATTCCGCAGTTCGCTGTTATTTTTCCTTACGTTCTGGTAGAAACCCATGCGCTCTCCTCTCATTCTGACTTCTTCATGTAGTTCAAAATTTTCAAATTGTAGATTCTCGAAGATTTTCTTTTGTAATTCTAAGGAATCTTTCAAAATTCTCTTTTCAGTCTCCATTATTTCGAGTAGCTTTACTTTTGCATCCGATGTTTCTTTAAGTTGACTGTTGATTTCTATTAACTTTGAGTAGTCACAATTACAATTATCTAACTGCCTCATCAAGCTCTGTCTTCTCTTGTAGCATATCTACCCTATAAATATACTAAATTAATGGGTACAACTTGGCTTCAAAACATTGTGACACTTTGTCATAATAAATATAACATTCAAGTACCCAAACCCAAACCCGAAACAATAATCCCACCAACGCTATGGATTCCGGTAACGCATCAGGGCCACTAAGCTCCACCGTTAGCAATTCTTCAATAAACACAAACCTTAATCTACAACAACTACTAACCCTTGTATATCAACTACCAACCTACGAAGGCCCACCTGACAATCTTGATAGATTTATAGACAGAGTAGATCAGCTCCTTTTGTTAGCCTCATCAGTGGACCAAGCAAAATGCGGACAGTACTTACTTGGAACTATCCGTGACAAAATTAAAGGCAGGGCAGACGAAGCGCTGAATGTCTGCGATGTACTCCTTAGTTGGGATGACATCAAAGAAAATCTCAAGCGACTATACTCTAGCAAGAAAACAGAAGAAATGCTTGTTAGAGAGCTACACAATTTTCCGGACGGACTCACTATGGCGAAATTGTATTACTCAACCGCAAAAATAAGAAGCGAACTAATGTCAGTCGCCAGAGAAGCAGACCCTAGTGGACAGTCTCTCGCGGCCAAACGTGACCAATATGACAGATTCTGCCTAAATACATTTTTAGTTGGATTAAAGGACCCACTTAGGTCAGCCATTAGGTATCAAAGGCCAGAGACAATCGAGAAAGCATACGAGTACGGACAGATTGAATTAAACTTCTCTAGAAACCTGAATAAACACCAAGAAAACAGACGACGCGACAGCCCAACATACAGGAATCACCCATACGTGAAAGGACAACCAACTAATAGTGACTACAACAGTCGCTACATACCACGACAACAGAACTATCATAACGGCAACAACGCTCGTCATGATAACACCCGACATGATAACACCAACAATGACAATAATAGCCGCTTTATGCAGAGACAACAAAATTTTAACAACAATAATTTTAGACGCTTCACACGTCAAAATAGTTCCCATAACGATAGTAATGGTCGACAAGATGGAAAAACTCTGGGCAAGAACCCCTTCCACAATAACAGCCAACCAGATCAGACCCTGAGTCACCAAAACAGGAACAACCATAATCCAAGCGCTCCGCTATGTAACATCAACGATGATGCAAATTTTCTAGTAGAAGCCTCGGGAAGCCAGTCGGATACATAAGCAAGAAGACTCACGGATCTTACTTGCCATTTGTTTTCTTATCACCAAACTCCATGGTGTCAAACCCTCTCAAATTCCTTATAGACACAGGATCTACTTACTCTTTCATAAATCCAGCACTTATTAATGAAGATCATATTAAAAAACTAACCTCAGATATCAATATCCACACTGTCCTCAGTACATTCAAAATTCGGGAATATACAGATAAATTAAATTTCAAACAATTCGGAAAAATTATCAATTTTAAGTTCTTATTATTTAATTTCCACCCCCACTTCAATGGTCTCCTAGGCATGGATATCCTATCTAGCCTAAATGCAAAAATAAACTTTGCCGAATCCATACTAGAAACACCAGAAACCGCCATCCCAATCCTCACAAGGGCAAACCCTGTAGACACATTACATAACCTGCCACAAAATACCAAAATGCTACTTCCGCTCCCAGTAAACTTCATGCAGGGAGACTTTATATGCGAAACCACAAATTTGGATAATCAAATATCCATAACAGGCGGTTTATACACCGCAAACGCAGGATCCGCCTATTTCGAAGTCTGCAATAACTCAGACCAGATCCAAACACTTTACCTCGAGGAACCGTTACAGGCAGAAGAGTTCTCTCCACGAACTCACCAATATTTAAACTGCATGTCCACGGCAACAGATACAGAACGACCGGACGACCAACAATTAAACATTCAGACGGAACACCTCAACAGCGAGGAGAAACAACACATACTCAAACTATGCAAGTCATTCAAAAGACTTTTCCACAACGAAAATAACCAACTAACGTTCTCTAACGCCGTCAAACACTCTATACCAACAACGGATAATATACCGATTCACACAAAATCTTATCGTTACCCATTTGTACATAAAGACGAGGTTCGAAAGCAAATTTCAAAAATGCTCGAACAAAACATCATAAAAAACAGCCATTCCCCCTGGAGTGCACCCGTCTGGGTCGTACCTAAGAAAAGTGACATCATAGGCGAAAAAAAGTGGCGCTTGGTAATCGATTTTCGGAAATTAAATGAGAAGACTGTCTCTGATAGATACCCTATCCCGAACATTGCAGATATACTAGACAGCTTAGGAAAGACCATGTATTTCACAACAATAGACTTAGCAAGTGGCTTTCACCAAATTCAAATGAACCCACGCGACGCGAGCAAGACGGCATTCACCGTCGAAAATTGGCATTACGAGTTCACGAGAATGCCCTTCGGTCTCAAAAACGCCCCTGCCACGTTCCAACGCGTTATGGACAACGTTTTAGGTGACTTGGTCGGTAACGTCTGTCTCGTCTATCTCGACGATATAATAGTATTCTCACCCTCACTCCAAAAACATATAGCAGATATTAAATCGGTTTTCACAAAACTCCAAAACGCAAATCTAAAAATCCAACCAAGCAAGTGTAGCTTTTTAAGGAAGGAAATCGATTTCCTGGGACATATCGTAACCCAGGAAGGAGTCAAACCAAACCCACTTAAGATTCAAACCATCAAAGACTTCCCTTGCCCAAAGACAACCAGGGAAATTAAATCATTTCTAGGATTATTGGGTTATTACAGGAAATTCATAAAGGACTTCGCGAAAATAACTAAACCCATAACGAGACAGTTAAAAGGGAAGAAATCTATAATAATAGACGATGAATTTAAACAAGCATTCGAAATGTCGAAAGATCTTCTTTTTAATGATCCCATACTCATATACCCTGATTTCAACAAACCGTTCACGCTGACCACAGACGCAAGTAATTATGCGATAGGCTCTGTGTTGTCACAAGGCCCAGACACTAATGACAGACCTATATCTTTTGCTAGCAGAACACTATCGGACAAAACTACTTCGATGGAAAACTATCCTGGCCGCTTACGACTACGAAGTCGTATACAAAAAAGGGTCGCAAAACGTAGTTGCTGACGCACTCAGCAGAATTGAGCCAAACTTAAACATAAACGAAGACCCACAAATTATACCAATCACTTCGCAACCATTAAATCACTTCAATTGCCAAATAATATTCCGTACCGGATCAGCAACTTTGAGACAAGTAGAAACACCATTTATTCATAAAGTAAGACACATAATCCCAGAACCCGTACATACTTTCGACTCCGTTACAAACTCCCTACAAACAATCCTGAAACCGAATAAAACATTCGCAATATTTGCACCAGACGATATTTTCAAAATAATAGAAGAGTCCTATAATAACTATTTCTTTGAAAATGACTTATACAAAATTTTCCGCTGCAATATATGGCTAACCGAAATTACGAATCCTCTTGACCAGGAAAACGAAATTCGTGCGTACCACTTTAACACTAATCATAGGGGGATAGATGAAACATATAACCATTTAAAAAGGGACATTTATTTTCCGCATTTAAAAGACATTATCACAAAAATTATAAAAAATTGTGATACCTGCCTTACCCTAAAATACGATAGACACCCCCATAGACCATTGATGCAAAGCCCAACCGCCCCAGAGGGACCATTGGCAGTCGTACATATAGACATATATTTCATTAACAATACTTGTAACCTCACAATTATCGATAAATTCACCAAGTTAGCGCAAGCTTACCCCCTTAGCAATAGGAATTCAATAAAAGTCGCCGATGCCCTACTACAATTCATAAGTCACTATGGCGCACCACAGAAAATAATCTTCGACCAGGGCGCGGAATTTTCGAGCAGTCTATTCAACGACCTCTTAACTCAATTCCAAATAACAGCTCATACAACTTCATTCCAACAATCTACGGGAAATGCTTCTGTCGAGAGACTGCACTCCACCTTAACCGAACTATGCAGGCTAATCATGAACAAAAGAAAAGAAGCACGCCTAGAACGCGATCATGTCCAAATTCTCTCAGAAGCAATAGCAACTTATAACAATGCAATACACTCCAGCACTTCCTATACCCATTTCGAGCTCTTCCACGGAAGAACTCAAATATTCAACAAAACAATAACATTCGACAATCACCACGATTACCTTAAGAAATTAAACGAATTTAGAAAAGACATATACCCAAAAGTACAGGAACATTTAAACGCGACCACAGAAAAAAGACTGGCTAAATTAAACAAGGACAGAGAGACACCAATCCAAGTCGAGCCTAATGATAAAATATTTAGAAAAGAAAACCGTAGAAACAAGATAACACCGAGATTTTCACTACACAAAGTAGATAGAGACAAAGGCATCACTTTCCTAACAACTAAAGGTCAAAAGTTACACAAACAAAAAATTAGGAAAACAGTTAAGAAAACAGTGGAAGAAACATAAGATAGACAAGCACTATTCAATAAATATATTATTAACAGGAAACAATCTAAAAACTAAAAAAAAAAATCCGAAAAGGCACAAACATTTTTCTTGAACGAACTTAGGGAAGTCAGAAATAACACTTATTCATTATAAAATAGGAAAAGCTACAATATAGACACTGACTGATTATGTAAACAAAGAGTTAGCCATTAGCCAGTAAACTAAACATTATCCCTAAACTGTTATTTCATAAGGAACAAATAATAATATAAGATAGATAATAAGTAAACAAAGTGTAACTTTAGCATAAGATATAACGCTTATAAAAACAACACTCATGTTTAACATTAAGATACCCATTTTATTTAAAAAAAACTGTTAATTTCAAAATGGCGCCGGAGTTCGTGGCATACACCAGCAACACGTCCCCTAATCACCTTTCTCCGATCCGGCCTTCCCTTATGGCCTTCTCTTCGGACTGGGGGGGGAGGAGTTAACATGCCCCTCTCCCCGGCAACAGGGAAACAACACCGACCCGGAGTTAACATGCCCCTCTCCCCGTCAACAGGGAAACAACACCGACCCGGCAACAAAATTCAGAGCCGAGGAGTTTTAACGAAGATGGCCAACACGAACTCGGCCGAAGAGACATTTTACCTAAGCATACAACATTTTTGTAATAAAGAGACTCTCTCTCGTTTCATACCCCGAACTACACAGTTGTTTTTTTGAAAGCTTTTCCTCCCCGGCCATAGGATTGTAACTAACGCTTCAGGTTAATCCGGGCAAGATTCGCGCGGTCGAGGAATTTCCTGTTCCAAAGACGCAGAAGCAGCTTCGCAGGTTTTTAGGAATGACTGGCTGTATCATCGGTTTATTCCGAATTATTCAGACGTTATTTTCGCTCTAACGGAGCTTCTGAAAGCAAGGCATTCCAGTGGAATGACCGAGCTCAGGAGGCGTTTATTAAGATAAAGGGGTGCTTTGTGCTCTGCTTCTTTTCAAGTTCATCCGAACTA